>UESW01005106.1:351584-449856 GCA_900491605.1 Calamus simplicifolius
CCAGCCAAAGCGGAGCAGGGCATTCCCTTCTCTGAAAGGATCATGAGGGAAGTGATTCTCCCTCATGTCAAGCTTCCCACCATCGAGCCATATCATGGATCTACTGATCCCGATGATCACTTGAGCAGCTTCAGATCCATCATGATGTTTCACGGAGCATCGGATGCGATCCTGTGCCGGGCCTTCCCCTCCACTCTAAGGGGATCTGCTCGAACCTGGTTTAATAGCTTAAAGCTAAGTTTTGTTGATTCTTTTGACGAGCTGAGCTATTGGCTCATCAGCTAGTTCGTCAGCAGTCGTCGCCAGGGACAGAGATCCGATTCACTCTCTGAGGTCAAGCAGAGAGAGGGGGAATCCTTGAAGAATTACCTTGGCCGTTTTAACACGGCCCTCTTAGAAGTTGACTATCTCAACCACGAGATAGCCATGTCTGCCTTGGCTGGAGGAGTGTCGAAAGAGGGAGACTTCTACTTGGCTCTGGAGGTTAACTACCCGAAGAGCCTCTTAGACATGATGTCCCTGGCGGATAAGTACGCCAAGGTTAAAGAATCAAGAAGGTCAGCTCGAGCTAAGCAGCTGAAGAAGAAAGAGGCAAAGGGCTCAGATAAGCAACAAACCTACCGTCGTGCAAGCCCGCCTCGCCACCAAAGAGCTCCTCCACCGCCACCTCGAGATTGAACTCAGAGTCCAGCTTGAAGGTTCGACCGCTACACTCCTCTCACCACGCCAAGAGCATAAATCCTGATGGAGATCGAGCGTCAGATTCCTCGGCCTCCACCTCTCCGAGGCAATGTAACTCGGAGGGGCGTGACCAAGTACTGTCGTTTCCATCGAGATTATGGGCATGACACCGAGGACTATTGATAGCTCTAGAACGAGATTGAGCGGTTGATCCGACGGGAAAGACTGGACCGATTCAAAGGACCCCCTGAGCCAAACAATGAAGGGGATCGTCAGCCCAAGCCTTGCCAGCTCCTACCACCGAATCCTTTGGTTATCGGCAATGTTAATGTGATAGCGGCGGTCGACTCCCCATCCTCTTGGCTTGGCAAGGAAGAAAACCCGCTAAAGAAGGCTCGGGTCGATGAGCTTACTTTTTCTGATGAAGACCTTCGGGAGGTACAGTACCCCCATGATGATGCTCTGGTTGTATCCTTGAATATGAACAATTATGATGTACACCGCATTTTAATTGATAGCGGAAGCTCCATTAATGTTTTGTATTTCGATGCCTTTGTGAGATTGAAATTCTAGGTAGAAAGCCTTCGGGCTGTGGAATCCACCTTAGTAGGTTTCACAGGTGACTCCATAATCCCCGAGGGGTTATCACTTTAACAGTCTGAGCCGGCACTTGGCCCTATGTAGCTACTATGTTAATGGATTTCCTTGTAACCAAGCTTCGGTCCCCTTAAAATGCCATCCTCGGCAGGCCGGGATAGATATCCCTTAAAGCCATCGTGTCCATCCCCCATCTCACCATGAAGTTTCCCACCGAATGGGGAGTGCGAGTCATTCAGGGAGTCAAATCATAGCTTGACATTGCTTTATCGCTGACCTTCAATCCAGAAAGCCCAAGGTGGATGGGTTGGATGCTCAAGAAGAATTCGCCGAACAATGAGGGGAGCCAGCCAAAGAATTGGAGGAAGTGCCACTCGACGAAGCTCGGCCTGACCGAACCGTAGATCGGGTCACAGCTGGAGGGAAAGCTTTGGCAAGAGTTGATTGAATTCCTTCGGAAAAATGATGATGTCTTCGCCTAGTTCGCGTCGGATATGCCTGGGATCAGCCCGGATGTCCTGGTCCACCGCCTCAGCGTGGACGAGACATTTCGGCCAATTAAACAGAAGAAAAGGAGCTTCACCTCCGAGTGCCAAAAGGCCATCGAAGAGGAGGTGGACAAGCTCATCAAAGCCAATTTCATCCGGGAAGTCAATTATCCCGATTGGCTGGCAAATGTAGTTATGGTGAAAAAGTCAAATGGCAAATGGAGGGTCTGCATCGACTTCACCGATCTCAACAAGGCCTGCCCAAAAGATAGCTTCCCTCTTCCTTGGATCGATCAGCTTGTGGATTCGACTTCGGGCCACCAAATGCTGACTTTTATGGATGCCTATTTAGCTATAACCAGATCCGGATGGCACTCGAGGATGAAAAAAAACTGCCTTCATCACCAACCGAGGTATTTATTGTTACCAAGTTATGCCCTTTGGTTTAAAAAATGCAGGTGCCACCTACCAAAGGTTGGTCAATAAAGTCTTCAAAGAGCAAATCGACTGAAACATGGAGGTATATGTTGATGATATGCTGGTGAAGAGCAAGGAGGCATCCCAACATGTTGAGGACCTCGTGGAGAGCTTCGCAACGCTTCAAAAGTATCAAATGAAGCTCAACCCTACCAAATGTTCTTTCGGGGTTAACTCCGAAAAATTCCTAAGTTTCATGGTCTCTCAGCAAGGCATCGAAGCAAATCCCCAGAAGATCCAAGCCCTACGGCAGATGGCCCCTCCGTGGTCGATCAAAGATGTGCAATGCCTTACCAAAAGAATAGCGGCCCTCAGCCGCTTCATTGCTCGGTCAGCCAAAAAGTGCCTTCCCTTCTTCAAAGCGCTTTGGTCGGCCAAAAATTTCCGATGGACCCAGATTTCCAGAAGTCCTTTGAAGATCTCAAGAAATGCCTCGGCTCACCACCTCTCCTCAGCAGCCCGAAACTAGAGGAAATGCTGAGTCTATACTTGGCGGTCTCTAAAAACGCTGTTGGATCGGTGCTGATCTGAGAGGAGAACAAAGTCCAAAAGCCTGTTTATTATGTCAGCAAATTACTCAAAGATGCTAAAACGAGGTACACTCGGGTAGAGAAGATGGTTCTGGCCCTGGTAACATCGGTCCAAAAGCTGCAACCGTATTTCCAAGCATACATCGTCATAATCTTGACTGACCAACCATCAAGGCAATTATCCATCGTCCAGAAGCATCGGAAAGAATGACCAAATGGGCTGTTGAGCTGAGTGAACATGACATTCAGTATCAACCCCGTTCAGCCATCAAAGCCCAGGTCTTGGTGGACTTCCTCCTTGAATGCACCATACCCGAAGATGGCTCTGCTTCGGGCACCCTTGGACAACCAAAGCCCAGCGCCCCTTGGTTGCTTCACGTCGATGGATCTTCCAGCGCGAGTGGTTCTGGTGCCGGTCTAGTCCTTACCAGCCCGAAGAAAACAACATTTGAATATGGCATCCGTTTCTCCTTCCCGGCCTCAAACAATGAAGCAGAGTATGAAGCCCTGCTCGCCGAACTTCGCATCTTCCATGAGCTTAAAGTTGATAAACTAAATGCCTACACTAACTCTCAGTTAGTGGCGGGCCAGGTGCAAGGAGAATTTGAGGCTCGAGAGCCAAACATGATTCGGTATCTCCAAAGGTGCGCGATCTATCTTCTTGTTTTGTTGAATTTAAGATTATTCAGGTCCCAAGGGCTGAAAATGCTCGCGCCGACCTTTTGTCCTGCCTAGAGACTACGAACTCGATGGACCTTGAACGAAGATTCCACTTGGAAGTCCTGAAAAAATCCAGTATTGCCAATGCTGGTCAGGTGATGTAGGTCGACACCGAACCATCTTGGATAGATCCCCTGTACAAGTATCTCAAAGAAGGGTTGCTGCCCACTGACAGAAAAGAAGCAAGGAAGCTAAAAATGCAATCATCTCATTATGTTTTAATTGATGATCAGCTGTACAAGCGTCCTTCTCTATGCCATTGCTCAAATGCCTCCAACCATCCGAGACTGATTATGCTCTTCGGGAAGTTTATGAAGGCATCTGTGGCAATCATCTTGGTGGCCGGGCCCTGTGCCATAAAGTGCTGCGCCAAGGGTATTATTGGCCAATGATGCAGAAAGATGCCGTTGACCTTGTTCGAGCCTGCGATTCGTGCCAACGACACTCGAATGTCCAGAGGCTCTCCTCTGCTCACCTGACTCTCATATCATCCCCCTGGCCTTTTGTCAAATGGGGAATGGATATCCTCGGCTCTTTTCCCCTTGCAATGGGGCAAAAAGGAAGTTCTTGTTTGTGACAATTGATTATTTTACCAAGTGGATCGAAGCCGAAGTAGTCGCCCAGATAACCGAAGCTCGGGCTAAGGACTTCGTATGAAGGTCTATTATCTGCCATTTCGACCTTTCCTATACCATCATCACCGACAATGGGAAGCAATTTGATAATCCTAAGTTCCGGAAATTATGCGAGGATCATGTCATTCTTCATCGCTTGACATCAGTCGGACATCCTCAAGCCAATGGAGAGGCCAAGGTAACCAACCGAACTCTTCTATAAGGAATTAAAGCTTGGCTCAACCGGGCACGAGGCAGATGGGCAGAAGAACTCCATCACGTGTTGTGGGCATATCGGACTACTGAAAGGATACCCACAGGCCAAACTCCATTTAAGATGGCTTTTGGCATAGAAGCTGTAATCCCTGTGGAAGTCGGACTCCCCTCCCCTCATACAGAAGGCTATTCGGAGGAATCCAATGATGAGAAACTCCGAACTAATCTTGATTTAATAGAATAAGTCAGGGAGAAAGCCCGGATCCGAATGGCAGCCTACCAACAAAGAGTAGCCCGCTATCACTCCACCAGAGCAAAGGGAAGTCTTTCCTCCCAGGTGATCTGGTGCTTCGGAAGGCATCCATGTCGAAGCCACTGGAGCAAGGGAAACTGTCCTCGAATTGGGAGGGTCCTTATCAAATTACGGAGGTAATCAGACCCGGCACCTATAAACTCCAAGATCTAAATGGAAATCTATTCCTCGGACATGGAACTCGGATAATCTCCGCGCCTATCATCAGTAAGAGTACGCCCTCACTAACTTACTCTGTCCATTGAGTTAAATTTAACTTTCAAAGATTTGCAAAATTTTTATTTTGATTACCTTCCTTGAAAGCTGTAATGAGTAGTAGGTTTTGCTACATATTAAATCTCAGCAGGGCCGAGCGATCTTCGTACCTTAGCCGCGCCAAGTAAAATATATTGACAAACCTTGGTTAGGCCAAGAAACCTTCGTACCTTGGCAGCGCCAAGTAAAATATAATCTTTTTAAATCCTCAACAGGGCCGAGCGATCTCCGTACCTTGGCTACGCTAAGTAAAATATATTTGATAAACCTCGGCTGAGTCGAGAGACCTTTGTACCTTGGTAGTGCCAAGTAAAATATAATCTTTTTAAATCCATGGCAGGGCCGAGCGATCTCCATACCTTGGCCACACCAAGTAAAATATATTTGACAAACCTCGGCTGGGCCGAGAGACCTTCATACCTTGGCAACGCCAAGTAAAATATAATCTTTTTAAATCCTCGGCAGGGCCGAGCGATCTTCGTACCTTGGTCGCGCCAAGTAAAATATATTTGACAAACCTCGGTTGGGCCGAGAGACCTTCGTACCTTGGCAGCACCAAGTAAAATATAATCTTTTTAATCCTCGGTAGGGCTGAGCGATCTCCGTACCTTAGCCGCGCCAAGTAAAATATAATATTTGAAGCCTCGGCCAAGCCGAGTGATATCTCCGTACCTTGGCAGTGCCAAGTAAAATATAATCTTTGAAGCCTTGGCCGAGCCGAGTGATGCTCCGTACCTTGCAGCGCCAAGTAAAATATATCTGCCTCGGCCAAGTGATGTCTCCGTACCTTGGCAAAGTAAAATAATCTTTGAAGCCTCGCCGAGCCAAGTGATATCTTCGTACCTCGCCAAGTAAAATATAATCTTTGAAGCCTTGGCGAGCCGAGTGATATCTCCGTACCTTGGCAACGCCAAGTAAAATATAATCTTGAAGCCTCGGCCGAGCCGAGTGATATCTCTGAATAATATCTGAAGCCTCGGCCGAACCGAGTGATATGTCTTTGAATAATATCTGAAGCCTCGGCCGAACCGAGTGATATCTTTGAATAATATCTGAAGCCTTGGCCGAACCGAGTGATATGTCTCTGAATAACATTTGAAGCCTCGACCGAACCAAGTTATATCACTGAATAATTTATGAAGCCTCAGTCGAACCGGTGCTATCTTCAAACAATATATCAAATTCTGATGTGAACGAATGACTCCTTTATGACGGCAACAAAGCTGGATGATTTCTCAGACGCTCTAGCGTGACTGAAACGCCTATCATACTTCGGCAGAGGTAAGAAACTTTTCTCTGCACACCAATAAGATTATGCAAGTTATTTCTCTTTAAAGAAAAACCTACTCCGTTCCTTAAGTAGGATCATGTCTACATCGCAAACTAGCAAGGCCGCCCAGGCCTCCTTCTGACCTAAACAGAGATGAATGCTTCCTCCGTAGAGGACTAAAATCACCAAAATGCCTAACAAAAGCAAAGTAGCTAAAGCACTGCTGGAAACTTGTACAATACGCTACGATCCAGAATGCTTAATACAAGACAACTCTCAACACAACCACATTGGAAAAGAAATAGGTACTCGAAGAAGAAAGGGAAATAACTTTCTTTATTGATAAAAATTACAACCTTCCGAGAGGCATTACAAGTGCATCATAACACAGGAAATAAAGACAAACAAAAAAAGAGCTCGGACAAGCAGCTTCGATCAAAAACACGGTTTCTGCATCCGACCCAAGAAATTAGAGAAACCAGACAGCTCCATTGAGTTGCTGGTTGATAGCAAAGCAGGCCATCCACGAATCCCTCGGATGGATGAATTAAGGGATCCTAACCAGGCCGAAGACCTATGGATGCCGATGCTGAGGATTCCTGCCCCTGAGTGGGATGCTGGGCTGCTAGCCGCTGCCCAACAGCATAGACAGGAATCCAGCACTACCCACCTCCTTCTTCGTTGAGAAGGACCCCTCAGGCGGATGAACTAAGAGATCCAAACTGAGGGGGGAGGAAAATCCACATAAGCCATAGGGCCCTGGATGTTTGCATTTCCAGCGGTTTGTGAGGCCCCATAGCATATCAAAGAGGTCATACAAGGAGCATGCGCTCCCGGTATGACCCCTGTAACCATCCCCATACGCTCTCCGTATGACCCTCGGGACTCCTCCCTTGAGGACTACTTGCTCTTCAGCAGCTCTTCCATCACCCCAGCTATCTGGGATGAGCCAGCTTTCAAAAGGGAAGCTCAAACTCTCACTCTCGACCTCAATAAAATAGGCACCATGAAAACCTCTCTAACTCACAGAAAGAGAAGGTCTTGGGAGATGCTCTAACACAGCCTGCTCTCCCCTTTTTATAGACAAACCAACTAGGAGCAACCATTAAAGAAGAGAGCTCCAGAATTCGAAACGCCATGGCCACGCTGCCATGTGGTAAGCTAGGGAAAAGGGCGTGTTCCAAGGCACGCCGAGCACACCTCCCAGGCCGTGACGAAAGGTAGAAGATCTCCTTCTGATCTCTAATCAAGAGCCTTAAATGCAGAAAACCATCTGCAGGTCCTTAGATATGGGCAGACCTGGGAGATCCCCCTTTTGAAAACGACATCGTCCAATGACGATCGAATACTTAATGCATACGCTAAAGGGACTTACGTTGGAAAAGGCCAACGGGATAAATGCCCCAAGGAAAAAACAAGGTGTCCTTTGGCAAACCGCAAGCCGTTTCATCTACCTCGGTGAAAAGTGAGCTAACTTTTTGCTTTGGATAAACTGAACTATCTGCCTAACCTCGGCCCCAGCCGAGGTATTTCCATGGGTTTCAGCCATTTCGAGCCGAGCTATCCTATGCCTCAACAAACCGAGTTAACTTACACATTTCGAATTGTTCATCTTACTTCGGACGAAGGCCGAATAATATTCCATGGCAGAACCGAACAGTTTCATACACCGACAGAACTAGTTAATCTGGCTCCGATTAAGCAGAATATTTAATTCAGAACTCCTAAGAGCAATCTGACCTTAAAGCACGATTCGTTTACGATTCATTTGCCATCAGGAAGAACTTCTGACAAAAAGATCGTTCGAAAAATGATGACCAAAGCAATAAGACAAGCGGAAGGAGGCAAAAGATTCATTTATTGAGTTTTGATCAAATTACAAGTCAAAAAGGCAAAAGATACATAAACAACCCTTAAGAATCAGGGTTCAAATCAGTTCCGAGGGCCACCTCGGTAACATCCGGAGGAATTTGACTGGGTTCACCCACTTCGAATATAGTTGGAGGAGGAACCTCGGGGTCCTCGACAGCAGGCTGAGGACACCCTTCTAGAGCCACAGCCTCACCAGTGCCCAGGATAGTCTCGAGGTCAACGTCTAAGATATCCTCATACTCAACTTCTTCGGCCCCTGGGGTACGAGTATCGTAAAGCTCGGCCTCTAAAAAAGACAGATCTAACTCGGGGTATACCTGGGAGATATTTGACCGAGTCTCCTCTTCACCAAACCAAAATGCGTCGGCACAAGCCGCCTTGTGCTCCTTAGAAAATTGAACAGAACTCTTATACTCATCCATAGCCGAGGAGATTCGTCTGTTAGCTTCGGCCAACTGACTCCCAAGTTCGAAATTCATCTGGCGGCTCGAGGCCAACTCCGCTCTCAAGGCCTTGAATTGGTCCTGAACCTCGAGCTCGATTCTGCCTATCTACAAACACCGGATCATGTGAGATCATGGCCGAAAGAAAGGATACTAGAAATAAGTAAATAGGAAGACGCAATACCTCTTCCTCTCGCCGAGCCATTCTATCGTTCAACTCATGAACATTTTCAAGGGCCTTCAATTTGGCCGCTTTATTCTGCTGGAGACCCTCCTTGAGGTCATTAATCCGAGATTGTTTATCCTCAATCTCCCACTGAGATTGATCAAGATCAGCAGTGAGTTTGAAAATTTGATCGTGCTGCCATTTCAGCCGATCTTCCCTATCGGCGAGCCTCCTGTTCAGGATGGCGAGCTGATCTTGCTATCGCCGGTGCCTGTGCTCCTCCTCATCGAGCCTTTTGCTTCAATTATCTTTTTCTTCGGTGTAGCTATTCTTCAGCTCACCCCACCTCTCGTCAAAATGCAGCTGCATAGCATTAACTTCTTCGGTATGCTTAGACTTGATCTGTGATAACTCCAAACAGGCCTTGTCCGATTGCTCATGAAAGCCCTGGAGCTCTTTGACTTGAGTCTCGAGCCAAGAAGCTCTCTCAGTGGTAACTTGGTAGGACTTGCTCATCTTCTCCAGGTCCCCATGGACAGATGACAAGGCCCTAGAGAGTCTACTAGTCGAATCCACCCTCACCCGAAGACCGGCGGCCTCCCTCCTGGCCTGAGCACAGGCCCCTATGGCCAAATTTAAGCGCCAACTCAGCGCCCTCGTAATTAAGGCATTTTGTAGAAAAAGCACAAAGTAAGAAAGTACGGTCGAGCCAGCCAACAAAGAATTACTATCCGGGTACAATGACTTACTCGGGAGGCATAGTTTATCGCGATCTTAAGAGCAGGGCTGCTGATCTCGGGAAGAAGGTATACATCCTTCGGCGCCCCAAACTACCCGAAAGCCGCCTCAACGATATCCTCCACGGCGGCTCATCCATCGAGGAACCCTCTCCGTACGCAATACAGACCGTATCAAAGTGGCAAATATGTCTTCCACCTCTGGACTATGAATAGGAGAACTCATGGCCAAGAATCGGCCTGAGGAGCTTCAAC
Source organism: Calamus simplicifolius (assembly GCA_900491605.1). NCBI lineage: Eukaryota > Viridiplantae > Streptophyta > Magnoliopsida > Arecales > Arecaceae > Calamus > Calamus simplicifolius. Next base: position 361,219 of record UESW01005106.1, read on the forward strand.
CTGAGGAACTGCCATCCGTTTGGCCTCCCTCCTCGTCTAGAGTTCTAGCCTGCAGGGCCTCGGATGCCTCGGTCCTGGCTGAAGGAACCCCGGTCCGAGCATCCCCGCCGCTCGGTGGTTCTTCTTCTTCTTCCTCCTCTCCAAGCATTGCTTCGTCCCCAGCCGACTCCACCCAAACCTCGGTTTCCTTCACGGTACCCCCTGATGCCATGGGTGAAAGCCCTTCTGCAGGAGGTCCTTCGGCCTCCACCGACCCTTCAACAGGCGGCTCCACGCGAACTTCAGTAGCCGCAGTTCCTCTTCAGACCCCTCGACCAAAGCAGGGGCCTCTTTCTCGTCAGCACGCAGCATTACGGGGCTGCCGACCTCTAGCGAATGAGGCTGATTAGTCTCGGGCGAAAGGATGCCGAATGAACCGGCGACATCTCCTCAGCATCATCTGATACGATCACTAATTGAAGGGGGAAAACTTCAATAGCTCCCTTCGAGCTCCCTCCAACGGCTCTCTCCTTCTCCACTACCATGCCCCCTCCGACGGGGAGGGCTCATCGACCGTGGCCGATGCTCCCGCTTTCCCCCTCTTTGGGATGGAGGAACGCCGGCCAACACTATCTTTCTTTGACTCCTTTGGGCAAGACCCAGAAGGACTGGATCTCTTTTGGACCTATGCTTGTCCCCAGAGTTGGAGCCCCTGTGGCACTTGCCCAGCTCCTTCTTCATTTGGCCAACGAAGGCCGACCTCTCGGCTGAAAATATAGCAAACGTTGAGTCAAACAGCAATAGAGTTACCTGAGCATATCGACTGTTAGAACAAAGAGGAAAAAGACTCACCTTGGGGGGGGGGGGGGGGTCAATGGAACTAAGCCCGGAGGCAAAAAGGGCATCCTCTGATAACAGGGCACTGGCTGATAGCATCCGACCACTGCGAAGGGTTACCAAATCCCTCTTCTCCTGCTCGGACAACTCCGGGCGCGCCTCCGGATCTTTCACATAACTCGCCCATCTTCCTGAAAAATTCGAACCAATGTTCCCCTCATAATGAAAAATCGAGACTTTCACTCCTTTATCGAAGATGGATTATCTGAAATCATTTTGAATGACTTTCGGGGACCAATATAAGGCCAGTCAGAGCTCCTTCCGGAAACCAAATTGTAGTAGACTCGGAATATAGGAAGGGTTGCAGTCACCCTACCACGACTACACATCGAGATGAACCCGATGAGATTGCGCCAGCTATTCGGGGCCACCATTGTTGGGCATATTGTAAAACCTCATTACCTCCTGCACTAGCGGGTGAAGAGGGAACCGAAGACCTACCCTCAGGCCTCCTCGTAGAAGAAAACCCCATGGCTTAACTCCGTCGAAACCCTATGCTCGGCTTTCGGAACCCACAGGGACACGTCCCGAGGAACCCTATAACGGCGGCGGATTCTGTCCAAGTCCTCAAGGGTTATCTCTGAGGCAACATCACTCGGACCCTTCATGTTGACAGATTGAGAGGCAAAACACGAATAAGCCGGCAAGGGTTTGGAGAGGAACGAAAAATTTCTATGGCGGGGATGAGAAGGCATTGCAGAAGGGATACCGCCCTAGCCTTATTTAATTAGCACTTCAGAAGGAAAGCCCTATACGCTAAAACTTCCGATATGAGTGCCAAAAATACAGGAGCCCCGCCACGTGGAACTCCCACAATCGCGGCCTACTGAAAATGAGGTGTTTCCTCCTCGTGTTGTGGCAAAAAATGATGACGAAACAACGGCCTGTCATTTATGAGATTATCATTGCCTACCCCTTTGGATCCCCCTGAATGAGATTATTTCAGAACTCTACTCCCTACATCCAAATTTACACTTCAGACTAGGGAGTGGGGGCATGTGATAAGGGATAAAATTATTATTGCATTAATGCCCATGCACATCGATAATTGGGTCCAGTCCAATCCCAACATTCTATCGGCCAGCTGTCACATCCATAAGGTGGTGAAGCTGAATCCCCTCAGCAGAGTCGGGTTACCACGACGGACGAGCTATCCTCACACCTCAGCAGCCTGAGCCATCTTCATACTTCGGTAACCCGAGCTATCCTCATACCTCGGCAGCCCGAGCCATCTTCATACTTCGGCAACCCGAGCTATCCTTATACCTCAGCAGCCCAAGCCATCTTCATACTTCGGCAACCCGAACTATCCTCATACCTCGGCAGCCCGAGCCATCTTCATACCTCGGCAAACCATGCCTCAGAAAGCCAAATTGTCCCTCACCTCGGCCGGACCAAGGCATTCGAATACCTCTGCGGACCGACGGAGAGTTCAAATTTACGATAACTGAATAAGATTCCAAATGGAAAATCATGCCAGAAGTGGCCTAAGGGCCATAGGAGTGGCCTAGAACCTATATAATCGCTGAATCTCAGGGCATCAACCAGCTCTCCTGGCCGTCAATCCTCTAACTGACAAGATACGGATCCTACTGGCCTCGTAACAAACTTGATTCGAATCTGTTTCGAATCTCAACAACTTTCAGACCCCTATGACGCGTCCAAGGAATTAGGTGATCGCTTATAAATATCTCAGCCCCAAATCTCTCAGGTACGTATGCATTCACCCGTTCTCATACTGAAAAACTCCATTGAAGCTCCATCAAAGCTCGGAGCTCTCGAGAGAACACCCATCTAGGGAAACTCTTCTGCGAGAGTCTTCTCCTCATATCTACTTGCTGTGAATCTTCACTGACTTGGGCATCGGAGGGTCCTTCACAGAGGGCAACCCCCTGAGACATCCTCTGCGCACAGACTGTCTTGCAGGTTCCACTCTGGGCGAGGAGACTAGCATCGGTCCCGGAGCCAGGGCGCATCCGAGTCAGAGAATGGATTTTCATGGTAATAGATATCAATTTAAAATCAGTCCCTATATATGCCATCCATGCATGATCCCTGTTTTCATTTATAGGTTTGAACTAATTAATGCTTTTTTTTTTGAGTTACTAGACAACTATAGATTCCACAGGGGCTAAATAAGATTTGAAATAGCATTCTCAATACTTGATTAGAAAATGTAATAATGAATTCTTTTCTAATCCTACTCCATAAGAATCAAATTCATTGAAGACAACTGTTGGCCTGGGTGCCAAGTAAAACGTCCACATGGAATCCCAAGAGTCCCATGAGACTCTTTGTATCTCTAGGACTCTTCATATTTGATTTTGTTCTTTAAGAGAAGACCTAAGGTGTCTTTTGGGAAAGAGACAAGAGGGTTTATGGCGATAAGCTTCCCTTCCTCCTCTCCCTTCACTGGCACTGCGGCTTAGGGGTATGGACGCACTGATAGCCCCCGACAACCGACGATCCACTGCTTCCGTTGTTGCCGAAACGAGGTATGTTTTCTGTTTTTGGGCACCTTTAATTGGTATCAGAGCCTCGCTAGTCGTCATCGGCGAGGATAGAGATTGCTGGGGTACAGGCTGCGGCTTGTCCCTATTGCAGCCATGGGTGCTGCAGCATGAATCAAAGAATAAAAAAAAGGAAGGAAGGTTCCGCAGCGGCCATGGGTGCCATAGGGGACTTCATTTTAATATGATTGGTTTGATTTGATCGTCGGGGAATTCTTTCCCTTCTTCCCTGGCCGTCAATGCCCGAGGATGGCTTTCCCTACCCGGCCATGGGCCTGTCACAGGCCGTTCAACGCTTTGCCCATTGCCGAAGCCCCCTGGGGCCGGCTGTCGGGCTGCCGAGTGCGACCAGCTTCTTCCCTAGCCGCTGGAGGAAGTCCTTGCCAGGTTCCGCAGCGACCATGGGTGCCACAGCAGACTTCGTTTTAATATGATTGGTTTGATCTGATTGCCAGGGAATTCTTTCCCTTCTTCCCCGGCCATCGGTGCCCGGGGACAGCTTTCCCTACCTGGCCGCGGGCCTGTCACAAGCCGTTCGATGCTTTGCCCATCGTCGGAGCCCCCTGGGGCCCGCTACCGGGCCGCCAGAGTCCGACCAGCTTCTTCCCCAGCCACTGGAGGGCTAGGGAAGTCCCTGCATCCGCCGCACGTGCGGCGGATGCAACCCTTGCCGCTTTACCAAGCGGATTCTGGTGGTCGGCGACCTCTCGCCCGCCACTGGAGTTCCCTCGTGCTCTTTCAGGCCGCCAGAGGGCCATGAGGACAGCGGGCATCTGGAATGCCTGTTCAGTTTACAGGTGGCATCACCCGTCCAGGGGAATTCTGGAGAACCACCCGTAAATTGGGCAAAGTCCAGGGGCATTCTGTTTCTCCATGAGTTGGATGGCACCATCCGTAAATTTGCAAAAAATCTAGGGGTAATTTTAAAATTACACAACCCATTAAAAAAAAGATGTAATTGCTGACGTGGCTGCCATGTTAGCATATGAGGACATGACAAGCTAGGTCTGCCACGTGGTGCTTCGTGACGACCACTTAACAAATGCATGGCAGCGATGTGGCAGGTGACATGGCAATTACGTGGCGGTCCACGTGTCTAGCCACGTGTCGATCCCAGCTGACATCGGTAGCCTACATGGCATTTTTTAATTTTTTGGGTTTTAATAATTTTAGAAAAATTGCAAAAAATTGTAAAAAATTTAGAAAAATTCAGAAAAAATCACTAAAAATAAAAAAAAATTAAAACTTTAAAGAAAAAATTTATTGCAATTTTTCTTGATGTGGCATGTTTATTCATGATTTGTGTATAAATATTATCGTTGTCATTCTATCCGAATTTTTATGATTAAATTTTTTTAGTGCATAATTATTTATTCTTAGTATATAAATATAGTTTATGCATGTTTCTGTGTATTTTCTACTGACATAATTAATTTATGCTTAGTGCATGAGGAAAATTTATGTCATTTGTCAAATTTAATGTGGATAAAATAGATATGTTCTATGAAAAATTATCAGATTTTATATTTCATCTTATTAAATGAGTGATTATTATGAGCTTAGCAAAGTTTTTGATCTCATTCATAAAAAGAAATATTTGTAATATGGTTATTTTTCTTGCTAATGGTATAATATGTGCCTGATGTCCATACCTTGCTTGACAGAATGCAGTGATGGCCTTTAAATCTGTAATAGCTGATCTCAACAAAGGTGAGAGATAGATGGATAAAACTATGAAATATAGCATAGGAAAATCCAATACTTGCTGAATGAATTAGAAGTCTTGGAGACTCTGACAACTAGAATGACACCACCAGCGCCTGGCACTACTGAGCAACATCACCTTGATGGAGAAGCCTATAAAAATTGGTTAAGAAATATCGTTGTGCATGCTTTACCATATTGAGTAGCATGCACAATGATCTTATTGGCAACTTTGAGAATTGCAAGGCTACTCAGGATATGTGGAACCAGCTCAAGATCAGGTTTGGTCAAACTTCAGCCATAAGGCTACGTGCCTTGAACCTTAGATTCATGCAATATGTTAAGGATCCCAATCTTTCCATGTTAACCCACCTTCGTGTGATGGAAAACATGATTAGGGATATGAAGGCTGCTGGAGTTGACCTTACTGATGAGCAACAAGTCCTAGCAGTTATTCGTTCACTACCTGACCCTCAGTAGAGTCAGATGAAGCTCTTGATGACTCATAGTGAGCATATCAAGACTTTTGAGGACATTGCTTGTCACCTTGAGCTAGAGACTGAGCATATTGAGACTTTCCTTCCTTCGGCCTATGTGGTTACTGGTGAGTCTTCGAGGCCCAAGAACAAAAAGAAGGGAAAGGCACATAACAGGAGTGCTCAGGGATCTAAAGAAAAAGTTGTGGCCAAACCAAAGAGAGAACGTCGAGGGGGAAAGAGAGATGTGACAAAGATTAAGTGTTACAACTATGGAGTAAAAGACAACTTTGCTCGTAATTGCACTAAGCCAAAGAATGTATGCTCCATATTAAGCTCTCTTTATGTTTGTTTATATGCATTAGTTGCTGACACACTCTCCGATTGGATTGTAGATTCGGGAGCAAACAAACATATAGTGTGAGATCAAGCTGGTTTATGAATTTTCACTGGATACCTGTAGATACCCAGTTTGTCATGCTTGGGAATGGTCTGCGTGAGCAGCTTTTGGGTGTAGGAGCATATCGTGTTACGCTTCATGGTGGACATGTGTTGATCCTACATGACATTTTGTATATCCCAACTATCCGATGTAATCTTTATTCTGTTCTTGCCCTATTGGCACTTGTTACACTTTTTATTTTTCTGGTGAGCGTATGTCAGTCTATCTGAATGGCGTTTTGTTCTTTTGTAGATATTTATCACAAGGGTTCTTTAGACTTGATGCTGAATTGTGTGCTTCTTATTCCTCATTTTTTTGTGCTTCTGTGATGATAGTTTTCTTTGGCATGCCAGACTTGATCATGTGGGCCAAGATAGGATGTCATGAATGGCTAAAGCAGGGCTATTGGGCTCTCTTACCAAGATAAGTCTACCTGTGTGTGAGTCTTATCAAGCGGGAAAGACATCAAGAAAGCCTTTTCGTAAGGCTACTAGGGCCTCTCATCCATTAGAGCTAATTTACTCTGATATCTGTGGACCCATGAGTGTCAAGGCGCCATAACACTTCCTATTTTCTTAAATTTATAGATGATTTCTTGCGATTCGGGTATGTGTACCCGATCTTCCATCACTATGAAGCGCTAGATTGTTTCAGATAATTTTTAGCTAAGGTAGAAAATCAGAAGGAGAGGTCTTTGAAGACTCTCCGAACTGATAGAGGTTGCGAATATCTATCTGAGCAATTCCAACGGCTCTGTGAAGGAAAGGGGATACGCAGGAGTTTACCATTCCTAGGAAACCGCAACAAAATGGTGTTGTCAAGCGTTAAAACAAGACTTTACTAGATATGGTTAGGTCGATGATGGCGCAAACAAATGTTCCTATTAGTTTCTGGAGAGATGTGCTATTGACTGCTGCCTACATCCTTAACCGTGTACCTAGTAAAATAGTACCCTCTACTCCATATGAGCTATGGTATGATGCTCGACTCTCTGTGGATCATTTGCGCCCTTGGGGCTTAGCAGGATATATCACAACGCCTCCCATGAGTTGGAAAAACTGGATCCTAAAGCCAAAAAAAGGTGTTCATCAGATACCCTGAGAATTCAAAGGGTTACATGATGTATGGTGCACATCTTGATGGAGGGTTGACTGAAGTGGAGTCTAGAGACATAGAGTTTATAGAGAATGAATTTTTGAGCATTGTTGAAATTAGAAAGGATCCGTCCCTGTATGAGTTACAGAAGGACCTTCCTACTATCTCTGGCAAGGGAGGAGGTTTTTGACCTATCTTAGAGATCGCCATAGATAGTGGGAATGCTAGGCTCAGTGGGAGTGCCGCACCAGATAGTAAGAGCGCACAAGCTGAGCCTAGTAGGAGCTCACCAATGAGGATTGATGCACCTTTTGAGAGAGATCTTCAAGGTCTAGATCCACAGTTACAGAGAAATAAACATGGTCATATTCTACAATGACATTTTAGGATTGAAGGAAATGTGTTTCTCTGCACTCCATTAAATCCAGATGAGCCTGCTTCTATTGAAAGGCACTCGATTCACCTGCTCATAGTGAGTGGTTAGCTGCTATAGAAGATGAGATGGTATCGATGGTCAAGAATCATATGTGGGACATGGTAGACCTTCCGTCTGGGCACAAATCTATAGGAAATAAGTGAGTTCTTAAGATAAAGGCAAGGCTGATGGGTCAATTGATAAGTACAAAGCCCGTCTTATGGCAAAGGGCTATACCTAGATGGAGGGTGTAGACTATGAGGAGACATTTTCTTCTGTGGTGAGATTTGCCTCCATTCGCCTGATCCTAGCTATTGTAGCCTATTTAGATTTGGAGCTACATCAAATGGATGTTACTACAATTTTCTTAATGGAAGCTTGGATGAAGAGATCTGTATGGATCAACCTTTGGGCTTTGTGACCAAAGGACATAAGGGCAAAGTGCTGCCTTGAAATATCTATATGGTATCAAGCAGTCATCTAGGTAATGGTACCTCAAGTTTCATGAAGCCATTACATCAATTGGCTTTGATATGATTGAGGAGGACCACTGTGTGTACATTAAGAAATCAGATGTTGGGATTCTAATTTTGATGCTATATGTGGATGACATCCTAATAGCTAGGAGTTATATAGGGGTGATCAATGCCACTAAGGAGTGGATGTCCTCTATCTTTGAGATGAAGGACATGGGAGAGGCAAATTTTATACTGGGAGTGAGGATCCTAAGGAAGCATGCTAAGAAGTTTCTTGGTTTGTCTCAAGAAACATATATTGAGAAAATCTTGGAACGATTCTGAATGCATTATTCTAAAACCGTTGATACCCCAATAGAGAAGGGCTATATTTTAAGCATTGATCAGTGCCCTAAAACTGATGAGGAGAGAGAAAAGATGAGCATGATCCCCTATGCTAGTGTTATAGGGAGCTTGATGTACACTATGTTGTGTACTCGCCCTGAAATTTGCTTTGTAGTCAGCTTGGTTAGCCGATACTAAAGTAATCCAGGACTTGCTTATTGGGTTGTAGTTAAAAGGATTTTCCGTTACCTTCGTGGTACTGCCAATCTCATCCTATGCTATCAGGGTGGAGATTTGAGATTAAAGGGTTTTTGTGATTCTGATTGGGCTGGTGATAGAGACGAGCATAAATCCACCATAGGATATGTGTTCATTTTTGGTGGAGGAGCTATCACTTGGTGCAGTAAGAAATAAAGCTACACCATCTTGTCCACTATGGAAGTCGAATATATTGCTTGTTCGGTTGCTGTCCAGAAGGCCGTGTGGCTAAGGAGGTTCTTGAGGCAACTTGAGATATTGGCTAATGTACATGAGGCTATTAAGATCAATTCTGATAGTATGACAGCATTACAATATGTTAAGGATCCTAAGTACTATGGAAGGACTAAGCATATTGACATAAGATATCACTTCATTCGGGACATGGTCAAAGCCTATTCTTAGAGATGTGTTCCAGGCAAAGTTGTCAATTTTGTTTCGTTTCGGCCATTTCGGCCGAGACGTTTCATTTCGATAGCTTATCCAAAAAGATAAGTACTACGTTTCGTTTCAGAAGATTTTTCGGCCGTTTCGGCGTATTTCGACCGTTTTCGACCGTTTCGGTCTGTTTCGGCCGTTTCGGTAAAATATGTTTTGGAGACCAATTTATGAATTATTAAACCTTTCAGAACCATTTTAAAATATATATATAATATCAAAAAAATCCTAGTTACCCTATCCCCATTTTAAAAATATATATAATAACAAAAAAAATTCTAGTTACCCTATCCCCACGGTCGCATCTCTTAAAAACTCAAACTCTTTATTTTATATTGTTAGAATGAATTATGAATAAATTTTTATTTTATATATATATATATATATATATATTTCAAACTCTTAAAAACTTAAACTCTTTATTTTATGTTGTTATTATTATTTATAAAGAATATGAATTATGAATAAATTTTTTATTATATATATATATATATATTCCGAAACGAAGCACCGAAACGGTCCGATACCAAAATATTTCGTTTCATAAGCTAAACCAAAACATAATCCGAAATGAAATTGATAACTTTGGTTCCAGGCTCATGTGAGGAGTCTAGGTTTGTATAGAATGTGATAAACCAAGATATGTTTTAGACTTATGTATGAGTTGTGTCTATTTTTTTTGTTATCAGACAGGGATTATATGGACATCAATGACTATGTGTTAAAGTTTATGAAATATTTATTTTTTATTATTATGATAAGTTCATATTTACAAGCATATATGTATAAAATCACAGGTTTAGATCAGCCTACTCACATGGGTGATCACCTTGACACTTTTGCGGTGGGCAGATGAGACTAAAGTAGCCATTATAGATGCTTGAGTAGCAATGCATGAGTTGCAGTTTGCATAAGTTATAAAATGGGCTACATAAATTATAATTGAATAGATTATAATTAAAGTTGCCTCAGTTTGGACTGAGATGAGACTCAGGAGAGTCGAGTACGGAGTACATACATGCGTGTGTGATGTATGAATATTGATGTCCATAGAACTGTATCAAGCCTATTGTAGCCGAACTTGGAGCATTAAAGTGTGCTCGAGTCAGGCAACTTTGTGATGCCTGGACTTGTGTTCGTACAGTATTTAAGTATGACATGGCCCATTGAGTGGGAGCTCCACCGTAGTATGTATTATGTTGCATGTGCTTAAGTTAACCCAGCAGGGGGTAACGTAATACATTCCCTCTTCGTTGCCGTGTGAGCCCTACAAATATGATGTGTCCTTAGACTTAAACCTATATTATAAAGTTGCAGTTCGGGATGACTTCCTTAGCCTTGTCCTCTAGGGTCATGGAATTAATACGGCCACATGAGACAATCTTAGGAAGTCAACTGGACAAAGATGGACTGGTATAAGTGTTCAAGAAAAATTATTCGCGACCATACCTTATGTTTGTGATCCATTGCCTGGGCAATCATGTGTATGAGTTGCATATGATTATAGATACAAATATTATGACTTTGTGTTTTTCAAGTGCTGCTCAGGGTAGATCTCTTGAGGGATCGAGAGTGCTTGATCAGGTGTAATCAAATTATTTGAAACACAGACATGATTGGATTGTATTCCTGTTCGCTGCGTTAGTTATTTATTAACTTAATGCAGTATATTCACTATGTGTTACTGTGTGTGAGTTTTGTCGAATCGCACACCCTACGCACTGCAAGTTGAGAGAGTTGAGGTTATAAAATATTATTCCTATGTAGACGAGTGGAAGATTGTTGGCATGAGTGCCAAGTAAAACATCCATACGGAATTCCAAGAGTCTCAGAAGACTCTTCGTATCTTTGGGTCCCTTTAGCTGATCTGCTCTCTAGTTGATTCTGTTCTTTAAGAGAAGACCTAAGGTGTCTTATATGGGAAAGAGACGAGAGGGTTTACGGAGATAAGCTTCCCTTCCTCCTCTCCCTTCACTAGCACTATGGCTTAGGGGTGTGGATGTACTGGGGACTCTAGTAGCCCTCGACGACCGACGATCCGCTGCTTTTGTTGTCGCCAAAACGAGGTATGTTCTCTGTTTTTCGGCACCTTCAACAACAAATTTAGAATTATGGATCCAAATTATGAATCCTCCTGTCGTAATGAGTAGTATTAGAGCTCTCATTGCACGCCTTTTGTCATAACAAATTGATATCAGAGTAGAGAGTAGGCTGCGAAGCAAGAGCCGATCGGCCCCCCAATTCATCGGTGGTCCGTGGCTATGAAGTAGGAGTCGGCCATGGTTGGAAGAGTATCCAAAGCAAACCAAGAACTTCATTGGGCTTATCTTGATTTGGTGACGAGTTGTCTTCGCAGAGATGCTGACGATGGAGAAAGGTGGTCCCCAACTGGAGCAGCAATAGAGACAAGCCGGCAGTAGAGGAGCCAAGTTTTTTTTTTTTGATTCGACACCAGGAAAGGAGCTCGGTCGGGGGTTTTGGATGGCCAGATAGCGCCCAGCCACTTTCGAAATCAGAGCAATGTTTGTTGCTTCTACAGATAGTCAATGTAGAGGTGGTGTTTTGACAACATTTTCTTCAAATTAAAGGTCCATGTTTTGCTACTATTATTTGGTTGCTCATTTGCGAAAGACTATCATTGGCTGTTTGTGGGACGGACGTGTTGATGATGGTAGATCTAGCTAGTACAGCAGACTCAAGAGGAAGAGGACTCACAAGTACGGGACTTGCAACTCTAGGCACTGTCGAGAGAAGTTCCAAATGGTCAAAGCCATGAGATAGATTAGATACAAGAGGACTCCAATGAGGACTTGCCGATATGGTCTCGTCAAAGGCCAGGGATGAGGCATTTTGATCATGAAGAAAAAAAAGGACCGGTGACTACAAAAGTGCAGCTGAAAGCAAGGGTTGTGACTACACGAACAATGAAGGCTGAAGGCACCATATATATATATATATATGAAGCTCTGGATCTCTATGAGAAAGGGATCGTAGCCAACAAAGGCCATAGCAAATCCCTAAAAGGCATATGTCTCAGTTTTTTTTCTAGCGGCATAGTGACTCAAGGATTCCAAGCAACAACGGTTATCGGCAATTGATCCGTTAAATCGGATGATATAGAGTGAATCAAGAGTTTTAGCAACCAATAGATATGTCCTTAGGGTCATCAGCATTGCTGCGATCCTCATCACCTCTTGTTGCTATCAATCTAAAGTAATTGCCACACTGTTGCATTTCTCAATGATCGATGGGCAATGAAAGAAGGGCCTGCAGTGGATCAAAGGATGTGCTCCATTAGGCAGTGAGTTCCAATTGGGCCAAGTTTTCTAGGTGCCAGTGGAGCTTCGAGTCCTGTCGGCCACGTGTGGTGTCTATGATGGAAAAAAACCCTTTTGGGACTCAACCACAGGCCAAAAGAAAAGAAGAGAAAGTTACCATTCCAATCAAGAATAGGTCTAGGATAAATTTGGAATGACTTTGGAATAACTATTTCAGAAAGGTAGTTTAATGAGCTCTGTTGATTCAGAAGTCTAGCTATTTGGTGAGCTTAGTTGATTAAAAAGCTTATTTTGTGATCTCCATTGGTTAAGAAGCTTATTTGATGAGTTCAATTAGTTAAGAGACTTATTTGGTGAGCTTAATTGGTTATGAGCCTTATTTAAAGAGCTCAATTGGGCAAGAAGCTTATTTGGTGAACTCAATTAAGAGATCCTCTTGTTATTTTGGCGAAAAGCTTGGTTCTTCATTAGATATAATTATGAGGTTTGAGATTGAGAGGTTTAATCACACTAATAGCTTCAGCTTATGGCAAGTAAAGATGCGTGCTATATTGACACAACAAAGCTTGCAGATGACATTGCTCGGAAAGAAATACATGCCTTGTGAGTTGGAGGAGTGATGAATTTCAAATGCGCTATTATTGGAATTGAGACAATTCAAATTAGGATGTTTGATGGCATAATAAAAACTTTGTTGGATGTTTGGTATATTCCAAATTTGAAGAATAATCTTATTTTTTTGGGCGCTCTTGATGAGAATGGATTTAAGTATTCGAGTGAGAATAAAACTATGAAGATCAGCAGAGGTGCTCTTGTTGTAATAAAAGATAAATGGTCCAAAAAGTTGTGTTGTAGGGTTTTAGTATTATGGACGAAGATGTTGTATCCTTATCCTTCATGTTAGATCGTTACAGCACAATTCTTCTCAATCTAATCCAGTTGAAACTCTAGGCACTTCCATCGTTGAGCAATTTAGCATTGGACTAAGAAAAAAGATAGGGCCACCACATAGATATGGTTCTGAAGACTTGCTAGCTCATACTTGATTGGTGTATAAAACACATGAGATGTACCCTTTTTTGGAGTATGCGGAGAAGGTGGAGGGAGGTTTAGCTATCTTTTCAGCATTACTTGAGAATACAAACCAAGGTATAGATTCATTCGAGTTTGTTTTGAATTCAAAAGGTCAAGAAAGATACGTTTCCACATCCATGTAAAACTCGAATCCTAGCCCATGTAGTATATACACTGTAGATCCTTTTATATAAGCACATGTAACCCTAGCTTTTAGGATAATCTGGGTAATTCAGAGAGTAGTAAGCAAGTTCAAGCGAAGGTCCTGTTAGATGTAAGTGGGTCTACTAGGGATTTATAAGTCTCTGATGGAGAAACAATCCTTATAATTCCAGAGTTTAGTGGGCAACAGTCCTTGTGATCTCCAAATATTTTGCTAAAAGTGGAATTCTCTGGTCTTCTTTGCCCATAGACATAGGCCAATTGGCTCGAACTACATAAATTCCTATGCTCTCTTATTTATTTCTCTCTCTTTTCCTCATTGGTTTCTCATCCTCTGTTCACCCCTCTTTTAGCATAACAATTTGTATTGTCGGGGGATACCTTGTTACGATTCCGGAGACAGGTTGCCCGGTCTTGATCCTCTTATGCAGTGGAGGCTGTGGGTATGTTTGGTGGTATTTTGGCCATTTGGCGTGATTCAGCTGTTATGATTGAAGCTTTTCATCATTGTAACCAGCAGATTGGCCTTGTTGTCAAGGAAGGGACCTCTAATCCCTGGCTCCTTTCGGCAGTCTATGCCAGTACGGACTACAGGGAGAGACGGGTCCTATGGTCCGAGCTGCTTTCCCTCCTTGATCAAGGTCTTCCTTCTGTTATTGCTGGTGATTTTAACTGTATCACTGAGGCTAGTGAAAAGCGGGGAGGCAGAAGAGTTACTAGCTCAGCTGATATCAATGAATTTAGGTCCTTTATTAGTTCTTCTAGGCTGATGGATTTGGGGTACTCGGGGCCCCAATTTACTTGGTGTAATAATCGGCAGGGGACTGCTCGTGTGTGGGAGAGATTGGACAGAGCTCTTGCCTCGGCTCTGTGGACTCAGATGTACCCGACAGCTTCTGTTACTCATCTCCTAGGATCGCCTCTGATCACTGCCCCATTTTGATATCTACTGAGGCTGAGCTCCATCAGAGAAAGCAATTCAAATTCGAGCGGTTTTGGACATTCCATTCGGCAGCTCGCACAATCATTTCTCAGACTTGGCACCTACCTGTAAGAGGTAATGCTGTTTATAGGCTATCTCGTCGTCTTTTGTTGACCAGTCGCAGATTGTCTAGATGGAATAAACAGGAGGTTGGGGATCTGGTTAGACAAGTGGAGCAGGTCGAAGCCACTATCAGTGCTCTTCAGGCTAAGGAGGACCACGACGGACTTCTTTTGGACTCTGATCTTTCCCTTCTGCGAGAGAATCTTGCTCATCACCATTCCCTTCTTCGGCAGCAGGAGGTGTTTTGGAGGCAGAGATCCAGGATTCAGTGGATCTGTGAAGGGGACCACAATACCAGATTTTTCTACTAGGTCATGCTCCGTCGGAGGGCAGCTAACAAGATTCGGAGGTTGGTCGATGAAGAGGGACATTTCTTGGATGATATACAATCTATTCGGTCCCAGCTTCTCCATTTCTTCCGCTCTAGGTGGACTGAGACCACTGCTGTGGGTGCTCCGGTTATTCAGGTTGATAATTCCAGGAAAGTTTCCTCTGAGGAGAATGCTATGCTGGTCAAGCCTATTTCTGTGGAGGAGATTCGTCGTGCTCTCTGGGATCTTGGTCCGGATAAGGCTCCGGGGCCTGATGGTTTCCCTCCATTCTTTTTCGTCACTATTGGGATAGTGGGGCAGGAGGTTGTTATGGCGGTCCAGTTTGTTTTCCAATCTAAACTCATTCCTAAGGATTGGAACAGGACTCTTATCACTTTAGTGCCTAAGTGCACTAATGCTTCTATTCCTCAGCACTTCAGGCCAATCAGCTTATGCACTACTTTATATAAGGTCTGTGCCCGCCTTCTTGCTAGCCGTCTCTGCGAGGTGATTCCCATATTATTTCTGCTGAACAGGGGGCTTTTATCAGAGGGCGTTCTATCTCGGATAATATCCTTATTACTCAGGAGTTTATGCATGATCTGCAGAGAGCCCCAACTAGACGGTGTCTTATGGCTGTCAAACTTGACATGAAGAGAGCTTACGATAGACTGAGTTGGGCTTTTCTTCAAAGCTCTCTTCAGGAGTTTGGTTTTGACGGGGTGTTTATTGAGTGGATTATGGCTTGTATTCAGAGGCCTTCCTTTGCTTTGGTTATTAACGGGGGTTTGACTGAGTTTTTCTAGTCTTCGGTAGGGTTACGTCAGGGCTGCCCTCTATCCCCCTTGTTGTTCATTTTGGCCGCGGACGATCTTTCCCGAGCTTTTTATCAGGCTCAATGTGATCGGGCGATTGTCCCTTTTATGGATGGGGTTGGCGGTCCTTCTGTCTCTCATCTCATGTTTGCTGATGACTGCATTATCCTGGGTCAGGCCTCTATTGAAAATGCGGTTTCTGTTGATTCTATTCTGCAGCGGTATTGTCAGGCCTCGGGTCAGAAGGTCAATTATCTTAAATCTTCCATCTGCTTTAGCCCGAAGACTTCCAGGTCTATTAAAGCAGCCATTATCTCTTTGTTGGGTATCTCTACTCAGACTGACCGGTTTATGTATCTGGGGATTCCCATGACCGGTAGACGCCCTCGTTGCTCTGACTTTGCTGATTTAGAGAGGAGGGTTCGTCAGCGTATTGAGGGATGGCAGGTTACCGGCCTATCTATGATGGCCAGAGTCACCATTATTCGATCGGTTCTTTCCTCTCTGCCTCTCTATTTGCTTTCGAATGCGGCCATCCCTATTACTTGCCTACGGAGGATTGAGAGAATCTTCAGAGACTTTCTTTGGGCCTCCATGCAAGATGGGCACGGCACTCATCTATTATCTTGGGATATGATATGTATGCCTATTCAGGAAGGTGGTCTCGGGATCCAATCTCTGAGGATCAGACGGCAAGCCCTCCTGGCCAGACATGCTTCTCGTTTCTTCTGGAGCCGCAATGTCTGTGGAGTTCTCTTATGCGGGCGAGGTATGGTGAATGGAAGCCTGGGGAGTGTATTGAGCCGCCCAGGGGGTGCTCCTTCTTTTGGAAGGAGGTATGTCATTATGGTGAGTCTATTCTTAAGAGAATTACATGGATGATTGGAGATGGTCATTCTGTTGATGTGATTCAGGACTCCTGGATATCTGAGCTCCCTCTTTCTCGGTGGCCTTCTTTTATCAACATTGATGTCCCCTCCAAGCTGAAGGTTAGGGATTTGATTTCTCTAGATCCCCCTTCTTGGGATACTGATAGAGTGATCAGGTTCTTTGGTGATGAGCTCTCTCGGCGGATTTTATCTATTCCTCTCACCTCTGGACCTTCGACGGATGCTAGAGTTTGGCAGAGATCTTGTCTTTCCAAAGCCCCTCTTAGGGATCTTATGAAGGTTTTCAGGCCCCAGCCCCTGGTCACGAAGGATGCTGCTTGATCTGGTTGCTTCCTACTCTTCCCCGGGTCCAGGTATTCATCTGGAAGCTTCTTTGGGACTGTCTTCCGACGAGTGTCATGCTTTCCCGTAGGGGTTTGCCTATCCAGCCGACTTGCTCTCTGTGTGATTGGAGGATGAGACTATGGATCATGCGATCTTCATATGTCCACGAGCCAGGTTGATTTGGCAGATGATGGGTTACTCCTATAATGTGGGTGGTTCGGGATCCCTATGTTCCCTCTTCTTTCTTGATCTCCGGAGGGCTTCCAGCATAAACAAGGTCTCTGGGCGATCACGGCTTATCAGATTTGGATATCGAGGAACCACCTCATTTTCTCTGATGATGTTACCTCTCCACATCGGCTTGTTAGAAGGATCAGATCTTTGTCTGCGGATTATGCCTAAGCTTTTCATGCTGTTGGTCTTGACTCCTCTGGCCTCTGGGGTTCCCCTGCTGCTTCGGCAGCGAACCGGCATACGGTTTTCATTTCCTGGAAGCCCTCCCCACCAGGGTTTATCAAAATCAACTTCGATGGGAGTGTCCGTGGCAGAGCTGCTGGGTCTGCGTTTATCATTCGTGGTCCTCAGGGTGATATGCTGGCTGCGGGTGGTTTTGGTACCCTTGATTCCTCTGTCCCTATGATTGAACTGTATGCAGCTTGGGCAGGTATTTCTTATGATTCTCAGCACTTCCATGCCCATCGTCTCATTATCGAGGGTGATTCGATGACGGTTATCCGATGGCTGATAAAGGAGAATATTTTCAACGGCCCCAGTATTCCTATTCTCAGGGACACATGGTCTATTTTACAGAGAGTTGGTTCTGTCCGGATTCGTCATATCTACCGTGAAGCCAACTCGGCGGCCGATTGGATAGCAGCATTTGTGGCTCAGCATGCTGCTGATTGGATTTGGCGGCTGGGTGATCCCTGCCCCTCTGTATTACAGCAAATTTTGTATTCTGACCTATCTGGGATAATTCGTACTAGACTAGTATGATTATCCGCTTGTACCAAAAAAAAAAAAAAACAATTTGTATTAGAACTCTCCCTATATGTCTTTTGTCATAATACAAATCTAACCATATTAGTTGGGAACCGGGACGGTGAAGCATTTCAAATTAGTTCATGATTGCAAGTGTAGAGTTCGAATGGGCACAGGTTCGAGTTTCAAATATAGTTTAACCTATATAAAATAGTCTATAAGAAAGTCTCTCTCTCTCATCTTCAGTTCACCCGTTACCCTTTCACCCTCCTCTCCCATATAAACAAAACCCTAATCCTCTTTATCTAGCATCTCACCAGTCGCCCTCAAGATGGTTGCCTCTAAAATAGTCCAATTGCCCACAGCCCACTTTGCCCATCGCCGCCCCCATCATCAAAGCCCAAACCCTAATCGTCTTCGAAACACAGCCTCTTCGAAACCACAAATTGGGGGAAGAGAGAGAAGAATAATTGTCTTCCCACTCTCTCTCTCTCTGTTGCCTATTTGTTGTCATCGGGGTTCGCTGCAATTCGATATGATACATACCAATATCTTATTATCAAACCAGTGAGCGGCTGGTACAAGCTATTGATACGGTTTGATGGACCTTGGATTAAACCTTTTTCTTTGACTGTCTAATCCAGTACCTATTGCTTATAAAAAGTATGCAATATATAAAACATACATTGACCAGATAAATCCATTAGACAACTATTGAACATTTCCAAACCTAGAGAGACATGGAAGTGTTATTGAATCTCTGAAATAAAACTAGTGAAGCACCATGAAGGGAAGTAGGATGCGGAAAACAACCCTGAATTGCAAGATACAGGCACCAAGTTAATCGATAGAATAGATAGAACAAAACTTCCTTTAGTTTCCTATAACAACAACACAATGCCACTAAGAAAAAGATGGAAGGGAGTGGGAGGAGGGGAGGTATCATAAAAGATAAGATTGCCAAAATGGCAAGGTCCACGTCCAATATTTAGAAGGACACTCTAAGCTCAGGTTAGACAATCTTAGATTTTCTTGAACTTTGGGATAGGGAAGAAAAAAATTAAGTTATGATTAGCTTTTTAGTCTGGGAAATTAAAAAACATAGAATGCTTATGTGATATTTTTCTATTTATGCTCAATTGGGAAATTGGAAGCGACAAACAATTATAATGGAACAGCAGCTGCTGGAAGTTGGAGAGGAGAAACTAGAAAAAAAAATTTAGCTCCAACAATCACTTGTAACCTGTGGATACTGGTTGGCAGGAGATTTAGATGCCAAAGAATCCAAACAAGATGCAACTGTGTGAATGGCACTCTCAGATAGGATCTTAACCGACTAAATTTCACCAAGAAAAGGATTTACAGAGATGATAGTTTATGTTGTTAGACAACCAAAAGCATGGCTTAATTGCTTCCACACTGAGACTGAAATGGGTCTGTATGAAAGTAAAACCCCCAGAGGCTAACAATGTTCTTCCCGTTGCTCTTTGCTTGGAATTGCCCTATTATAGTACTTCAGTCCAGAGCATGTGGAGCAATGCAACACAAGAAACATGGTTGAAAGCATGGAATGAAACAGGAAACTATTCTAAAAATAAGTAAAAGCTAGGATGTCAATTAAAAGACAAGAATAAGAACAAATTGTCATCCAAGAAGCTACTATTTTGTTTAGAGATTACTTGGCTTCTTGCTAAGGTCCTTCCTTACTTTGAATATGTTTAGTTCATTTTTTTTTACTTTTTCATTATCATCTAGTTAGGGAATTTTACTACATCTTTAGTGTTTCCCTCCATCATTAGTCGATTCTTTAGAAAAGATCTCATCACAAAACAGCATATTGGGGGAAAAGCATGAAATTAGTCCTCATATTTTGTTAATCTGTAGTCTCTTATCCCCCCCCTCCTTTCTCTGTCACTATTGCCCTGGAAGAGAAGCATTCTTTTGTTAATCTTCTGTTCCCTTCAGGCTGGACTGATTAATATTCAGATTAGTGTTTGGAGGACGTTAGATAATTTAATCTCTAAATTTAAAGGAGACAGTTGTACAGGTAACAAATATACTGTTACAATACCAAAAATATCACACGTGACTGTGAAATATATCAATAGTTTTTTCTAGTTTTCTATGAAAGGAAAATCCACTTTCCCTCTGCTCATCACTAAGAAAAAGGCACCAAGCTCAGGAATTTTATAGAAAGTTATCCTTTTAAATGGCTTTAAAAGGATTATAGAAATGCCAGCAACAAGCTTTTAGTTTGTTGACAACCTGGAATAAACATGAATAAATCTAAAATCATTTTCTAGGAAGTAGTAAGAAGACTTGATATCTCTACATATTACAAAAAAATTAGGCCCTAAATTGAGTGCAATGAAGGAAGAGGATTCATGTAGATGATTCTACCTAGTTGGGGATTAAAGCATACTTATTGTTGGTGTGCATGTATAATCTTAAGCTTATCAGAGTTCCAAATCCTTCTAAACTACCCCTAACTATTTGCACATAACATTTTCCTAGGTTATAGTTTCAACAATTAATAACAATTAATACGTTTGTTATGCATGCACTGATACACAACTATATATTTGTCTATTAATGTTGAAGCTTTGACAAGTAGTAACCCATATTTTACAAGTACACGTGAATTTCAGAAAATATTTCCTTTTCCTAAAATCATGTTGGACTTTAACTTTTAGCAACATGCTTTTCATATTTTTATATTCTTTTTTTTTTTCCATCTTTATAATTCTTCATATCTCACACATTCCTTATGTCAAGTTACAGAATTTTCTGTAACAAATCAAGCTTTACTGCATACATCAAGAGGACCACTTGAATTTTTGTGAACACTTCATTGATAGTCAACTATTTTAAGCCTCGCTGCAACTAGAGAGTATGCCTACTTGCAGCCATATGTACCAAGCCAGTCCTTGTGTCATATTTGATAAGCTAATTGATGCAGCATATTGGACTCTGATACCAAATATGATGCATAATGAAAGGGATCTTGACTTTGATACCAAATCTAATGTACTTAGGATTGCACGAAGAAGATAACTATTGGTTATGTATTAACTCCTGAGGATTTTCGATTAAGTATCCTTGACCTCTTTGGAGAATGCTCGAGGATCACAGCCTCTCACCGATCACCTTCTGTAATAATGTGGTCTCGCACCATGACAAGCTAACAATTACTCCAAGTAAGGAAAGAAAGAAAGTTCAAATTATATTACTGTTCATCATAATAGAGTATAACTAGAGCCTATTTATGGATAATATTTCCTCAAGCCAATAGACTTCCTAGTTCCCATAGGATACAAAATTTCTAAAGAAAGAAATAAATATCACATAAACTTCCAAAAATATATTTATTCCTAACTCCCAATTGACTTCTAATTAATGTAGCATGAATTCTTAGATAAAATAAACAAAGAAATTCAGACAAAATAAAAGAAAATTTATCCTTAACATTATGAGCCAAAAAATGATATTTTTGTCATTTTCAAGAAGTTCAATGACCCCGATACATTTTCATAATTAGCTTATAACTTCTTTATTTGACCTACATTTTAAGGGACTCAAGATGTGTTGGAAAACTAACTCAATGTCAAACGTGATGAAAGTAAATTTAATTGAAAACTTTAATGATATTAGTGCGGGTAAAACTTTTCTTTAGACTGATGTGCATTGAATTGCCTATTCCATACAGCCACAGATAAACTTTAAAATTTAAGGTCAATGGATTAAGTGGCATCCTTGTTCTTCTTTAAATAAATACATCAGTTTGATAGTCTTATAAGGTATGTGCCATCCCACCATATTGATTTAGCATGAATCTCATACGATCATCCTTCAAACTTGTTTAGATATAACTTTCGATGTAACCACGCTTTCTGTTTGATCTTCAATGGTCTGTCACATGATTTTCTTTGACAAGTCCTCTTTCTAGGCATCAGTTTCTTTGATTTCAATAATTGATCGATACAATGACCTTCAGCTGCATCATTAACACTCCAAAGCAACATGCTAACGCATATCAACAAGGATATGTTTTCTTACAAGAATGATAAGTGATGCAATCAAAAAAGATGAATAACATAGTTTATATGCAAATATCTAAATTATAATGGCTTCAAATTAAGCAATATGATAGATAGGATATTAACACTCTGGCTCAAGAAAAGCCAAAAAGGAAAAGAAGTGCACTTCAGAAACACATGCAGGTGTTCAATACTCTCATGTTAATAAACACAAAGTAACTCACTGCTAAGGAGAAGCTACTTTATCATCAACATTTATTGGAATACCAGAACAAAGTCAAACAAGAAATATCAGTGAAGTACTAAGCAGAAGAACGGCAAATATAACTATCAGCAAGAAACAAATTTAATGATATTGTTGGAGATCCCAAAAACTAAAACATGAAGGCTTACAAAATTATGCTTACCTTTGAATCATTTTCATCAAAAATTTCACCAACAATTTCTTCAACAACATCTTCAAATGTCACAATCTGTTAGATTTTTGAACAAATTAGTAAGAAATAGTTGCTCCAAAAAAAGATATATAAAAAATGAGAGTGATAAATAGTTGTTCCAAAAAAGATATATAAAAAATGAGAGTGATAGAAGTTTAAAGAGCAAACATAATTAAAAACGCTTAAGGTGCTGGTAATTAATGCTACCACTAAACACTAAAATGCATTTCAATAGGATTTTCAACTCTAAACTCAACTCAACTAAGCCTTTTCCCAACTACATGAGGTTGGCTCCATAAATCTGCTTCCTCCACTCTGCTCTATTCAAGACTAAGTCGACACTCAAAAATACTCGAAGGCAGATGCAACGCGTCTTTTAATGGAGACATCCTAGCCCTTTGCATAGTTTGATTTAGTAAATTCAGGTTTTCACTAGTTTCTAATTTCAGAGTTTTTTTAATCTTTCAAAAATGTTAATTAAGATCTCTCTTAGAAGAAGGTAGAACAAGATGGCTTCTGACCAAAGTTTACCATATCGAGAATTGGTATGTTTCAGTATCAGACCAGTATGGTTCATGTTGCCCAGATCTAGCAACCCAAGAGGGAGGGTGAATTGGATTTCTTTAAAAAATTTAATTGACTATCAATTTGTGCACTTATATTTCTTTTGCAAATAAATAGCGTGGAGTGAAGTGAATCTAATATGAAAACAATTACAGAAAAATATCACAATCAAAACACACAATATTTATAGTGGTTTAGTACCAACCCTGTACCTACATCCACTTCCCAAGAATACCTCGGGTATTTCCACTAATTACCACTAGCCTATCTGGCTAGCACACTTGTTTTCGGGCATAAGTAAGCCTTACAAATACAAATCCGGGTAGACCTCTACCCAATCACATTTCACAACTGTCAAACAAATCAAAGCACAAGTAATAGAGTGTTTTATACAAGATGCTCCTAATAAATGAGTAGATTAAACAATAAGAATACTTATCAACTTGAAGAGCTAATCCCGAAGTAGCTTTTTCAGTAATAATGCAGCAACACAAGAGAAGCCTTCAAGGAAGCTTTGAATGCTCTTCAAAGAGGATAGATGGAGTTTTAATCACCACTTTAATAATCAGCAATCAATGAACTCCGGTGGCTTGAAAACAATCAAAACAATACTCCAACCAACTCTAATAAATCTCTCTTTTCCAAATAATTTTTCTCATGATTTTTACTGATATTTTTTTTCTCTTTTTTTTCTACAAAAAATCACTGTTGAAACACTGTTCAACACCATTATTTATAACAAGACAGAAAATATATCCGTTGCAAGACCATTGTGAAATATAGAAGAGAGAGAGAAAGAGCACTAATTTATATGCTCCAACAATAAAAGCAGGTGAAAAATAAAATTTGAAAGGTAATAGCCATGATAACTTCTGAATTCCAGCTAAAGTAGCATTCCAAAAACCATGAATCAACAAGCCAAAACAAGGTAGCATGCTAGATCACAAAAATCAGCAACCAAACTTTGAATTCTAGCATGCCAGAAAAGAAAGTTGGCATTCCAACTTTTCATTCAAAAACCATCAGCCAAATGAGCAAGTAAATCAGCATGCTAAAATCCCAAACTAGCATGCCAGAATCACAAATTAGCATGCTAGAATGAAGCACCAGGAGCCGGCAGAAGGCTTGAAAAAATTAGCATGCCAACTCTAACATCTAGCATGCCAAGTTTGAAGCATCAGGGAGATGGCAGAAGGCTTAGAAAAATTAGCATGCCAACTTCAACATTTAGCATGCCAAGTTTGAAGCATCAAGAAGCCAGCCAAGAGCCAAATAAAATCGGAAAGACATCATAGAAATCAGCAACCTCTAAATTAGAGCCAGAAGACCATACTAAGTGCTAGGGAACCAATCCGAAAGGCAAACCGAAGGCAATAAAAAAATTGGTATCCAATCCGAAGGTAAACTGAAAGGTAACAATAATTGGTATCCAATCCGAAGGCAAACCGAAAGGCAACAGTAATTGTTATCCAATCCGAAGGCAATAGAATCTGGTATTCCAAATCAAAGATTGGTAACCCAAGATATATAATTGATTATACCAAATAAGTTTGTTTTTAGAAAAAATAAAAATATGAAAGTAAATATTATATATGTTTTTTTTTTTAGAATAGAAAATTGAAAGCGACTCTAAACTATGTAGGACCTATTTGATATCACTTTTATTTTCTATTTTTATATTAAAAATAAAAACATTAAATCTTATATAAAAATATGTTTGTTTATATTGCTTTTATTTTTTTTAAAGTAACTTTCATTATTGAAAGCAAAAATTTTTTACTTTCACTTTTTTTAAAAGTAACTTTTTTGGAAACCAAGATAACTAACAAATTTTTTGAAAAAAAAAATTGATTTGGTTTCCCAAGAGAGAGAAGGGATTTAATATAAAATACTAATATATATTAATATATTATAATGAACTAGATTTAGTTACATTCAAATATAGTCAAGCCTATATCTGGGCACCTCTTTCATTCTTGGATCTACAATGTTCATGAATTTCAAAAATGAAAAAGGTAAAGATATGATGGCTCTAAGATTTATGTAGATCTAAGGATGAGAGAGTTGATCGGATTCTGGACTTGGTTGCATTAGATATAGCCAAGTGCAACTCATATTATAATAATATGTTATGTATAATATAATATATATATATATATTAAATATAATATTATGTAGGATGCACGGATACTAAGTACTTTCTACTATAAAAAATAATAAATAGCAATAACTACTGAATATTTTTTTGTTGCCACAATGTAAAAGAAGATAATAGAATTTCTAATTCTAATTCTTTTTTTAAAAGAATGTAATAGTGATATCGAAAGTGGTCTTAGTTTTTTGTTTGTTTAATCTTTTTAATTTAGAATTTATACATGTTTTTATATTTGCACTTTTTTTCTTTCAAAATTTTCCTTGCATAGTAAAGGAACCATTCTAGTAATAAAGAATTACTTAAAGCCCTTGAGCTATCTATATGTTCTTCTATCAGTCATGGTCCAATAGGATGGAAAACTTTATTAATCACAAAGAGAGAGAGATATATATATACTTTTCCACTTGAATTTCTTTAGATAAGTACTTAAGGCGTGTTTGGTTCATAGGTATGGCAATGAAGGAATGCAAATGAAAACCCTTCATTCTAATTCCATACATTTAGTTCATAAAGTTTCATTCTTATTGCCATTCAATTGGGAATCACAAACCGATGTTGTAAAGGATTGGCATTCCACTCAACTCCTGAAAGTAAATCCCAATCCCATGCGGAATCCCAATAGCTGAACTTTGCCCTTATTGAAGTGAGTAAAGCACCATCTTTCTTCTCTCTCTCCCATTTCTCTTCCCATGGATGATGAACCAACTCCATTATTCAGGTTTCAATGCTTGATGATCGAGAGGCGAAAACCCTTAAATCCTTGGTGGAAAAGAAGTTTACCCTCAAGTACATAAAACACAACATTGATTCTAACCTAAACTTGATAGAATCTTTTAGATAGTCACCACCCTCAAGACCATCATCATCACCTTATTTGATAACTATAAGGTTTTAGGCCTCCTACTTGCTCTTCTTGATCCGATGCTAGTATAAAACCCTTGCCCTCGCTCTCCATCCAGTTAAGTCTTTGTCCATGTCCTCCTTCAATGCTAGTATAAAACCTTTTCCTTCCTTTCTATCCAGTAAAGTCCTCTTGCCCTCGCTCTTCATTCAGATAAGTCAACATCCTCCTGCTTTCTTTTCAATTAGGCCTATGAGCATGACCTCAACCTTTCTCTTTACCTCGGCAAAGGAAGAAGTTGTTGCCACAATCAAAATCGATCAATGGAGATATTATGGACTGCATGCACCTCATGCTACCACCTTCTTCATTTGTGTGAAAGGTATATTGATTCTCATTCTTTTGGTGCAAACCAAACATAAATAATGGAAGTCAAAATGCAATTCTCATTTCGTTTTTGTGCAAACAAATCGAGGGCATGGGAATCCAATTTAGGAATGAAATCCAATTTTTATTGCACCTCATATTTGTAAATCAAACATGCCGTTATTTTTATTCTAGCATAAACTCATGTGAAATTATTGAACGTCTTATTCTTATTTTACCAAAAAGACAACAAAACTGATGAACAGACGTAGAGTCATTTCCGGATTCCAGCCTTTGATGGAAAAACTAAAAAGTCGTAATTAACTCATTAGCAGTATTTAAGCTGATGGTACGTCCTGAAAAAATGTCATGCACGTGATATAGTCGTGAATGGCCAACCCAGAGAAGAACTCTCCTCCCTAGCGTGCTATTCGCTCTCCTTCGGAGTTAAGTAGGGCGCCAATTATCATGGTACAGTCCTGGAGAGTCGTTACCAATGACCTCTGAGTGGACTTCCTTTCATTCTGATTCTCAAGATTTATTAGAATATATATATATATATATATCTTCAGAGCCTTAACCCATCAAGAGGAACTGTCATCAGATAAAGTGGAATACGCACCATTAAATTAATTCTAAACTCTGCTGTTGACCCGATGGCATTGCAACATGCAGATAAACATGCTCTCTCAAAGAAACAGCAAAGCATTGAAAGAAATCCAACTGTATTGCTTTAAGGTTCGTGCCCGAGGTGCTCTGGTTGTGTTTCTCTGTCTGCTTTAAGATTCGTGCACGCGGCTGGGCGGAGTTCGTTTCTCCGGCGATCGTCACGGTTCTCTGATCCCTCTTGACGGACGATGGGTTTGGCGGCGAATGCCACTCCTGTGGCCTCGGATGTGGGCAAGGCGGAGAGAATGCCAAGGAATCGGCCTCTTAGTAGCCGGTTTGAATGGGTGTCATCTTCTCCACCTCCGGCGACTGTTTCTGCTCTTGAACGGCAATTTCCTGACGTGGTCCAGGTCCCTCTTCAAGCTCTGGAGGAGGAAACAACTGAATGGGGGATTAAGGCTGTTATAGCGAGAAGTCTCTCGCGTTGGGTCCCGCCGAGGCCATAGTTCGGGAACTCCGACGAGCGGGAGCTACTGGAGTGATAGAACCAATCTGCCTTGCTCATCGCCATTATTTACTTCGGTTCTCTGACCCCTCTGCGAAGCTGATGGCGTTGGGGAATCCGTGGATTGCCAATGGCCAGGTGATAGCCATGGAGGACTGGCGCCCTCAGTTCGTTCCTACTGAAGATTCTCTTTCATCTGCTCTCCTTTGGATCCGGCTTCCATCCCTTCCTTTGGAGTTTTGGTCGGAGGCTATTCTGAGCTCTATCCTTGCTGTCGCTGGGAGCTTCGTGTTCCTTGACTCTGCAACCAGGGAGAGGAAGAGAGGAGGCTACGCCCGTGCATGTGTTAAGGTCGATCTGGGGAAGCCTCTGCGTCCGGGTGTGAGGGTCAGAGGCACTGGATCCCCGTTCTGGCAGGCGTTTGTCTATGAGCATATTGAGGGTCTCTGCACCTCTTGTGGTTCTCTGCATCAAGCGGAGGGAGCATGCTCTGCTCCGGAGAAGACCTCTGATGTGGCGACTCCTCTGTTCGGGCCTTGGATGGCCGCTGTCCGGCGTCGGAGACTCCCCCAAGTGCAGAGCTTGGATCACTCTGTCAAGCCTCATCAGCCTGCACAGAAGGTCCAGGGGGCTGCCTCTCTCCATCTAGCGCATCTGAAGGATGGCAAATTCCAAAGAAATCCGTTCGGAGGAAGTCGGGGCCTCTGTTGCTGTGAATGTTGAAGCCAACGGGAGCTGCTCCGATGTTTTCTCTGGGGGAGGCACTGGGAATCCTGGGATGCCTGATGGCACGGCAGTGAAGCCTGCGTGCCGGTCACTGTTCACCGTGCCGATTCATAATGAAGGCTCTGGACTGCCTGATTCCACTCTAAACTCAAAGGCTTTTAACATTTCTGATAATCCTTTTGCCCTCTTGGGCTCTGACAAGTGGGCGGGGCGGCCGAAATCCCGGAAGGAAGCTAATCCTGGGCCTTTGAAGCGGGCCCGGCCCGGTGATTATAGCGCCCCTAGAGTTGGACCCAAAGCAACAAAAGGAAAAGGGAAACTCTTTGAGGGAGGCAATCATGATTTGCAATCCACCTTCACCTTTTCAGCATCGCTGGAGGTGCCGAAGGGAAAGGGGACTCGGGATGGTCAGGGGTCTAAGCTGATCAATACTCGCAAGTTCAGTCCCTAGGTGTCTGCTCTGAGGCTTCTCAGCTGACATCCCCGGAGTTATGCTCCCACGATTCTGTGGTCGGATTGCTTAAGAAGGCTATTCAAATTGAGGTGGCCGGTGTAGCTATGGACAGTCAGGATCAGGGGACTCCGGCTGGTGGCCCTCTTGCTAGTGGTCCTACTGATACTGAGATGATAGGGGATCAGGTGGGCCCCCCCTTCTAAATGAAGATTATTATATGGAATGTGAGAGGAGCTTTGAAACCTTCATTTCGCTCCTCGTTTGGGAGGCTTATGCAGCTGCACAAATGTGATATATGTGTATTGTTGGAGACTCGTCTGTCTGGTCAGAGTTTGGCTTCTGTTAGGCGCCAGATATCCAGATCGTGGTCTTCTTATGCTATTGAGTCTGATGGACTTTTTGGAGGAATCCTGGCCTTATGGCGTGCTGCTGATATTAGAGTGGAGGGCTTTCACCACTGTGGGCAGCAGGTTGCTCTGGTCATTACTGAAGGAATGTCGCCCCCTGGCTTCTGTCTGGTATTTATGCTAGTATGGATTTCGGGTTCGCGTGTTCTATGGAATGAGGTTTTGTCCCTACTTTCCCAAGGTATCCCTTCCCTGGTTGCTGGGGATTTTAATTGTATTGGGCGCCAATGAAAAGAGAGGTGGTAGGCGGTTGTCGAAACTCCGGCCATATCCGAGTTCCGCTCCTTCATTGCCTCCGCTAATCTTTTGGACTTGGGCTTCCAGGGAGCGCAGTTCACTTGGTGTAATAACCGTCAGGGTTCTGCTAGAGTTTGGGAAAGATTGGATAGGGCTCTGGCTACTGCTAAATGGCTTCAGCTATTCCCCTCTACCACGTTTCTCATTTGTCCAGGATTGCCTCTGATCACTGCCCTATTCTTATCACTACTGAGGTGGAGGTTCAGAATAGGGGTCAATTTAAATTTGAGAAATTTTGGACTTCTTACTCTGCTGCCAGATCCATAATTTCTCAGGTGTGGCGGCTTCCTATCAGAGGTAATGCCACTTATCGTCTGTCTCGACGTCTGGAGCTTGTTAGACGTAGACTTACCAGATGGAATAGGGAGGAGGTTGGTGACATCTTTAGGCAAATTGAGGAGGAGGAGGAGTTTGTTATTGACTCTCTTCAGGCCAAAGAAGACCGGCTTGGCTATCTTCCTGATTCTGACTTATCCTCTCTTCGATCCAGTCTTGCCCGTCACCACTCCCTTCTTCGTCAGCAGGAGACCTTCTGGAGGCAAAGATCCCGGATTCAGTGGATCAAGGAAGGTGATCAGAATACTAGATTTTTTATCAGATCACCTTAAAGCGCCGTGCAGCGAATTGGATCCGTCGGCTCATTGATGATGGGGGGAATGTCCAGGAGTCTACGCAGGGTATCAGGGACCTGCTATTTCATTTCTTCCACTCGAGGTGGACTGAGGTTTCTGGGGATGGATCCTCTGTGTTTCCGGTGCCATCTTCCCTTAAGGTTACTGATGCGGAGAATGATGGTCTTACTAGACCGATTACTTCTGAGGAGATCCGGATGGCCCTCTGGAACCTCGGCCCAGATAAGGCCCCGGGGCCGGATGGTTTCCCTCCCTTCTTCTTTCGGCATTACTGGACTATTGTGTCAGGATGTTGAGCAGGCCATCCAGCTTGTGTTTAGGACCAGAGCTATCCCTACTGATTGGAATAGGACTCTTCTTACTCTGGTGCCGAAACGCATTGATGCTTCTTTGCCGCACCATTTTAGGCCTATCAGCCTCTGTACGACCCTGTATAAGATCTGCTCGTCTTTTGGTTTCTCGTATGAGATTGGTGGTTCCTCGCCTTATCTCTCTTGAGCAGGGTGCTTTCCTGGCGGGTCGATGTATATCTGATAATGTTCTTCTAGCTCAGGAGGTTATGCATGATCTTCATAGAGCCCCTATTCGCCAATGTCTGATGGCTGTCAAGCTGGATATGGAGAGAGCTTACGATAGGTGTGCTGGGATTTTCTTACCCGCTCTCTAGAGTTTGGATTTGATGAGGTTTTATTGCGTGGATTAAGGCTTGTATCTATCGGCCGTCTTTCTCTATTATTGTTAATGGCGGGCAAACGGACTATTTCCATTCTGCGGTGGGGCTTCGGCAGGGATGTCCTCTCTCACCTTTCTTATTCATTCTCACTGCTGATGCTTTGTCCAGAGCTCTTCATTATGCCCAGCAAGATTCTTGTATTATTCCTTATAGTGCTGGATCTCTTAGGCCATCGTTATCTCATTTACTGTTTGCTGATGATTGTATCCTGCTGGGGAGGGCTACCATCAAATGCTTCTGCTTTTGCTTTAGTGCTCCAGTCTTACTGCAGGGCTTCGGGTCAGAAGGTTAATGCTGCTAAGTCCATGATCACTTTCAGTCGAAGACTAAAAGCTCTATTCGGGAATCCATTATGCATACATTAGGTATCTTTGCTCAGGCTGACCGCCTCTCTTATCTGGGTGTCCCGCTTATGGGAAGAAGGCCACGCTGCTCTGACTTTAGTGATCTGGAACGCCGTGTTCGTGATCGCTTAGATGGCTGGCAAGTCTCTGGATTATCCATGATGGCCAGGCTTACCCTCATCAGATCTGTGCTTACTGCTCTTCCTCTCTATATCCTTTCTAATGCTGTCATTCCGTAACTTGCTTGAGAATGATGGAGAGATGGTTCAGAGACTTTCTTTGGGGCTCTATGCAAGATGGGCATGGGATTCATCTCCTGGATTGGGACTCTGTGTGTATGCCTATCTCGGAGGGGGGGCTTGGGATTCAATCCTCATTGCGAGAAGACAAGCGCTGATTGCTCGGCATGCTACGAGATTTCTGCTGGATCCTGATAGTCTGTGGAGTTTATTCATGAGAGCCAAGTATGGTGATTGGTCCTCCCATAGACATCCCCAGCCTGTCCGTAGCTACTCTTTCTTTTGGAAAGAGGTTTGTCGTCATGCTCCAAATGTTCTCTCTCGTACTTCATGGATGATTGGTGATGGTGCTTCTGTTGATGCCCTTAGGGACGTATGGCTGGCTGATATCCCCTTGATTCGATGGCCCACATTTATTAGCTCTGACACCCTTCGGATATGAGCGTCTCTGACCTTATTGCTCAGGATCACAATGCCTGGAACACTTCCCTTATTGCTTCTTTGTTTGGTGTTGAGCTCTACCATCGCATTCTATCCATCCCTCGTCTCCCGGATCACACTTCGGACATTAGATTGTGAGGAGGTCCTGTTTGACTCGTGCGCCGATTAGGGATCTTATGCCGGACTACAGATCCCAGACAGGGCATTCGGTGGATGGTGCTTGGATCTGGAGGCTTCCTATTCACCCCAAGTTCGCATTTTCATCTGGAAGATGGCTTGGGACTGTCTTCCTACGTGCTCCCTGCTCTCTGGGAGAGGCATGGCGATCCTTCCTACGTGCCCGTTATGTGGTACTGTGGAGGAGACTTCTGACCATGCTATCTTTACCTGTGGCAGAGCGAGAATGGTTTGGCAGCTTGCAAGCTATTGTCTATGGGATGAGAGTAGTATACAGTGTTCCACATCCTTTCTGACGATGATTTAGGATAGGGCAAGGAACTTCGGTCGATCCAGTTCTTTAGCTGCTTATATAGCTTATCAGCTTTGGTTGTCCCGGAATCGTTATATATTTTTGATGCTATTGATTCTCCTCAGAGGATTATCAGGACATATGTCCCTCTCTACTGAGTATACTCGCCATCAGTCTGCCCTTGACTCTGATAGCCCTAGCTTCTGGGATTCCCTGCTGCCTCTGCAGTGCACCGCGTACGGTTTTCATTTCTTGGGAACCCCCTCCACTTGGGCTTGTCAAAGTCAATTTTGATGGCAGTGTTCATGGTCGTCTGTGGGTTCGGCTTTTGTAATCTGTGGTTCTGATGGTTCTTGCGGCTGGCAGGTTTGGACTTCTTGACATCTCTGTTCCGGCTGCTAATTGTATGCTGCATGGACTGGCATTTCCTACGCCATACGCGGCTTAGGTGCTCGTTGGCTTATCATTGAGGTGACTCTATCACTGTGATTCGCTGGCTCCGACAGAAAGTGGGACTCTATCTAATCAACCCTATGATGTCTGACATATGATCGATGATTCATCAGGCTGATTTTATTCAGATTCACATTTACCGGGAAGCTAATTCTGCGGCTGACTGGGTTGCTTCCGGGTTGCCCATCATTCGAAACCATGGTATTGGATACCGGGGATCCATGCCCACCTATGTTTTCTCTTATTTTATCTTTGATATATTGGGCTTGACACAACCTAGACTGTCTGATCGTCCGTTTGTACAAAAAAAAAAAAAAAAACAGCATATCTGCATCCCAAACACTAGAGAGATCACATAATCTTATGGGCTACAGGAACCTGAGAAGACGGAAAAGAAAACTTTCATGAAAAAAAAAAAAAAAAAGCACTGCTGCAGGGCATGTGCCTCATAGGAAAAAAATTACAAATTATCTCATCATAAGTACTTCTCAACAACTCAAAAACAGTTTCTCACCTCTGGGCCTGCACACACCCCAGTTAGTCAGCACTAAATCCAGCATGCCGTTGCTGCTGGTGCAGCTCGACTAGAGTCTGAGATTCCCCAACCATGCAGCGATACAAGATGTTCTGTTCCTCTCCTGAGTCCGAGTTCAACAAATCAGCATGCTCGGCCACCTCGATCTGCATTTCTCCAAGCTCACCGTCCACACTTACTTGGTGGTCTCCTGGAAGTGCCACATCTGGCAGCTCTCCGGTATTAGAGAACGGAACTGGTGACCCCCCAGTTGGAAAGTAGCGTATATTTGAGGTATTAAGATGAACATCTGAGGGTGCAGGAGAATCTTCGCCAATCCTAACAGGCAATTTGGGCAAAGAGCCTCCGGATCTAATGTGGACAGCAGTTCTGGACTGCACAGCTTTAATCAGTGAAGCAGCAACTTCAGGGGAAGCAATACGGGCTCCAGCAGCTATAGCAGCAGCATGCACTAATGGATTTGGACCAGGAGTTTTTGGAGTTTCTTGGTACTGGTGAGAAACTAATTCCAGAGATTGATTGGAGGAGCCATAGGGCAGCAAATATCCTTTATTTTCTTCTGAAACCTTATCAGACAATGGCAGCACTCTGATTGGAAGAGCTGCTCAAGCATAAAAAAGATAATTTAGCTTATTGCTTGGAAGAAATAGCAATCCATACCAGCAGAAATGATGGTCTTCACAATATAATCAAAGTGATTATACTAAAGCATGGCATACCCATTATCTTTTCAGCAACATGAGAAATATGAATTTAGTCCTAGTGGGATCGTCCTAAAGAAGGAAAATGCTATTGTCATGTAGATACAAGTCTAACTGCAATGCTCAGTTGTCCTCTTGCATTTTATTCAATAAAAAATTTCACACATTTATTGGTCCATATGTCAATTGACAACAAAGAAAGCCTCAAATATTAAGTGACAATAATCAGATAGAAGATTTCAAAAAAGGAAAGAAAACAATGCATGACTGAATCTACATGTAAAGATATACTTGAACAGATAATGTAACTTGGGTTACATGGCAAATTATATTTTCAAAATTTAATAAATTGCCATTGTGATGTGACAACCACACAAGATAGACCAAGAACAATCCTGCAGTATAAGTCGGCATGAATTTGTACTATGACTCAAAATAGAGCCTCAGAGAGAAGGAAAAGGATAAACCAAATCAATAGCCATGAAAAAGAATTTGATAGAAATAAAACAGATTAGAAAAGGACTTGCATAGGAGTGGTCACCAAATAACTCATTGAAACCTCAAATAGACAAAAAATGTGGAATAAAAATGTGGAATTTTATTATAGTTTGTTTATAAAAAAATATCATGTAGCGACAAACTGCGAAAACTTTTATCAACTAACTGGTCTCTCAAGGTGTACTGGATTATACTCCTGCAACTATGCACCCCACCAGTTGACTGAAGCAGTGAATCAAATAACAGCAAACCAACCAAAAAAAATCAAAATACGCTACACCAGCAGAAATTATTCATCTGTAGTAGTTGCAGGATGAGGAACAAGGTACCAAATGAAGAGGTGGCTCCCATTGTTGGAACATTAAAAGCTTCAGCAACAGCCTGAAGTGCTGCCACCTGTGCCTCTGAAAGTGCCATACTGGTTGAGGTGCCACCATTCCCACAATGTGAATTTGCTTGGCCCATTTCAACGATGTTCCATCCCTGTAAATTCAGAAAAGTACTGCATAACTTTCTGTAATAAATCATGCTCAGAACTGCAAAAATACCTCCTTCCACCATTCTAAGTTTAAGAACTTAGTACCATGATAGGAAACTACATCAAGTACTCCCATATGTCCTTCCTCGAACATTGGTACATTATAACATGAATTTTAAAGTTCAATTAATGAACATGTTCCTCAGAAATTGAAAAGGGTAGCATAAAATACAGAAAGTTAATGACAATTCTGTCAACAAAGTTCCAAGATTTTTGCCCAAACACCTTTTTATATAATTAAAGCTATTTATATTTGCAAAAGGACAAAATAAAATGCTGTCATCTATATTTTTTATCTCACATAATTTTATATCCAACACAAGACATATGGTAATTAATCATCACCATACAAACTTTGCTTCTCAAGTAGCTGATGGATTACGAAAGGTGGAGACAAAGGAGTAAGACCAGTCACAAGGATCCTATCTCTTGCATCTTCAAGATCTTACTATAACCATAGAAAAATTTCAGTAATGTTTTATAAGAAAAGGATCAGATACTTTAGCCACGAATCCAAAAGACCTATGCAAGTGACTGCATTCCTCCAATAATACTCTTCGTTTAACATATCTGCTAGTACCACGTGAACTAATTTGAGCTCAACACGCAAGGCCCAATTTAAACATATTATATTCTTTTAGTAATCAACCCCCCTCCACACATAAACATCACTCTGTAGTATGCGACCATAAAAGAGAATAAAACAAAAGCATGATATCAACTTTACTAAAAAGAAACTTGATTGATGGGGCCAAGGACTTTAGCCAAACATTCTTTCTTGAATATACTACATGAATGATTGTGTTAACACCATCAGACTCAGACACAATCTGAACCCAAAGCCTTTTTCTTTCTCATGGAAAGAGGGGCAAGACCCAAGTTACCTCATTCTAGTACAACCCATGGCATCTACCTGGACAGGTCAAGAAAGAGGAGGATTAAAAATATCAGTCCACATAACCTCAGCAACAGAGATTATTGGTCAACCAAGTTCAGCAGTGAATGTAACTAATCATGGCAACATGACATGATCATATGTTAAAAGGGTTAAAGTGTAAGATTTGTGGACGCGACTTTAGTAGACTTGAAACATCTTTGTGGCACATACATTTCCAAGTTACCTTCACTTATTTATCCATGAAATTTTACGCATACAAAGTGCAGGCATATTTAGTTTTTCATTTTCTTTTTTGTTTTCAAGAGTTATTTTAAGCATACATTTGTATATGTAAACCTGCTAAAACTCCCTATGCTGATCTTTCTAAAAGTTGAATCCACACCCAATCCAAAACTAACGAGTTTTAGATAGGGGGTTCGTATGATTGATAGATTCCAACATGTCACATAATTTATAATGAACTGACACCTAATCCAGGCTTAAATGGTGGACTAGTAAGGTATTTTCTAAAACCAGGGACTGAATTCCTCAATAACATGCATGTTCTAGCTGAGGGTAACATATCTACTTTGGATGCTCCTCAATAACTCAACCTGCAGCCATGTCCAAGGCACTTCCTTACTTCAAATGTTTCTAAAAATTCAATTTCCCTGTACCTGCACCATATGCACTCCCACACCTGCCACTGACTCCAGCAATTATGCTCAAATATATTATAGACTCATACCAAGCTCAGAGTTAGTGAAACCCTACACCCACAGAACCTTTGTAGATATTTCATAGGTGCTAAATCATCTAGACTTGACTGGATTGATAGGTCATGTATGGTAAGTGTAAAGTCTGGTTATCATGAGGCACTCCATTTTTCTAAGGCACTTTGAGCGTGCAAGTGGGAGACCAGCTTTTTTTATCATGAGGCACTCCATTTTTCTAAGGCACTTTGAGTGTGCAAGTGGGAGACCAGCTTTTCTCTCTTTTTCATTGGTGGAAGCAAGGATATTTTAGGATTGTGAAAGTTTTCAGATGAGAAGAAATAATTGCACTTTAATACAGTTTTAGGATTATACATTATATAGTACAGGTGCTTTTAGCTTTTTAATAGCATATATATCTACATATTATGCCTACTGAATTTCCTTAAAACAATCTTTCTACCCATACCTGCTTATGATTTGGACCAAATCTATCCCAACTCAAAGTAATGGCGCTACTAGGTCAAGTTTTTGGTCCAGCTATCACCAAATCTTTATCTTTTAAAAATTCTATGAATTCTGACTCACAAATCATATCTCAAACTATTCTCTCATCTTTTTGACCACATCTGTTTGCCACATCTTACTCTGCATCTTCCGGTCTCCTTTCATGTGTGCCACATGACTCTCTTCTCTCTTTAATCACAGCCATCCATCCCATCATAATCAATACTTAGTATTATAACAACTAAAGGACTCCTTGCCATCGTCTATGAAGGTTATAATTAAATGTTATAAAAATGATAAATGTTGATATAGCCTCATAGGTGAAGATTACAAAATATCAAGTAAAATTGGTTTGGTTCACATCTAGTCTAGAATAGTCTGAACTCTGAGCTACTGTTTTCAAATTCAGTTTCCGTGCCCACATTGGTACCCAACTGGCAGAGGGACCAATTTGGTTGCATGTAATTGAATATACATTGTAAACAGAATTGCATGCAAGTGAAATTGCAGCAATGAGAGACGCATGTGACTGAAGTTTTCTGTTTATATATAGTTGCAACTATAATTACAGTGATTACTTCTTTTTTTTTTGGCAACCCATAATTGAAAATGCAACTATATACATAGTTCTTGTTACCCCACAAATAGCTCAAGCGGCTTTTCAATATTTTCTCTGAACTGGCATAAAAATTCAAGTTTTAAAAATATTATTTCATTTGTACAAGCATTAATAATGTTACATAACTTCCATAACTTTTTTGGTTATGTGATGACTATTAGTCTATTACAGTAAAAATAATGATCAGATGATTATACTTTAAATTCTGATGTCAGTCAGTTGTTTTCAAACACTAGTGGCAGCTTCCACTACCATGGCCACCTCCTTAAGTCCATCACCAAGCTTCCCCCTTAGTAATGCTACCCTTCATCTTCTTCTCCTGCTGTCTCCATCACATGGTGACCTTTTTCCAAGTCCTTCAATGGGTATCATCAAAGCTGGTGTGTTGGATCTCTGCCACCCGGCCAGGTCCTAATCACCAACTGGCTACTGAATTGCCAAGTTGTATAGTTCCACCAGACCATGGCTGGATTAACCTAACAAGATGGCTGATGGCAGTTGGGAAGGAAAAAGAGGTCACAAGATCTAAGAAGAACTTGGGATATGGCTGTTGTCAAGGTTAGAGAAAAAAAGGTTAGAAAGTAGGATCTTGAGAGATGTTTCCCATCAAACAGTTGTTCTTTGTACAATTCCTAAAACAACTACAACAGCTAACTGTTGATCTTTTTATAGCGTCAACAAATTATTCCTACCCAAGCTAGGTTTCGTTAAAGTTAATTAGGCAAAATCAATCATCTAGCCAAAGCCCTTTATAAAATAAGACTCCACTAATTGGAAATATAGCTAACTAATAATAGCCAATGAAATCCTGAAAACATATAGGCTATTAGGCTAACCAGACGTCACTTTGGTAGGACTCCAAAAACCCTAGAAAATAACCTAAAAAATATGAAAATGGGACAAGAGTATAAAATAAAATCTTAGCATTAAAGATAAGTTCTATCATCTGTCCTTAAAATCCCAATTACATCACACAAGATTTTAAATACCAATATCGAAACCTCTACCATTTTTCTCTATCAGAACAGTATAGTATTGGTGCAATTCTGGTACTAATAGTACAAAAGAAAACTGACAATATCGAAAAGGATAAAAAAAAGCCATTGGCACCTATTTGTATGGTATATAATTTACCATCAACAGGCACCTGCACAGACTGGTACGTACTGATATGGATGGCTTCAATGTTCCGACACCCATCCTGGTACCAGTTTTGCATCAGCATGATACAATACCAACAGTATCATCCCATCATGTTAATTTCTGAATTCATGGCATCACATATACACCAATGTATAAAGAACAAAAGAAAATCAAGAAAGAAGTCATTTGAGCATGACAATGAACATATAGATGCTATGATGTGCTTTGAAAATCACATGTTACTACCTAATTTTGTCAGGCAAATTTAGTTAGATTGAGAGCTATTACAGACAAAGGAATGATCCTAATTTACTTTGAAGATCTCCATATTTGAAAAATCAACAAGACCACATCAGATAAATAGAAAGCAACTAAATATGTTTAAGGCAATATATAGAAAAGGTAAGCAAAATATCATAGCTCTAGCTCTAGCTCTAGCTCTACCCGGTAATATGGCTTGCTTCTTAAGCCCATAAGAACTTCTAAAATAGAAAACTTGTTATCCAAAAAAGAGAAGATTAGATTCTCCAATGGTTTGCACTAATAAAATTTCTCCAATGGTTTGTATTAATTAATTTACCTATGAATTTTTATCTGAGAAATTTTGATGCAACCCCAAACTTTGCAACCCCTCATTTACTGGTATAAGCCTCTAAGATCTAAAACTTAGCTAACAAGTCCACATTATTCTCGAGATTTGTAAAGAAGGCCATTTTCAAAATTCATTGCAAGACCATATTTATTGTACAAGATGTGCAATGCAGGATGCTCTAGATTGAGGAAAGATATTAATTATTATTGGAGATTTCCAAAATGAAGCAAAGAGTTGATAACTTGATATGAAAGAAAATATAAATGACCACATATATAAAATGAAGACTAAGAAATATAATTTGCGTTATTTATTTTCCTTACTCTAATTTTTAATTTTCAAGACTACTTAAATATTTCTTCGAAGTATCAGATTTCTCATTATATTCTGAACTTCAAATTTCTCATAGAGAATTAGTGGCTATGGCTTGGATGTCATCTATTAATTAGCTCCTCTTCTCCTACATGTCAATTCAATTACTAGAATAAATTTGTCGAGCCCTAAACCTCATAACTTCTTAGTCATCTAGAAAAGGAATCTACCAGCTTTTATAAGATAGTCCTTGAAAGTTGCCATTACACCATTTCTATAATGCGTCACCATAACCATAATCATCTAGCCTTTTCCTAATTATGTAAAGTTGGAGCCTCATTTGCCAAGTATTCCTATGTAAGGCCACCTTTGATGTTATTGCAAATTACTCGATATCTTTTCTCAAATCTCCATCCATAGTAACTTAGATCTCCATATTTTATTACAAACTTCTACACAAGTTGAAGTACCTCTCCACACTATAGTCTCCTTAGATCTTTGTTATACATGTCCATACCATCTCAGTCAATTTTTCATCAATTTGTCTTTAATTTGTACAGCTCCTACAACTCCAATAATATTATGTTCTTATTTTATCTTTTCTAATTTCATTGTACATCCATTTTAGTATTCTCACTTTTGCTACACCACTTGTTTTCATATACTCTTATTTCCCAGCACTCTAAACCATAAAATATGGTAGGCCTTGTTTTCATGTCGTCTCTTTATTGCCCAGCACTCTACATAGAATATGACAGGCCTTATTATTATTATATAAAATTCCTATAAGTCTTCAATATAGTGCCCATCACATTATACTTCTAGACAGACCTCTCCACTCCATCGAACCAGCTCTAATTGTATTACACATATATTCATCTATATTAACAATGAAACCAATTCCACTGTGGTAATTGTTTGTAATCATTCTTAAGTAATATCACATCATCATTTTTAACTCCACTAAATTTACATTTAATATATCTTTTCTCTGTTTTAATAACCTTTAAGCCCTTATCCTTTAAAGTTTTCCTTCATAACTTCAATCAGGAATGTACTCTAATTCTCTTTCCATCAATAACCATGATAACATCCACAAATAACATAGACCACTAATAATGCATAAAAAATTATCTTATCCAGAAGGAATTCAAATTGGTGAACCCATTAAATTTGGTTCAATTTTGTGTAACTTTTGACATAATAAACCATTTCATGGTCCCTTTTAATTATTCACTAAAACCATTCAAAATCCCAACAAAATTATCAAAACATACATAAATTTGCAAACAAAAATTGCTAAATTAAGAACCACAAGTTTACACAGCCATAAGATGGTGTATCCGATTAAATTGTTAAGAGTAAAAGGAGACATAGTGGAAGAACATAACAAAATAACCCTTTGCGATGGACAATTATTTGCAAAATAGGAATTATTAACAAGATCAATTGAAAAGAAGAAAAATCTAGAAAAAGAGGCAAATAAAAAGAGAACGAGAGAAATATGGAAGTAGAAAATTGATTTTTCTTCTAAAGATCCTGAATGGACCAATGATGAATCTATTAGAAGCAAGATTTTAAATCTCATGGGAAGGATTGTCCTAATTTCTTCATGGAACAGGATGGTTTACTGTCTTGATCCGTCCACCAATAATGTGACTACAACCTTCGTTTTAGAATTTAAGGTAAACTTCAGTAATTTGCAAAAGGAAAGTAAAATTACTGAATATGATCACAGGAAAATTAGCCAAGTTGTTTGAAGAGAAATTATGGTGTGTTTGGTTTTTGAGAACAGTATTATTTTCTATTTTATTTTCATAGAAAATAGAACAAATTTATGAAAATGCATTTGGCGATTGAAAATGAAAACAGTTCTTTTAGAAAACACATCTCCAAAATAGTGGAAAACAGAAAATGGCTTAAAGATGTTTAAACAATTTTCCATCAAAATAAAAAGAAAATCAAAAAGAAAAGCCAAAGAACTTGAAAAAGTGGAATAAACTATATTTTCTTTAATTTTTTCATCTATCCTTTTAAAAGACATCATTTATAACAAAAAAAAAATATAAAATAATTTTTATTCTCACTTATCAAACTTATTTTCTAAAATCAAAAGCTCAACTCAACTCATCTAAGCCTTTTTCCAACTACATGAGGTCGGCTACATAAATCTGCTTCCTCCACTCTGCTCTATTCAAAACTAAGTTGACATTCAAATTACAAATAGAAAACCAAAAAAACAAAAATAGAAAATGAAAACAAAAAACATTATTGAAAACCAAATACAACCTTAGTTTCTAACTCTCTGTGAACATGCTGAATTGCCAGTTACAAATTAGATAACATGCTAATTCACTCAGAAAATAAAGTATTGTCCACGATGTTTGCATATGGCTGGGAATAATATTCACCACCACTGCAGCCTCAGACTCCACTAAGATATTATTAAAATCTTGTTGGTCACATAGATTTAATTCGAATTGGCATAATTACCATGGAACCTTAATAAACTTTGGCAAAGAATGGAGAACTATATTTGGAATGCAATTTTCTTGGATAAATCTCTAGACACATATATGATAGGTGGCAAAGTTAAATTAGTTTCAAATTATTGATTTTCATAACTAGTAATCTTATACTATGGAACTCATCTACTTAAAATGTTCTAGGATTCAGCAATTTGCAAAGTGGGGCTGGAAGAACCACCAATCTGGCTAACAAACAACATCTCAAGCTCCATAGAACTTGGATCCTTGATAGACTTGATGCCAGGGCATTCATTAGTTATTCTAACTTGTAGAATATGCAGCAACACAACGGAAGAACTATCATAAAGCCATCCAATGCAAATGTTGTTATCCAGTATATCAAGAAAGTTTGTGACCAACATTTATTGAACAATGGAAGAGCAAAATGGATATTCATGAGATAACAACATCGACCAAAATATTACTCGATCTATTTTGTGTAGCCAAACAAAAAGTTGTAAGACCGCCTCCTTCCATACCATTGATACACCTTGTTCCAATAGATGCAATGGAAGATACGTGTATGGAGCAACATTTTTCACATATATTGCCAACAGAGGGAGAAATGGGCACAAAAGTACCCTGATTTGGGTCTATAGTGTTATTATTTCTGATTTTTGTATGAATTTATAGTGATCATTCCGTAGTTTTCTTGGACTGTTTGATTATTGAAAACAAGACATGTTCGATCAGCATTGTTTCCTTTGAATATTGTTATTTTTCTTAGATTAACAAGACATGTTCAATGAAAATCAAAGGAACTACTGATCCAAGAGAGCAACTTGGATGTTAATTCTACAACTTAGGTAGCGAAGCAGAGAAATTAAGGTCAACATGGATTGAAGTTGTCAAAGGCTTGCAACAATAGGTAGACCTAATACTGATGATTGGGGAATAAGCACTCATTATGCTGATCCCAATTGTGGGACTAAATTGATGGTTACAAGTATGGTTTTTGGCTTTTTTCCAACAAATGTAAGATGTTAGAAAATTATGAAGAAAAGCTCAAAGAAATATAGGATATCCATATGGAGAACTGGAAGGATTTCATATCCAACTCAAGAAAAATCCTATCATTCATGACAGGGTGGATGCACATATGATGGAATTAAGGAGATAGGACAAGCATTGCACCATCAAACAAAAATAAAAAGGGACTACCAGAAAACACATAAGTTGATTGAATGCTTACTTAACTCAATTAACTATAAGAAAAAATCATGGTGATTTCTAATAAGTTTTACAACATTATGATTTATTAACCAAGATGACAACATGTTTCTTAACCAGCATGCATGCATGCATGTGTATGTACGTATAAATGTATCGGAGGCAAGGACTTACACTTTCTAGGCAACAGCAGCCCCTTGGGGAATGAGTGTGCATATGTAAGTATGAGCATATTAAAGGCAAGCAATTACAATTATGAGGCAACAGCAGACCCCTTGGGGTACAAGCAGAATGGGCCCCCAAAAAGTTTCAAATTCTTATTGATATGGGTGCAAAAAACCAATGCTAGAACTTCTCAATAATTGAACAATAAGAAAGACTCATCTAAACCGCAACTCCTATCAGATTTAGGATACCTGATAGATTGCATATAAGTTTTCACCAAGCCCCAAAACTCACTACATTTGAGCTGTTAGAAACACGAAGAAAGATTATCATAACAGGACCTCATTAGATTAATATGACCATGGCAACTAACAGTATTATGGTACTATGCTTCTATTACAGGATACTTATACTCAGCATTGAAAAGGTATCAGTATTATGCTTCTACTTTTTCTCTCAAAAATAACATGTTTTATAGGATCTAGAATTTGAAAGCTGTTAGGCCACAATAACTAGCCAAATCGTCATTAAGTTTGCGACATCTGTGGATTAAATTATGCATAGAAAGGGCAATTTGCATATTTTAACCAAAAAATGACTCCCTAAAATTAAACATTATCAACTTATTAAATAAAATCTGATACTTAGACTGCAATGCATAGTTCAAATTAGCTATAGGAAATAAAAGAATATATGATATACTCAACCTAAGAATTAAATATGTGAAAAATATTACCAATTAAAATTACATGTTTATGACATCAACGCATCTAGCTTGTTTTGTTGCAGATAACTTGGGCATCATT
Organism: Calamus simplicifolius; assembly: GCA_900491605.1. Lineage (NCBI taxonomy): Eukaryota > Viridiplantae > Streptophyta > Magnoliopsida > Arecales > Arecaceae > Calamus > Calamus simplicifolius. The sequence goes on from UESW01005106.1 coordinate 405,526, forward strand.
TTTAAAGTTGATAGTGGATGCCTATTACAAAAGAAGCAGTCATAGAACTGTTCTCAAACAAATACTTTAAAAGAAACTAAACTACAACCATTAGTCCTTCAAACAAAACAAAGGAGTGGCACAAAGCAATAGGAAAAAAGTAGTGTTGATATTCAAAGTAATTTAAGAAGAGAAATGAAACCTGAGGTTGTTTAGCAGCTCCATCTTGTTCGGAATTCCCTTTTCCTACACCATGAACAGTGATAAAACTATCCATACCTACCGTACTATGTTTTCTTTCCTTCCTGCAGACATGCTTGTTCCTGGTGATCCATTTCCATCTAATTTATGAGCAGAAGGAGACAGCTGCTTCTGGACAGAAACAGGAATAGTCATCTTTAACTGTTGGTTTTCAGGTCCTCCCTGTACTGCTTGACCATTAGGTAAGTTAGTTGATGAAGGAGCTTGACCAGATTCATGAGACAAACCAGAGGCAATAAGAACAAGGTTTAAGGGCTGCCAAATAAGATCACTAGAAGAAGATACCTGCCTACCTTCATTTGAGCACTGTTGGTTGCCCATGGTTATCTGATTGACAGAATCATTTGTCCAGCTAACATGATCGGTATTGCCACCACTGACCAAATTACCAAGCTGTGGGAACATATCAGCATCATCTCTTTTTGCAGCTATAACCTTTTGAGTAGCCTCCCGCAGAGCAAACATAGCCACATTAAAAATTTCCACTGATGTTGCTCCCTCCTCTGCAAATCTAATCCCTTCTTGATGCAGCTTGTTGAATCTCCAGGTCACAGAATTCTGACTACCCTGTAGTTCACCACCCTCATCTGCATTCAACACAGCATCACTCAGAACAGGTAGTGATGCACAGGCAGCATGGCTGATGTGTCCAGTAGGCTTCGGTGGCTGATAGCTCAGCTCGTTCCCTAAAACAAATGGAGGATGGTTGTGCTCCTTCTCAAAATTTGCAGCAACCCATATTCCAGAATCTAGTTTCTTCACAACAAGCCTGGCTAAGCAACCTACCCTTGTTAAAGCGCGGGATCGCTTAGTCCTTCCATATTTCCTCACATAATAACCTTCCCTGGAACACACAAATCGCCGGCAAATAATCGATCCATCTCGTGCACGCCGGCACTTGCTGATACGAACAGTAAAACCCATATCCTTTGCGTAAGCATAATAAAATGTCCGGGCAGCCTCTTCAGACTGGAATTCCATACCTTCATACGGTTCAAGATCAGAAGTTCCCTGAGAAAGTGTTGCCACAACCAGTCCTCTCTCGACAGGATCATCCTCCTTCTCGTCGATACAATCCTCGACCTTGTTTACTTCCATGACCACACGTGGCTTGAGATCCACCTGCCTCGGAGCCACTGGCTCATGGTTGTGCTCCTGCACAAACTTGGCTACAAGCCAATTGCCAGAACTCTGCTTCTTCACCACGAGCATTGCCATGCAACCCACCCTTGTGACCATCCGCTGCCTCTTGCTCCTGGCCTGACTCTTCTGCATATAGAAGCCCTCCTTGGAACAGACAAACCGGCGGCATATGATGCTGCCATCACGCATCGAGCGGTGGCACCTGCTAACGCGGACCCGGAAGCCGACACGATTTGCATAGGCATTATAGTATGCCCTGGCAGCCTCTTCGCTGTCAAACTCCATGCCCACATAGGGCTCTTCGTCCTGATTCCCCTCGTTCACAATCAACTCCCTCTTGTCATAGCTTTCTATCATCTGTCCATCCTTCCTCATATGACTACTCTCCAGGCCGTAGAAGCCTTCATCCGAGCACTCCATCCCATTGTCCCCCAAATCCGAGTTAGGAAAGTCGTCATCCTCCAAACCCATCTCGGTGCCCAGCACCTGAGCTTCCAAGGAGGAAGACATCCCTGCTAATCAATCCCCCCCTATCAACAAGAAAAGAAAATTCAAAGTTTTCGTGTAAAGGAGGAGGACTTCAAACACACGAGACAATACTCGGAACAAAATCCGGCTCCACAGAATCGTTCTTATTTTCAAAATTTCTAAATAAAGAAAGAATGACTATGAAATAGTGGAGAGAGATATATCGAACCTCACCTGCGGCGGAGGAATGGAAGAAATCCGTGGATCAAGACTCGAGAGGGGACTCGTAGGTGCGTATCGGTTGATCCTCACTTGGCGATTCACTGATTGATTGGATTGGATTGGACTGGACTGGACTGGATGGATGATGGGAAATTACCCTGTGATTACCCCATCGGAGAATCTATCGGCTAGGGTTTCATCGCCGAGCGAAGAAGGAAGCGGAGCCGATACCAGCTTTTGTCTTTCTCCGCGTTGTTCCTGTTCTCCTTTTAGGCCCCCGTCGTAAATTGAGGTGGTGGTGATGTTACTGATTTTTGGTTTTCGTGGCCAGAGAAGGAGGGGCCGACGGGTGGAGCGACCGGAAGCGGAGGATTCAGGTGGCAGAGAGAAGCGGTGACCGGAGAAGGCGAGTGGCCTCGTAACCCGGATCTGGAGAACAGTAGGTCCCCCCCCCCACTCGATGACCTAAGTATTTTTTATTTTTATTTTTATTTTTCTTATTTTTATTCTTTTATTTATTTAAGGATGAATTGAGTGGGATAACATCCGTTTGGACCTATTTTTCTCCTTTAATTTGTCCCGGTATTGATATAAATCTAAATGCCTGACGGATATTTCTATTTATAGGCTAAACTACATAATTAATCTCTATATTTAGAACATTATATCGTTTTAATTTTTAAATTTTAAAAAATTATAAAAATAATTTTAAACTTTTTATTATATATATTTTAATTTTTATCGTAAAATAAAAAAATATTATTTATTTTATCCTATGTGACAGCATAATAGCAATACACATGGCATCCAAGTTGCAAAAATAAATTTAAAATTCATAATTAACCTATTAACCTATTTATTTAATAATTTAAAAAAATAAAAATAATCTTCTTTCGTTTTAATTTGTTATAATCGGTGAGTGCCCACATACCAGCTACACTCCCCCCAACCTTTGCCCCCACCTCCTCTGTGATTAGCTTACTTTTTTATTTAGCTCTTATTTATGAGAATTAAGAAAATCTTTTTTATCCTTATTTTCTATATTGATTGAAGAAAAAAAATTGGACATGAAGCTATTGTATTTCATATATATATATTCTTTTATAAAAAAGTTCATAAGAAAAACGATATTTATTTTTAATCCTATTTTCTCTCTCATAGAAATTTTTTTCTAAAAAAATAATTTTTAAAAAAATATCAAACAAGCACTTAATGATATCTTTCATTTGGTAGCCATAAAACTAAATTCTTAGGCTTATATTTATATTTATATTTTATTTATCAATTTGTGCTGATATTCATTTAAAATAGATAATGATAATTTTTATATCCAACTAGTATTGTATCCATTGTTTTCATTGAATAATAGACATAAGTATCTAGATAGCCACTCTATTTTAATGCTAATACTCATTTCCCTTTCAAATTTGTTTTATGTAAATTCGAAGGAACATATGCATTTTATATGCAAATTCATCCAAATATATGTGAAGGCTCCTACTTGGTTGAAAAAAAGAAGCAAAGACCGAGGACATACAATGTTCCAACCACAAGTGCAAAGGAGTGAAAAAGGAGGTTCACTAAATGTAGTCATTTGAGAAAAGCCTATGTTGATGAAGAATATGGAGATGTCATTGCCCCAAAAAATATTGTTATTTTATAGAAAGCTTAATTGCCACAATGCTTTGTATAAATCATTCATCTGTTTTATAGACTGAAAGGCAATAGTTATGACAAAGTCAATTGCCAATATTATACGTTCCATGAAAAGATAAAACTAAAAAGCCATTAGTTCCAACTTAAGGATATGTATCAAGAAATTTTTTGAGAGGACCTCATAAAGAGTTTAATGCACCGCTCTTCATGCTTGGTGAAGGTCAGCTGCTTATATGGTGGTTGGTTTTGGTATTAGGCCTTACCCTTTGACTAAAACTATATGATCACCACATGATATTTGGTTATCTAGATGCCTCCTTTTGAATGTAAGAGATTAGTACAAGTTTTTTCTCCATAAGTCAAGGTATGCTTAGTGCAAAAGTCTTTGCATTGGATGACTTTAAAAGTGATTTTGGATTAAATTATAAAAGCATAATATAATGATCAATACATATTTTTTAAAAATAAAAAACTACTATTAACCAATATATGCCTAGAGGGATGGTGAGGAAGAAAGGAATAGAAAATACCCGCTCTTCCCCCAATTTAAGAAACCTTAATAAAAATAATAGATATGTGTAATGCCTAATCTAAATGTATACATATGAGTTATGGATGGTGGATATAAATTCAAAAAATAATGGTCAAGAAGAGAGTGAAATGAGTGCAACATAGAAATAGAGGATATTTGCAATCGCTTGAGTGCCTTTGCAAATTGTTGCCTCACAATTACCCTTAATAATGTAGCACCTCTTTCTCTCACATACACACAGTGCATCTCTTAGTATCTTACTACTTAACAATCAAAGTAGCATGTATCTAATAGACCATGGCTTAAGAGGAGGGAGCAAGAGGCATTTTGTAGAGGATGGATAAGCTTAACTTATTGCAATCTAAATTTGAATTTTGGCACACTAAGGTCACATAAGGGTTCTCTAATGATAGGATTCCTACCGTTAGAATGTTTTGACAGTAAAACTTTGTTATCGAGACATTTTATCAAAAATAATCCACAGCAAAATAGTTCAATAGCAAAAATCTTTCATCAAAGCTTCTTGTAGAAACAATTTGTCATCAGGGTACCAACATATGATTAGGTTGGTCTATAAAATCAAAATAATTCCAACGGATTGTTGTTGAAAGGTCTTGACCAAAAATTTCCATTAGAGCCCTAAAGGTGGGGAAAATGAAAATAAGCTTTAGATGGTAGGAGTTCACCATTTTAAGGTTTTAAAGGCAAGATCCTTTTCTTCTAATAACAAAGCCTTGTCATTAGAAGGCCTAAGGTCATGATGGACCAAAATGGGTGCATGTAATAATAAATGGTGGATTGGGCCCTAGAAACCTAGTAATTTAGATTTTGGGGCATCATGTAGGATAACCCCATTGAATGATGTACAAAGGGCCAAATATGGGGTATTTACGGCTACCCCTCCCCAACTAGTTCTTCCAGATGAAATCCGATAGGTTTTTGATGACCTTTACTTTGCACTCATGTGTTGGTGAGCAAGTGAAGTGGCACCTAATGCACTAGATTGTGAATCAAGCTAGGAATTTTAAAAGACTTGGATATATAGGATCGTAGTAAACCCACAAAAGAAAAAAAAAAGAAAGAAATTTAGTGGATATCATGAGTAAGGTGTTATTTGCCTCCTTGATGGGGCTCTTGCTTGAGTGGCACATTAGCTATCAAAGAGGACAAACCCTATGCTAGCCCTAAGCTAAACAAAAGGGAGACAAAAAGATAATTAAGGCATCTTACTCGAGTCTGATATATTGGAATAAGAAGAATCCTTAAAGGATGAGGTGTGTTAATGCAAACTAATTACTTAAATTTATAGCATATCTTTCAACAATGCATATACAAAATACATTATTGCATGGAAATAGCTTTTAGGGAATATAATATTTTTCAATAATCTCCTACTTATATTCAAAGCCATTTGAGAGTACTTTTTGAACCCACTTATCTACATGATTTATGAATGATGTCCTGCTGAAGGATTTAGTTAGTAGATCTACCACATTCTTAAAGCAATTGATAAAACTTGCACTTTTTCCTTTTTTTTATAGATATCTCTATTTATATGATATTGGCATTTCACTTATTTCATCTTACAATGAAACAATGGCTCCACACTTTGAGCTATGGCCCCTCTAGTGTCAAAGTATAAGGGAAGGGACCATTTTGCAAAAAAGGTGACTCCCAGCTCAAGCACGAATTTCTTAGCCATACAACTTTTTCTACAATATTAGATGCAACAATATATTAATTATAGTGATTATAATGCACTTTTTACTTTATGCCTTCTTAAAGCAGATGCATAGTTGTAAAGGTCTAATAGAAAATCTGCATTCATGCATCCCACTATCTCCAAGTTGCCACATTGTACACAAACACTTTATCATTAACACCTTTAACATACTTCATAATATACTTTTTTTTTTCAGAGTTTCTTCTCTAAATTTCTCTAGTATCTAGATACTAGTCTAACAATGTAACATATAATTAATTTAGTATATAACATGACATATATTAAACTTCAATGAAGCATAAAGAGTTTTAGCCATTACCTAAATCTCATTTTCAATTTTAGGCCTCAGATTATGCAAAAGATGAATGTCATGCCTAAATGGTAACATTGTGGTTGATCCCATTCAACTTTTTGACTATCTTGCAACAATTTAATGCCTAGAAAATAACTAAATTCTCTTAGATCTTTTATGGAGAACTTATGCAACAACCGTAAATTGATTGTAACTATTATGAATGCATAGTTTTCTAAAAGAAGAATATCATCTACATACAATATTAAAAAAATAATGCTAAGTCCTTTGACCTTTCTATAGACACATATCTCTTGAGTATTGTTCAAATCCATATTTGAGTCAAACATTAGCCATCCTTTTACATCTTAAATGTAATAATTTAAAATCAAACATAAAATCATTCAAAATTTTAGATAAAACTAATATATTTATAACTTAAATATAAACTTTTCTATATAAAGAGCTTTTTCAATTTGCTCTAAGTCCCCCCTTCCCCCATAGAGTTTTTTCAACCGGTCCCTTACTATCTTAATCTCTCCTATGACTTTTTTGCCAAAAATATTTGCTTCAACACTAAAGAAAAGATTTTCATTTGCCTTCTTTCATTCACCCTTAGCTTTAACTAACCGCCACCACTTATCTTTTTACCCAACTTCAACAATCTCCTTCTTTCTAACATCTACCTTCATGCCTCTTCTCACCTTATTGTTCTCCTCTTTGCTTGATGCCAATGTTTAGGCTTAATTCTTCTACTTGTTTTAAATTTAATTTCTATAATTATTTATGAGATCTAATGAGACCAAATTTTAGTCTCCTATAATATGATTCCCTATTCTCTTTCTATTATCGTGTATATAGATTGATAAGTATGATTGGGTCTCATTATAGTATATGATTTTGGAGCTTCTTATAGTTAGAAGTCATAGTCTTATCTTCTCCCTTTCTATTTATGAGTTTAGTATACTTTGTATGAGATATTAGTTTCTTGTTTATGAGTCTAGAATAATTATGGATGTTGTGGACCTTGATGAGCATTTTGAATATGGATGATAAATACTTGCTTGAAACTTTTTGGTACCTTTGGAGTTAAAATCTTGATCATAGGTGAAATACTATGAATTATATTGACAATATTTTCAATTATATTTACATAAAAATTAGTCATTGACAAAAATGCTTTTTTTATAAAAAATAATGCCAAACCGATGATGAAATTATATTGTTATAAACATGATGTTTTGGTGATGAAATTTATTTATAACAAAATATAATGTTTGATAATGCCATGCCTAAATGGTAACATTGTGGTTGATCCCATTCAACTTTTTGACTATCTTGCAACAATTTAATGCCTAGAAAATAACTAAATTCTCTTAGATATTTTATAGAGAACTTATGCAACAACCGCAAATTGATTGCAACTATTATGAATGCATAGTTTTCTAAAAGAAGAATCATCTACATACAATATTAAAAAAATAATGCTAAGTCCTTTGACCTTTCTATAGACACAAGTACTCTCTTGAGTATTGTTCAAATCCATATTTGAGTCAAACATTAGCCATCCTTTTACATCTTAAATGTAATAATTTAAAATCAAACATAATCATTCAAAATTTTAGATAAAACTAATATATTTATAACTTAAATATAAACTTTTCTATATAAAGAGCTTTTTCAATTTGCTCTAAGTTCCCCCTTCCCCCATAGAGTTTTTTCAACCGGTCCCTTACTATCTTAATCTCTCCTATGACTTTTTTGCCAAAAATATTTTCTTCAACACTAAAGAAAAGATTTTCATTTGCCTTCTTTCATTCACCCTTAGCTTTAACTAACCGCCACCACTTGTATCTTTTTACCCAACTTCAACAATCTCCTTCTTTCTAACATCTACCTTCATGCCTCTTCCACCTTATTGTTCTCCTCTTTGCTTGATGCCAATGTTTAGGCTTAATTCTTCTACTTGTTTTAAATTTAATTTCTATAATTATTTATGAGATCTAATGAGACCAACTTTTAGTCTCCTATAATATGATTCCCTATTCTCTTTCTATTATCGTGTATATAGATTGATAAGTATGATTGGGTCTCATTATAGTATATGATTTTGGAGCTTCTTATAGTTTGAAGTCATAGTCTTATCTTCTCCCTTTCTATGAGTTTAGTATACTTTGTATGAGATATTAGTTTCTTGTTTATGAGTCTAGAATAATTATGGATGTTGTGGACCTTGATGAGCATTTTGAATATGGATGATAAATACTTGCTTGAAACTTTTTGGTACCTTTGGAGTTAAAATCTTGATCATAGGTGAAATACTATGAATTATATTGACAATATTTTCAATTATATTTACATAAAATTAGTCATTGACAAAAATGCTTTTTTTATAAAAAAATAATGCCAAACCGATGATGAAATTATATTGTTATAAACATGATGTTTTGGTGATGAAATTTATTTATAACAAAATATAATGTTTGATAATAGTATTAAAATTTCTTTAATATTTAGTGATAAAATATTTTCATCACCATATTTTTCTTGCAATTGTAACACTTTTGAAAATGAAATATAATCCTCATAAGATTTAATAGTTGGTGATGAAATTTTACTTTTCACTATTATTGAAAATAGAGCTAATCAAGAAAGGAATAAGGCCGGCTCTTCTAAAGATGATCTTTTTGCCAAGCTTAGCATTAAGCCACCCTCCTATGGTCTCATCATCCAATCAATGTATGACAATGGGTCTATCCTTAGCCTTAAGGTTTTGGACCTCACTGCTCACTAATGATGATCTTACTGAGAAGTTCGCAACTGATTTTAAGGTCACTTCAATGTCATTGGCCCTTTCCTACCATAACATTCAATGCTTATAAGAATATTCTAGTAGTTGCAATTGCTATTGAATATACTTCCCACAAGTAGAGGAGGTGAAGGAATATTTGAAGGATTCCAACAAGTTTGTTATTGCTATTCTTATCAAAGCCGCTGATGTAGCTATTGTTATTGTTATTATTGTTGTAGCCAAGAAATGGACTTCAAATTTATATATATATATATATATATATATTTTATTATGAATTTTAAAGTACTTATGGATCAACTTTTTGGTGTGTTGTTGTAATTTTTAGAAAAAAATATATTTGCAAGTTATTTTGTAATTGTTGGATACTATTGGTGTCTTTAAGTAGATTTATGAAGACAATTATTAATTAGCATCATGGCCTTACATTACATAACTATTCTTCTTCGACATACCATTATGTGATGTATTGTGACAAATTAAATTAATATAGCATATATATATATATATATATATATATATATATATATATATATATATATATATATAATAGGTTTTACTATTTAAAATTGCCATAAAATTCTTATTAAAGTGCTGGCAATTCTATGTCTCAATGCAAGAATATTATGAAAGAGCTTTTCCCGCACTTTAAACTACTACTAAACACTTTTAGTGGCATTTTATAAATGTTAGTAATTCCTTTTTTCAATATTAAGGATTTCACCAAAGATGGGGCTGATGGAGTCACACCCAATCAATGGTGAACGGTGATGATCACCCTTCCAAAGCCTCTAGTCGATCATCCGGGTAGGGCCCTGACTCAGCAGCCTCCAATCAGCCACCCGGGTAAGACCCCGACTCGGCCACTGGGTAGAGCCTTCAGTCGGCCATCTGGGTCGAACCCTGACTCGGCCACCCGAGTAGAGCCTCCAATCGGCCAACCAGGTAGAACCCGACTCAGCCACCCGGGTAGAGCCTCCAGTCGATCATCTGGGTAGACCCTCCAATCGGCCATCCGAGTAGGACCCCAACTTGGTCACTCGGATAAAGCCTCCAGTCGACCACCCAGGTAGAGCCTTCAGTCGGCCACTTGGGTAGGACCCCCCCGGCTTGGCCACCCAGGCAGGGTCCCTTGTGGAGACCACTTGTATGACCCCACTACTCATGGCTGCCCATATGATCTCTCCACAATCCTGAATCTCCATAAAGATGTGGGAGACAGATTCGGTGAATTTCGGTCGCTCAGGCCCAGCAAGCCCTACCAACTTAACAATGATCACCCAGGTCTGACAAATTCCACCAACCCTGACATGCTACACAGGAAACAAATCTTGCGATTACGGCCACTTCGGCCCTACCACGTGTGCTCTAATATTCAATTACATTACAAGCTCCACTAATCCTATAAAACAGATAAAAGGGACCCTCGACCAAGTACGATGCCCACACATATGCTCACATAAAGCATCTCTCTCTAAGACTCTCGAGCTTTCTTTCAAGCTCACAACTGTGCCCAGAGCACTAACTTGAGCATTGAAGTGTCCCTGCTGGAATCTTCGGTCCTATGGACTTTTTGCAGGCTCCTGACTGAGAGAAGCCCACTGATGGTTCCTTTCTTCACCAGAGAAGGCGACCAAATGATTCTAGACGATCAAGGAAGGTAACTTGGCGACAATAGATTGACGTGCCAGAAAATGAGAAAGAAAAAGGAAGACTAGCAATGCCAAGCTACAGACCTCCATCCCCTCTCAGTCAACAATTGTGATGATGCGTGCTTGAGAAGTCTCCACAAGTCATGTAGGAGAGCCTTTTAGGCCGATCGAGCAGCAGAAGGCCAACTCCTGCTCTACCATCTTCACCACCTCAGACCATCTAGCCAGACCAGCTTGCCACCCTCACTCAGCAAGTTCAAGCATTGGTGGCAGTGATCCAAGAGAAGCAGTAGCCATACTCTGTGGCCACACAGCAGTAGCTAAGGGCCCTCTTACTTTATGCGGCTGCCACTCAGGCCAGCCGTCAATCCACCCACAGAAGATCTCCCCATTGGGAGACCCATCCGCCATGCCTTGCTAGAGTACCACCCCTGTGAGGCCCCCAAGAGGCCTCGATCTTCCGCTTGCCGTTCGAACAGCCCCTCCCCCAGGTGGCAACACGAGAAGGAGCCTAAACGTGGGTACCAACACCAATGCAACCCCTCTCCTTACTCATCTCCTAAGTCATTGGGAGAGGAGTCCACTGACAGGCACATTAACCGCAGGGCAGAGCGATGCCTCAACAAGTACAATTGCTGGCTAGAAGAGCTCAGCCATCGGCTCATCGACCAGCCGAAGGTAGATTACGATAAAAATCCTCCTCTCACCCATTGCATCATGGAGGAACCAGTCCCCCATCAGTTCTGCCTTCCTCTGTTGGATCCATATAATGGTACCACAGATCCACTTGATCTCCTTGAGAGCTACAAAGCTCTCATGCAAGTTCAGGGGGCTATCGATGCTTTACTCTGCATCGCCTTCCCTGCTACCCTTCGAAAAGCCGCCCATACCTAGTACTCCCACCTCTAGCTGCACAGCATCGACTCTTTTAGGCACCTAGAGAGGGCCTTTCTGGCTCACTTTGATACCTACCGAAGGATCCCATGGGTAGCGGACAACCTATTCTCCATCCGGCAGAAGGATGGGGAATCCCTCAAAGATTTTGTGGCTCGCTTCAAGATTGCTGCCCTCAAGGTCTATCATCTCGATGACTCCGTAGCCACCCTAGCTCTGAAGCAAAGCCTTCGTCCCTCCTGCTTCACCAAATCCCTCGATAAGAAGCCTCCTGGCTCCTATGTGGAGCTCCTAAGTCATACACAGAAATACATTTACGATGACAAAGTTGACTGCACGAGGAAAGAGGCAGACGGGAGGCCCAAAGAAGCAAATCCGCAAGGAGCCAAGCAGACCCCGCCCCAAGAAATCAGAGCCTCCATGCTAGCCAGACAATTGACATAGAAATTTTGCCCCCAATGAAGATAACTTCACCCTTCTTCTTGCCCCCATGATGCACATTTTTATGGAGATTGAGGGGAGCAATACCTCAAGCATCCTCATCCTCTAAAGCGGTCAGCCACCCGAGACAAGAGCCTCTACTACCAATTTCACTGGGACTACGGCCATGACACAAAGAATTGTTGTCACCTGAGGTGCATCATCAAGGACCTAATCCAGCATGGCAACCTTGAGAAGTACGTCCAGGGAGGACCCCCAACTTCTCCGCATTAAGCAGGGCCTCCATCTGCCCAGGCCAACATTGACAATGCCCCAACCGAGAGAACAGTTGGCATGATTTTCTAAGGGGCAGGCCACACTTCCAAAAGGCCATGGGGGGAAGAGAGGGTAGAAGCTGTAGTCCCTTTCTCAGAAAGGGATTTAGCAGGAGTAAACAACCCAAACAATGATTTTATGACTATCGCTAAGCATCCTATAAAGAAGATTCTTGTTGATAGTAGAAGCTCCATGGACATCCTTACTTACGATGCATTTGTTCAGATGAATCTTTCTCTTGGCTCTCTCCAATCCATGTCCGCGTTACCCTGATCGATTTCATAGGGGATTCTATAAGAGTTGAAGGCGAGATCACTCTGTCGATCATGGCTGGGACACCGTCTTGACAAAGCACGGTCTTCATGAGGTTCCTCATCGTCTGGATACCATTGGCTTATAACGCCATACTCTAACATCCTGGCCTGAACCTCCTAGATGTGGTCATCTCTACCAAATGCCTCCTCATTAGGTTCCCCACCAGCAATGGAATTGGAGAGATGCATGGTGACCATAATTTGGCGCAACTGTGATATCACATGACTCCCAGCCCCTGCGAGGTAGTCACACCACTGGCTCCAATACTGCTAGACCCAAGGGAGTCAAAGAAGAGGGGAGAGCCAGCCAAGCATTTGCTGACTTTTTTGCTAGAAGATGACCTGGCAAGGATGATCCAGATTGGTGATCTCCTCCCTGCAAAAAAGAGAGATCGGCTTCTTATCTTTTTGCGGACCAACTCGGATGTCTTTGCATGGTCAGCGTCGGACATGCCCGGGATACCTTTAGAGATAATCACTTATAAGCTCAATATTAACCTGAAGTACCAGTCGGTCTGATAGAAGAAAGAAGTTTTTCCCTTGAGAGGCAGAAGGCCATCGACGAGGAAGTCGACAAGCTACTCGCCACGATTACATTCGGAAGGCACACTACTCGATTGGTTGGCTAATGTGTGATGGTCCGCAAGGCAAATGGTAGCTGAATGATATGCATCAACTACATCAACCTCAACAAGGCATCCCCGAAAGATAGCTTCTTATTACTCAGGATAGACCAGTTGTTGATGCCACATCCGACCATGAGCTTTTTAGCTTCACGGATGCCTTCTTGGGGTACAACAAGATACAAATATACCTAGAGAATGTGAAAAACATCTCCTTCGTGACTGAGAAAGGCATCACTATTTAAGATAATGTCCTTCGGTTTGAAGAATGCAGGGGTCACTTACCAAAGATTGATGAATAAATTGCTCGAAGGCCAAATCGGGCAAACATGGAGATGTGCATGCATAACATGTTGACTAAGAGCATCCACACCACAGACCATGTCGCTGACTTTGAGGAGACCTTCGCTAACCTCTACTGCTACCAAATAAAGCTAAACCCCCATAAGTATGCATTCAGAATCACTGCGGAAAAGTTTCTCGGTTTTGGTAAGCCAACAGGGGATCGAAGCAAACCCGAGAAGATTCAAGCCATCCTTGAGATGAGACAACCTGCTAATAAGAAGAAGATCTAGTAACTCATTGGGAGAGTGGCCACTCTGAGCCGATTCCTGTCGAGGTCTACTGAAAAGTGCCTGCCCTTCTTTAAGGCCCTATGCAAGGTGAACGGCTTTGAATGGATGGGAGAGTGCCGAAAAGCCTTCGAGGAGCTGAAGAAGTTTCTATCTTCCCTACCCTTGCTGTCAAAACCAAAAAAGGTAAAGGATCTCTTCCTCTACCTCATCGCCTCCCCAAAAGTGGTCAGCTCGGTGTCGTTTGAATTGATTTGAATGGGAAGCAAAGCCGGTCTACTATACTAGCAAGGGCTTCACAATGTGAAGATTAGGTATTTCAAAACTAAAAATTATTTTTGCACTAATTGTCTCTTCTCAACGCCTCAGGCCTTACTTTCAAGCTCACCCCATGTGGTGCTCACGGACCAACCCCTAAAGACCATACTGGCCCATCTGGATATCTCTGGGCGACTGGCCAAGTGGACAGTCAAATTGGGGGAGTTTGATGTCTTCTACTGGCTAAGGTTGGCCACGAAGTCCCAAGTCCTAATGGACTTCATGGTCGAGTGCACCTGGATCGAGAACCAGCCAGAGGAACCCCCTCCAACGAGCCCTGTTGCTGAACTAGAGAAACAGAGAGACCTGGATCCTTCACATTGATGGCACCTCTAACTCCCAAAGGAGTGAGGCAAGATTAATTCTTGCAGGCCCAGAGGGGATGGTAGTAGAGTACATCCTTTGATTCCTCTTCGAGGCCATTAATAACCAAGCCAAGTATGAAGCCAAGCTACCGAGAATAAGACTTGCGTGGGGCTCAAAGCAAAGCACCTCAAAGCCTTCACCGAATTTCAACTGGTCTCCGAATAGATCACCAAAGAATATGAAGCCCGAGACCTCATTATATCTTGATATTTAAATAAGGTCTAATCACAAACCTTTACATTGGCTTACTTCAGCATCAGCTACATCCCTAGAGGCAAAAATGCTAGAGCCGATGCCCTATCTCGACTGGCCATCAGTGGACAACGCCCTAGGGAGGACCTATGTTGAGTATCTGGAAGCCCCAAGAATTTATATCATGGAGGAAGCACTACCAGTCATGCAGAAGCCAACTTGGATGGATGCCTATGTCTGCTACCTTATTGACAACACCCTTTCCAGCAATCAAAAAAAAGCTAGACTACTCAAATGGAGGGCCTTCAGATTCATGGTGATGGATGGCTATACAGAAGGTCGTTCTCCTCCTATTCTCTACTCAAGTGCATAGGCCCACAGATGCTGACTACGTCCTCTGAGAAATCCATGAGGGCATCTATGGAAACCACCTGAGAGTAGGTCACTAGCATACATGGCACTTCGCCAAGAATACTACTGGCTCACCATGCAAGAAGATGCAGCTGAATTGGTCTGAAAGTATGATAGCTATCAACAGCATGCACACATCCAATGATAACATGCTTCTTAGCTAAGTCTACTCTCGTTTTTGTGGCCCTTCACTTAGTGGGGTATGGACATCCTTGATCCATTTCCCCTAGCTTTGGGCTAGTGAAAGTTTCTACTCGTTGCCATTGACTAATTCACCAAGTGGGTCAAGGTCGAGGCACTAGCACAGATCATTGAGAGTAAGGTAAAGTCCTTTTGAAAGTCCATTATTTGTTGTTTCAGATTACCCCACACCATCATCATCAACAACGATCAGCAATTCGACAACAAAACTTTCAAGGAGTTCTATGTCAAGCTGAACATTCACCATCAGTTCACCTCCGTTGGCCACCCAAAGACCAATGGAGAAACCGAGGTAATGAATCAAGCCATCCTCTAGGGCTTTTAGACCTGACTGGATGAGTTCAAGGATAGATGGATGGAAGAACTTCCGAATGTATTATGGGCCTATCATATACTCCAAGGACATCTACTGGTGAAACTTCATTCAGCTTTGTCACCATATCAGAAGCTATCATTCTAGTCGAGATTGGTCTCCCAAGCTTGTGCATGGAATTATACAACAAAGAGAATAATCCTATGCAACTAAGGGCCAATCTTGACCTCATCGACGAGGCACATGACCAAGCATGGCTCAAAAT
Source organism: Calamus simplicifolius (assembly GCA_900491605.1). NCBI lineage: Eukaryota > Viridiplantae > Streptophyta > Magnoliopsida > Arecales > Arecaceae > Calamus > Calamus simplicifolius. Next base: position 421,488 of record UESW01005106.1, read on the forward strand.
GGCATCATTTCATTAGTGAGCTGCAAGGTACTATAACACCCACGTGCATCCAAAGACCTTTCGCCCCGAAGATCTAGTCCTAAGGCGTGCCGAGGTTTCCAAGCCAATAGAGGAAGGCAAGCTATCTCCAAATTAGGAGGGACCCTATCGAGTTGTCGAAGTGCTTCAAAGAGGAGTATACCGAATCGAAGGACTCGACGAAAAGCCAATCCCTCACATATGGAATGCGAAAAACCTCTGCATATACTACCAATAATTTGTAAGTATCTATTTGATGATAATAAAAAGAGCTTTAAGCATCCTGCCTCATCATCCAGCTTCCTTGCGGATCGAAGATCAAATTCTCGACTCCATGTTGGACAACTCCAGTGGACTCACAGTTGGAAGATGTCAACCTTCTGGCTCACAGTCGTCAGACGTCCACTCTCTGACCCCGCATCGGATAAGTTTAGTTGGCTCACAGTTGGAAGACATTGACCTTCAGACTCATAGTCGTCGGACGATCATTTCTCGACTCCACATCGGTAGCCCTCGGATCAGTCTCAGCAGCCCTCGGGTCGGTCTTTAGCAACCTTTGGATCGCTTTCAACAGCTCTTGAGTCAGTCTCGACATCCCTCGGGTCGATCTCCAACAGCGGTTCCAACAACCCCTGGGTCGGTCTCTAGCAACCCCCGAATCGGTCTCCAGCAGCCCACAGATCGATCTTCAGCGGCCATCTGGGTAGGACTCCAACAGCCACCCAAGTAGGACCCCAGCAGCCACCCGGGTAGTGTTAGAATAGCTTGTGTAGGCAACAGAAATGCATTTTAAAATTTTCTAAAATAAATATGCAATGAAGCAATAAGATATTAGATCTAATCCAATATCAGCCTACAACAGGATCAATATATATATATATATATATATATATATATAAAGGTATAAAAGAAAAGTACATAGATCAAATCTATGTAAAAACAAATAACATAGATATATCTATGTTTGTGGCCTAATGCCTTAGATCTTATCTAAGTCGCCAGTAAATATTGAATCTTTTACTTTTGGATGCTTAACAACTCTTGCAACAGTAAAAGACGATGGTAGGTAGACTTCTGCAAGCCACACAAAGATGTATGGCCTCTACAGGTGATCCATACCGGGGCTCTAGTCCTGACCAGCCTCTTCAAAGTGCTAGCTCCTCTCCTAGGCTTCGACGATGAGATTTCTTCTTTTTAATACCAATGTGCTATTAGAATTATCAAAAGGATGTATCTTCTAAGGAAATATTTTACCCTAGGCTTTATAGCCACCCTAAAAACTTCTCATCTCCATGTTTTCTTTTTCAAATAGATAAGGAAGAACCCTTCATCTTCATTTTCAGTTAAAAACCAAAAAGGAGTTAAGGAAGAAACTCTTCATCTCCTTTTTCAGTTAAAAAACTGAAAAGGTTAGAAGTTAAGGAATGAGGGGTAATTAGGGAGAGGTCATTAACATCCATTTTAAATCCAGACTTAAAATTTTAAATTCAAAATTCAATCTTCAAACTTGAAATTAAAATGAGTTTGAAATTCAAATTCAAAATTTGAATTTAAATGGTAAAGATGTTAACATTAGGCTTACCTAAATTTGAGTCCAAACCAAATCCTATTTGATTTGATCAAGATATTCATAGCTCAATCAAATTGAGCTAGCCAACAATTGTATTGCCAATTTAATCCTTCAATTAATTTAATAACATTTAGTTTCTCAATCATCCAATCAGGTAGAATCCCTTATGGTGTGTGACCCCATAGGTTCGAACACTAAACCGATAGCACTGGAACACTTCCAATACTAATTGAAGTCATCATCTAGCAATGACACCTGATGTCCGGATAGGCCGAAGGTTGCAAAGCAACAATCAAGAACCTCTGGCATATGGTTACCATATAATTCATCCCTTTGACCCTCAATGCTCAAGATGACTTAGCTTTTAACTGCCAACCCTTAATCAGCTCATCCATAAACTATCTCAATCTTCATAAGTCCTGTGACTCCTCATAGGGACTACCCTAGCCAAGGTTTTGCTAAATTGAAACAAATGAGACATTTGTTCCAAACTATTTGGAGGGATTAATCCCATCTTGATCCACTCACTGCTCCATAAGTACTTTACTGCACCCAGAAACCTTCTGTCACTGGATTAAAAATTTAGGTAATCTGGCATCAAAGTACAGTAGGTTGCTTGCAAGCTACCATGGTGACTTAGGTCAGAGGAACACTTATATCCATATCCCTTTGCGAACACTTCTTGCAAAGAGTGTTCCACATATTGGTCGTTTCAGTGAAATGTCATATATCTCACCTGCATGTCATACCAGTGTCACCACACTCCTTGGTAAAGAGGACAACCAACCCATATGATATACAATGACATTTACTTGATACATAGTTGTCCTATAACTATATATCATTTGGTCGCGACTATTTTAAGAAACACTCAATAAACCCTCTCTTTATTGAATAGATTATGGTTCTAAGGACTCCATCACAAAAGAATTTATTTCAGGAAGATGCGATGTGATGAACTGCCAAATAAATATTTTATTAATTAATAATTCATATATATTACAACTTGTACAATCATCTACATGTTAGTTGATTGGCTTTAGGACATAATTCTTGCACAATCATCTACATGTTAGTTGATTGGCTTTAGGACAATTTTCAACAACTCCCACTTGACTAAAGCCACTCAAATAGTATCTAATACCCATCTTTCATTTATGGTCATCAAATTCTTTGATTCCAAGAGCTTTAGTGAATGGGTTGGCTAGGTTCTCCTTTCCATCAATCTTCTGAAGGTTGATGTCACCTCGCTCCACGATTTCTCGCACAAAGTGATAACGACGCAGAATATGTTTGGTGCGTTGATAGGACTTTGGCTTTTTGGCTTGAGTAATGGCTCTGGTGTTATCACAGTACACCAAATAGGACCATCCAAAGAAAGTGTCACTCCCAGTTCTCCTAGAAACTTTTGCAATCATACAGCTTCCTTTGCTGCACCGATGCTGCAATATATTCCGCTTTGCATATTGAGTCATCCATAGTGTGCTGCTTGAAACTTTTCCAGCAGATCGCTCCTCCATTTAGGATAAAAATAAATCTTGATATACTCTTGCTGTCATCCCTATCTGACTGAAAATTGGAGTCAGTATACCCCACAAGTTTTAAGTCAGGTTCTCCATAAATTAGCCATTGGTCCTTAGTCTCATCAAGAATATATAACCATACCTCGAAAGATTGTCTATAAATGTAATGAAATAATTATACCCATCCCTGGCACTGACTTTTATAGGTCCGCATACATCAGTATGTACCAGACTTAGAATTTCATTGGCCCATTCACCTTTTTCACTAAAAGATGATTTGGTCATTTTACCCATAAGACAAGATTCACAGGTTGGTAATGATTCGAAATCATTAACCTCAAGTAGACCTTCTTGTCTCAACCTGTTTATCCTGTTCTTATTAATAAGACCTAGCCGGCAGTGCCAAAGGTAAGCATTAGTGATATCATTTATCCTAGGGCATTTGCTAGATGTATACATTATACTAACAGGTCGTATATATATATGCCATTATTCATATATCCATTCATCACAATAGAACCATTCATAATGATTTTAAAATATCATTCTTTATTGATAGTTCATAACCAGACATGGCCAATTAGCCTACAGAAATGACATTTAAAATGAAAGATGGACAATAATGATATTCATTTAAAATGATTGTATAAGACTCAAAAATAAGTTTGACGACTCCCAACGCCAGGACTGGAACTTGCTTCCATTTCTCATGTTTAAGAATCTCTCATCGTCCTCAAATCTTCTACTAACTTGAAGTCCCTGCAAAGAATTGCATATGTGAATTGGACTTCCGGTATCCAATACCCAATTAGTATCATAGATAGAGAAATTACAAGCATTATCATATATACCTTGTTCAACATTTTCTTGCTACTTTCTCTTCTTGGACCTGTTCGGGTCAAGGGATGCAATATAAAGAGGATAGTTCCTCTTCCAATGACCCTGCTTCTTGCAAAAGAAGCACTCCGCCTTACTCTGATCAGCTTTAACCTTTTTAGCCTGATTGGTTCCAGCATTTTGCACCTTCTTCCTTTTATTTTTTTTTTCCTTTCTTAAAGAGATGACAACCTTCCAAAAGATCTCCCACTAAATTCACCATCCCTTTATCAAGCTGGTGATCTTTCTCATAAGTTTGCAGTAAACCAAGTAAACCATGGTAGTTTACAGCAGGCTTATTCATTCTATAATGATCGAGAAAGTCAAGATAGGAAGGGGGCAGGGAGTTCAGTATCGCATCTTTCCCAAGTTGTTCATGCAAGGGACAACCGAGTTTGTCCAAGCGTTCAATCATCTCGATCATGTACAATGCATAATCAGTGTCTAAGGCTTCATCATGCATCCGTGCGTTGTAGATGGCACAAGAGACCTTATATCTCTCAACATCATCTGGTGTTCCAAAGGATTCCTTCAACTTTTGAAGAATTTTCTCTGGCTGGGCTTCCTCAAATTTGCGACTGAACTCGTCGTTCATCGCTGCTAGCATTATGCATCGGACAATAATTCGATCAGAGAGCCACTTTTGATAAGTGTCCCTAACCGAACCCCAAGCATTAGGAGCATGGACTTCAGGTGCTGGATCCGTTATCACATAAAGAATCCATTTATGCTCTAGGACAATCCTAAGCCTTCGATACCAGCTATCAAAGTTGGAACCCTTAAGTTTTTCATTATCAAGCAATGAACGGAGCGACAAGCTAGTAGACATTATCTGAAAGAAAAACCAAAAATCTATTATTATATATGAATTATTATCCTAAAGACATGAACTTTATCTAAAGGCCCTCCCAATATTTTATTCAGACTGGTAGCTGACAAACGCATAAATAATTATTACTAAACCTATTAATTAATAATTTAATGTATCTATTATTAGTTAATATTTTAATATTTTATATAATATTATAAATAAAACCTTATCAATTTAAAGAGCTTGATTTTAGGGATTTAATGACGCAAACGGCACTCGAATCGGACTTAAAATGAGCTCGAAATTGATTTTATAAGGATTTAGCATGGATTTCAAAGCAAAACGGCAAATACATTGCCGACTTCATCGTCTTCTCAGCATTTTTTTGTTTTCTTTCAGCCGATTCTTCTCCATTCAAATTCTAACCATTTCCTCCATCAATTAAGGAATAGATTAGATTGGAAGTTATCAAATTGAGAGAATTAAATTCCTTTAGAAGGAATTTGAATTTTATTGATTATTTATCTAGATTTCTTTTGTTATTTTCCTTGCTTCCGCTACGTTCTCTATTTTGAAACAGATTCCTCGCCGCGTCAAGGCCGCATCCGGGGCCTCTACAAATAGCACAAAAGGGATTCCAAGGAAGCCATCCATCCAGGCGCTGCATCCGGGAGAAGAATCCGATCGTGCCGTGGTGAATTCCAGGAGATCTGTTATTGTGTTCGTCCGTCGGAATTCTGCTCTGTTCCGTTCATCGTTTGAGGGAGTTCTGACCGTGGAGACTTCGTTCCAGCCGTGGAGAAGGAAGGAGCTCTGTTCTTCCTTTTCAGGAGCTCTGTTCTTGTTCTTAGTTTCTATCGTGCTCTACTCTGGGATGGTCCAATGGGAAAGGCTACTGGTAGTACCCCAGATCATTGTGCCCAACGGGCGTCTGGCAGGGATATCAGGGATGCACCAATAAGGAAGGCTACTGGTAGTACCTTGGTGTATGGTGCCCAACTACCCACGACTTGGAGAGTGCAATAGGCTGTTGAGAGCACTTGAAGGCTATTTTGGTAGGAAGCCAAGTACTTGGATTGGGTAAATTTATAAGGCCATCTGGTCATAGAAGAGAAATAGGGTTTAAAGACCTTCTCTCTTCCATTCGATGGGGTCTCCTATGGCATGTAGTAGAGTACATTAATCATTAATCATTCATAGACTGCTTGATTAACTTCAAATCGAGACATTAATTCATTAATCATTCATAGACTACTTGATTAACTTCAAATCGAGACACATCTGATTATAGTTTTACTCGAGGATTTATTTATTCTTTTTCCTCCCCCTAACTTAATTTTCATTATCCCTAATGAAAGAAAAATTAATTAATTGCAAGGAAAGATACTACCTGGTAGAGTATTTGAAGGTTGGAAGTTTCATTGTTGCCATCTTCTTTCAATCTGTTCTGTTGCTCTTCTCTGGTCATACTAAAAGAACAGAAAGTTAAAAATAACTAATAACCTGGGTTGCCTCCCAAGAGCGCTAAGTTTAAAGTCTTCAGCCCAGACTGTGCTACTTATTATGAAAATGTTGGGTTCACAAGATCAATTGATTCAACAACTTCTCCATCATTAATTTCTTCTATATATGGTTTCAAACGTTGGCCATTTACTTTGAATGTATTTCCTTGCTTGGGGTCTTTAAGCTCTACAACTCCATGGGAAAATACTTGAGTTACTATAAAAGGTCCATTCCATCGTGAACGAAGTTTTCTAGGGAAAAGGTGTAATCTTGAATTATAAAGCCATACTTTTTGATTTGGTTCAAAAAATTTTCTACTAATAAATTTGTCATGATATGCTTTGGTTCGTTCTTTATAAATTTTTGAGCTCTCATATGCCTCATTTCGTAGCTCTTCTAACTCATTCAATTAGAGTTTTCTATTGATACCTGCATTTTTTATATCATAATTAAATTGCTTGATAGCCCAAAATGCACGGTGTTCTAATTCTACAGGTAAATGACAGGCTTTTCCAAATACAAGCCTGTAAGGAGACATTCCTATGGGAGTTTTAAATGCAGTACGATATGCCCATAATGCATCATCCAAACATTCTGACCAATCTTTCCTATCAGGTCTCACCGTTTTCTCAAGGATATTTTTAATTTCTCTATTTGATATTTCAACTTGGCCACTAGTTTGGGGATGATAAGGTGTAGCTACCTTATGAGTAATTCCATATTTGTTCATTAATGCTTCAAAGTGTCTATTCGTGAAATGTGTACCCCCATCACTAATTATAGCCCTTGGGCATCCAAAACGACTAAAGATATTGTTGAATAAACTTGATTACAACTTTATGATCATTGGTTCGAGTTGCCATGGCTTCAATCCATTTTGACACATAATCAACTGCCACTAGAATGTATTCAAATCCAAAAGAGGAAGGAAATGGGCCCATAAAATCAATACCCCATACATCAAAAATTTCTACAACCAAGATAGGGTTTAGGGGCATCATGTCTTTTTGAGATATATTTCCTGTTTGTTGACATTGGAGACAATTACGGCTAAATTCATGTGCATCTTTAAAAAGAGTTGGCCAATAAAACCCACTTTGCAGTACCTTTGCTGCAGTTTTCTTTCCACTAAAATGTCCTCCACAGGCAAGAGAATGACAGAAGTTAAGTATACTTTTGAATTCACTTTCGGGAACACATCGCCTAATCACCTGATCTGAACAGTACTTAAATAATTCAGGGTCTTCCCAAAAGTAATATTTGATTTGTGAGAAAAATCTATCTTTTTCTTGTTTTGTCCAGTGGGAAGGTACTTTTCCTGTTGCCAAATAATTCACAATGTGGCAAACCAGGGAAGACTGCTATGGGAAATTGAGAATAGTTGCTCATCAGGGAACTTATCTCTGATTATTTCTTTATTGTATTCCACTGAGATCCTAGAGATATGATCTGCTACCATATTTTCAGAACCTTTCTTATCTAAGATTTCTAGATCAAATTCTTGTAGTAGAGGATCCATCTAATTAGTCTGGGTTTTGTATCCTTTTTTGATATAAGATGCCTCAACGCTGCATGATCTGAATAAACTAAAACTTTAGACCCTAACAGATATGATCTAAACTTTTCTAGGGCAAACACAACTGCTAGTAATTCTTTTTCAGTGGTAGTATAGTTCATTTGTGCATCTGAAAGAGTTTTGCTAGCATAATAAATTACATGGGGTTCTCGATTGAGTTTCTGTCCTAGAACTGCCCCTACAGCATAATCAGAAGCATCACACATGATTTCGAAAGGTATGGTCCAATCTGGGGGCTTGATAATTGGTGCAGTGGTCAAAGCAGTTCGAAGGATGTTATAGGCTGTTAGACAATCTTTATCAAAATTAAAAGAACTATCCTTGGTCAACAAATTACACAATGGTCAAGAAATTTTACTAAATCTTTGATGAAACGTCTATAAAAACCAGCATGACCAAGGAAAGATCGTACTTGTTTAACTGAGGTTGGGGGTGGTAGATTTGAGATCAATTCAACCTTGGCTTTATCAACCTCAATACCTCGCTCTGAAACAATGTGTCCAAGCACAATTCCCTCACGAACCATAAAATGGCTCTTCTCCCAACTTAGGACTAAATTCATTTCCATACATCGTTTCAGTACCTTAGTCAAGTTCTCGAGGCAGCTATCAAATGATGCACCAAAGACTGAAAAATCATCCATAAATACTTCCAAAAATTGACCAATCATATCAGAAAATATGGCCATCATACATCGTTGAAAAGTGGCTGGTGCATTACAAAGACCAAACGGCATACGTCTAAAGGCAAATGTTCCAAAGGGACAAGTGAAGGTGGTCTTTTCTTGATCTGCAGGAAATACTGGGACTTGATTGTATCCTGAATATCCATCTAAGAAACAAAAGAAACTTTGTCCCGCTAGCCGTTCTAGAATTTGATCGATAAAAGGCAAAGGAAAGTGGTCTTTCCTAGTCACGGCATTCAACTTTCGATAATCTATACACACTCTCCAACTAGTTGATGTGCGAGTAGGAATTGATTCGCCCTTTTCATTTTTAATCACGGTAATACCTGATTTTTTAGGTACTACTTGGATTGGACTGACCCATTGGCTATCTGAAATTGGATAAATAATACCAGCATCAAGCCATTTTACTACTTCTTTCTTAACAACATCCCTCATGTTTGGATTTAGCCTTCGTTGCATGTCTCTATGTGGTTTGGCTTCAATTTCACTATGAATGTGGTGCATGCAAACGGAAGGGTCAATTCCCTTAAGATCAGCTATTGTCCATCCAATTGCCTCTTTATGTTCTTTAAGTATCTACCAATTTATCTTCTTGCTCAGAGGTTAGGGTAGATGCAATGATTACTGGAAGGGTATCATTGGGTCCAAGGAATGAATATTTTAAGTCATCTGGAAGAGGTTTCAATTCTAGTTGGGGTGGTTCTTCCAAGGATGGTATTAAAGGACTTGGTTTAGTTGGAAGTGGTTCATATTTTATAGTCCAAGGAGGGATGGTGTCGAACTTAGGTGGTTCTAATAACATGTTTATCTCTTTGGTATACTCATCAATATCAAAGTCATCTATTCCAAAATGTGTAAGACATTTTGTAAAGGATCCGAATCAATCAAACTTTGGAATTTCTTATCTACTACTTCCTCTATCATGTTTACTTCATTTAAATCATACACAGGTGGTCCTTGGGAAGCATTAAAAATATTTAATCTCATCTTCTTGTTTCCAAAAGATACATCCATCACACCTGTTCTACAATTTATACATGCATTAGCGTAGCTAGAAAAGGTCTTCCAAGGATGATGGGAATTTGGTTAGGATTACCGCTAGATTCCATATCTAACACAAGGAAGTCGACAGGAAAATAGAATTCATCCACCTTTACTAATACATCTTCCAATATTCCACGAGGTTCTTTGACTGATCTATCTGCCAATTGTAGTGTTACTGTAGTGGGTTTCAACTCTCCAAATCCAAATAACTCATACACTGAACTTGGGAGAAGGTTTACACTCGCACCCAAATCTAATAATGCTTTCTTGATTGTGAAGTTTCCTATGACACATGATATAATCGGGGTACCAGGATCTTTTAGTTTGGGTGGGGTTATTTGCTGAACAACTGAGCTAACTTGCTCAGTCAAATGTATCTTTTTTGGTATTTGTGTCTTGGCTTTCCGTTTTTGTGTGCATAGATCCTTCAAAAATTTGGCATAAGCCGGAACTTGCTTGATAGCATCGAGAAGAGGTAAGTTTATTTGGACTTGCTTAAATAACTCAAGCATCTCATTCATTTTATATTCTTCTTATCTGAAGGCAAAGGAGATTCTAAAGCACTAGGGAATGGGGCTTTAGGTGTGATTGCTTGATCATTGAATTCCTTTTNTATTGCCTGCATATGATGCCACTGGTGCTGGACCCCAGACATCTGAATGAACCAACTCCAGTCTTTCAGTCTTCTTCTGAGTTCTTGCTAACTAAAAACTCACTGTTTTCTGCTTACCATAGATACACCTTCACAAAACTCTAGATTCACCTTCTTTAGCCCAGGTAGAAGCTCTCTCCTGTGTAGAATATTCAAGTTCTTCTCACTAAGATGACCGAGCCTCCTGTGCCATAATGTAGTCACTGTACCCATGTCTCCTGCTGCCACTGAAACTGAACTCTCACTATCTGCCAAGAAGTAGAGAGTGCCTGTCCGCTTCCTTTGACAACAACCATAGACCCTTTAGTAATTTTCCACTGAGAATTACCAAAAATGGCTACATAACCCTCAACATCAAGCTGACTGATAGAAATTAGGTTTTTCTTTAACTCTGAGATGTATCTGACCTGTGCAAGTCTCAATTCTCCGCATGTCACTGGCTTCAGTACAATTGTTCCTTACCAATAATTCTGCACTGCTGTCCATTGCCAACTGTGACATGACCAAAATCTCCTTGGATAAAATTGAAAATAGGTCTCTTTAAGCTGCAATGGTAAGAAGCCCCTGAGTCTACAAACCACAGATCTGAGTTTGCCCCATCGCCGGCTGATAGGCACACATCCTCAAAATTCGCTCAATAGTACTCACAACATTTGCTTCCTGACCTTCTATCTTGCTTTCTGCACCTTTTTCCTTCTTCTTACCCCAACAATCCTTGCTCATGTGACCTTTCTTCCCGCAGTTCCAACACTTCATGGGAAATCTCCCTTTGGACTTTCCTCTACTCTTGGACTGGCCTTTCTCTGACTTCTTCCTCTCCTGTGATCTTCCTCTGGTATCCACCATGAGTGCAGTACTTGCAGAAGTCCCACCCACAGCCTTTCTTCTCATCTCATCATTCAATATACAACTAACTGCATCATTGAATGTAAGAATACCTGATACTGAGTTGCTGACTATCATCACAAGATTATCCCAACTCTCTGGCAAGGAACATAAGAAAAGAAGCGCCCTGAATGAATCATCAAAAATAATAGAGACCGACTCCAATTGATTAATCATCGAGTTGAACTCGTTCAGATGCTCCGTCACTGAACTATTCTCAGTCATCTTCAAATTGAAGAGCTTTTTCATGAGAAATATCTTGTTTGAGGTGGAAGGTTTTTTATACAGCTTTGTTAAAGCAGTCATCATATCTACGGTGGTCTTTTCCTTTGCAATATTATACGCCACTTGAGGTGTCAATGACAATCTGATCGTGGCCAGGGCTTTCCTATCCAGAATTATCCAATCTGAGTCGCTCATTGAATCCGGCTTCTTTCCCTCTAATGGAAGGAAAAGATCCTTCTGATATAGGTAGTCCTCAATTTGCATCATCCACCATCTAAATTGTGACCATTGAATTTCTTAATTTTGATCTTATTTCTGCCATCTCTTTGTTGATTTATCCGACCGTAATAATATGAAGAAAACCAAGCTCTGATACCAATTTGATAGGGAATACAACAAATATTCCTCTAATATGATCGCTATTAGTACGGCCAAGCACGCAGTTGCGATAAAATCAACAAAAAATACAGAATAATAATATGAACCAAAATCTAAAAGAAAACAGTGAGAGACGAGGATTTTACGTGGTTCACCCAAACTGGGCTACGTCCACGGCGGCACAGGATCTGCAAGGCTTCACTAAGAGTTGAATCAGGTACAAGCCCTCAAAACTCTCTCTCTCAGAAACTCTTGTGATCTCACAATTTTTTTTCTCTCTGCAGCACACCGAGGTCCTCACCTAGCCTCCAATTTATTTCACACGTTCGTAACTCCCACACGAGATTTTTGTGGCGGACGGTTGCAGCTGAGATAACGCCTCAAATCCTCCTCCAAAAGCTCCCTACGATGACTTTAGATAATGGCCAAAACATCCTCAACTAACTCCCCATAATCTATCCAAATCTTATGTTTGTTACTTTTGATAATGACAAAAACTATCCTCAACTAACTCCCTAAAATCTATCCAAATCTTTGTTACTTTTGGATAATGACTGATTTGCCAACTCCTTCGTGAACTCTGATTTGGAGCTTCCTCTTGATGAAATTAATCTCCATCCATAATATATATATAGAGGGAGATGTGGGACTTGTTCTCCGATGAGGCTTGAATTAGTCATGCAACTTTATCGAAAGAGGAAGTGTGCAGGAAAATCTCATGCGTTCTCTTTTGTCTAGGTAAAAGTTTGATTAGGTCCTGAGGAAAAGTGGTGCGAGTAGAAAACTGCATCGAAGTAGACCAGACCCCAGAGACAAAGGATAGTCTAACATAATTTAATTCACACCATTGAAGAAGACGTGATTTCTCACTTGTTTGAAGTGAGGTCTTCTTTTTTAAAAATGTATATAAACGATTAATGGTTGCTTCTAATGTTCTTTTAAAAGTTAGATTCTGTCCTTAATTTGATACATCCCTGCACACGTCCTAAAATAGATCGCTTCACACCATTTCTTTCAATGGTCCAACAAACCCGTGGATGCTGGCCGCAAAAACATTAAAAAAAATGGCATTAATTCCATGTGAATGCTACCTTGATCGATACCAAATGTCGGGAAGGCTGGTGGAATAAATCAATATAGCTGTCTTCTTTGACGCTTGCATTAACAATCGGAACAGGTCAACAGGGAAGTTCAGTTTCTTAAATGACGGGAGCCAAAGTTGTTATTATAATATAACGAGTTATTTAATTTGTGTCAATATTTTATATTGAGACATGCGATATGCACACGAAAAAGGCTAATAAATTTAATGAGACTAAAGAAACATACAGTTCACATATATTTCATTATAATTTTAATATATTAAAATAAAGGAACTGTGAATAATTTTAACCTTGATGCAAATATCAATCTTCTGTCGTAATTTTCTAGGATAAATATATGGATGTAATTTTCTAGTTACAAATTAGTATGACAGGTGCGTTCTTTTGACAAGCACTAAAAAAATAATTTCCCTTGACGATGCTAATCCTAAGGTATCAAATAGTAAAAATTATAATTAAAGCATTCTTTCTTAATGGTCATATTGAGAACTCCAATAATCGGACTTCAAATATAATTCTAATTCAGAAGGCATCTGCAAAAGACCATCTATTCCTTCCTACTTATCTTTCCATGTCTTAACCTTGGAGAGTTTGAACTTGGATCTCTAGACTTCGTTGCAGTTAAACAATAAATTAAAAAGGTTCACATGATCTTTCCTATTAATCACGTCCCTCCATTTTCTCATATGTATCTGAGTTATTAGATCGAGAGACAGTAATGTATCATTCACACATGCATGCATACATACATGCATGTAACAAGAGAAGAAAAGGCAAGTAATTCTCGCCCCCTTAAGACCAGTCAAATATTCAAGCATGTGAGGGCTTACTTTTTGTGCTTATGAAGATAATTCTAGCATATATAGCAAGAGAAAACACGAGAGAATCCATGAAATAGTTGTTGGTGTTTTGGAGTAATCAATCAACCTCAAAAGTAGTAGTTGATTTTGGTAGGTAGGTTATTTCTCATGTATAAAATTAACACTCTTCGCTCACATGCAGCTCTAGATAATTAAATAAATACCACCACCTCTAACAAAACTTTGCCACGATGCCATGTTGGGTAACCAATTAACTCCAAAAACTAAGGCTGATGGGATATATTTAAACAACAAAATTAAGCTGCTTCTCACATAGGAGCACCGGAATGAAACTAATTATAAGAAAGCATGCAGTGGCCAAGCAAAAATGAGCCTCAGGTCCGAACTTGACACCCCCTCCATCTACCCATAATTTGTTGTACTTTTAACTGAAATATTTGCAATCTCTCCCCTGAGACTTGATGCCTAACTAATTAAATAAATTAAACTGATTTATTGAGCTTTCATTTGAAGGAACCTGATAAATAACACAAGAAAATATACATGGAGGCCTCTTTATATGCCTATGAATGCAAGTTTAATAGGAGGTTGGAGATGAGGAAAATACCCAAAATTGCGCGCTTTCCTCTTCAGTAATGTACAAAGCTAACAGATTCACAATGTCATGCATGGTATTTTTTTGAGGTTCCAAGAGTGCGCGCATGTTGAAGATTTTGGAATTCAGTAGACAAACTAAAATGAAGAGTCCCAGCACTTTTAAAACAAACTAGCACGTATATATATTCTTTTTCCAAACAAATACATGCAAACGGAGAGACCACGTACGTTTGCTTATTTAAAGCAGTACAAAGAAACCAGTGCAAATATCATAACAAATATATAGTTCTTGTTTGGTATCCTAGTTGTCCGTCCAGAATTGAGCTTGGAGCCAATCTACAGTCTTCTTGTCCAGTTGAAAGGCCTTGGCAAGAACATCATCAGAGATGGGTGGCTTTGCTCCGAAGACGGCGTTGGCTATGGTGATGACACCAGGGTTCTGGCTGCTGAGACCAGCAATGGCAACGGTGTTGGTCTTCCCATTGTTGAACTGGAAGTGGATGAGACCTTGAGGAAATACGAACACATCGCCCTTGTTAAGGACCTTGGTGAAGAGCTTGTTGTCGGATGTGACGAAGCCGACGTAGAGCGTGCCTTCCAACACCGTAAGAATCTCAGTTGCTCTTGGATGGGTGTGAGGAGGGTTGACACCATAGGGTTTAAAGTCGATGCGAACTAAGGAGATCCAAGGGTGTTGAGACCAGGAATTTGCATCACATTGACTGGAGTCACTTTAGACCCTACTTTGTTTTC
Organism: Calamus simplicifolius; assembly: GCA_900491605.1. Lineage (NCBI taxonomy): Eukaryota > Viridiplantae > Streptophyta > Magnoliopsida > Arecales > Arecaceae > Calamus > Calamus simplicifolius. The sequence continues at coordinate 436,511 of UESW01005106.1, forward strand.
CGTGTCACCGGCCTTGTCGAGGCCAGAGTAGAAGAAATCTTCGGCTTTGGCAAGTTTCGGGTCCTTGCAGACAAACCCATTCACAAATACTGCAACAATTGCGAAAAAAGATAAGTACTTTCGATAATATATATAGAAGCTCATCGATGAATTTTGGTTGGCAAGTCCCTTCTAATTAGTGAGTTATACAAATAAAATGCCGTAACTATAACTAATAAAATGGTTGATGAACAGGATCGTACCATCTGATTTCGGATCTGCAACACAGAAATCTTGGAGTTGGCTAGGATCAGAAGCAATGGCATGAGACGAAGCCAGAGCAAGGAGAGCGAGGACGAGGACGTGGGCAGCCATCGATCTGTTGTCTCCTTCTAGCTACTAGCTAGCAGAAGAATGGCCAAGGGATATGGAACAAGCTGTTATGGTCCAATGGCCTGGAGGATGGATATATATATAGAGGGAGATGCGGGAATAGGGCTGTGATAAGGCTTCATTTAGTCGTGCGACTTAGTTAGGAAGAGGAAGAGTAAAGCATGTTAGGTAAATCGCGTCATGGTTGTCTAATGTATCCTCATATATTTTATTATTGACCAAGTAAAAAGTTTGACAAAGTCATTCTTATAATATAGGTGGGTGGAAAATTATGACGAAGTAATTCAGAGAAGGACAGCGAGAGATTAATTATATATAGTGTCAAGTACTTAACCATCCATACGCGGATCATGGTTTCTCTTTCTCTATTATTATAATGTCTGATATCAGCGGCACTCTTCCTTAAACCAAGCCACATATCGAGTTGTTAGGGAGTGCCTGGCAAGAATTGACAGACTCCATGGCAAACGTTAATTTATTCAACAATAATGGTTTCGATCAAACTTCGAGAAGAAATCAGCAGTCAAGCTATTATGTCATACAGCCGAGTTTTTCTAAAAGAAGCAATAATGTGAGAGAACCAGTCATTTCTACGGGAGCAGTTGAAGCCACCCAAAATGACGCCACTTTGCTCGTTTCTGAAGCTTATCCCGTTACAATGGAGCGTCCATTCCAATAAAAAACTCATTAATATAATGAAATGTTCAGATTATCTATTAACTTAGGAATATCCAACTGAGATTTTGATCCCTGCTCAACTGCGCCCCTTCTTAGTTGATTCCTCGATTAGACCTGTAATGACCTTCGGCGAGGAGTGGCTAGCATCCACTGCTGGTTGCTTCTTCGCGCAAACATTCAAAGGGTGGTTGTTGGGCGCTAACAGATGATTGCCATCTGTTTGCTCCAGATCTGAGTTCACCATCTCTATTCGATGTTCAGTTCGGATCTTCGAGTCTTGACCTATCCGCCCAGAGGCCAGGGAGGCCCAGGCAAGGTGAGCCTTAACCTTAGCATGGTCGTAGGTATTAATCGTCTGAGGCCCAGTCTAGCCTGAAATTTGGGTTTAGAACTAAATCCATCCGATGGAGAATTAAAAGTCTTTATGCACCGGGGTCTTATGCACATCGCATGCACTGGGCATGTGGAATATTGATTGCGCGTTCTTGCAAGCGCACGTGTGATGTGCACCGTAGCCTAAAGGATTGTGGCATGTGCGTTCGCACGATCGGTGCGCATTTTCTGCACTGGACTCCGGTGTAGACAGACTTTTCCATGAAGAATTTGTTGATCTGAGCTTGAAGAAACCTTCCTCCCCCCATTTACCCTTCCATTTTGATCGGTATGAATCCATTTTAATCTATTTTTTTGTCCTCATGCCTAGAAAGTGGTGACTACTAATTCTTTAAAGGCCAAATTCCAATTGATATATTCCTCCATTTGTTTTAACTGATTGGGATCATCCTGATGATCAGCCAGATATGATAAGTCACGAAATTTGGACCCCAGTTTGATATTGACTCTCCCTTGTTTATCTCCCCATTCTCTTGATGATCAGTGGAAATGGTGGCCACGATTACTCCCTAGTTGAATGGTTTGGGATTCATACGCGTCGCTAGGTCCCTGTTGACCGGCCTCTTGAGTTTTCTTGGAAGTAACCAGTGTTGGGATTGTTTCCAACTCAGATTATTTTGGAAAGAGAAATCAAGATAGAAGAAGGATTTTCTCTCAAGAAGAAAATAGTTCTATTATGTTTCATTAAGCACATCACCATAAATATTGTTTCTTGTTTCTACGGATAAACATAATCCTCTTATGATCTTATTCATCTAAGGCTACCCCACCAAAGCATAAAAAGATAGGCCCATTATTTGAAAGCCCAACTCAGACTAAATAAAATAAAATAAAATACTAAAAACTAACAACCATTATATTTAACACTCCGTTTAATGGTTGTTCTTGGATACCCATGAGATCTCTAAAGTGTATGAATTTCTCCTTGGGTAGTGCCTTGGTGAAGATATCTACAATTTGGTCTTCAGTCTTCACATACTTGACTTTAATTTCTTTTTTTCACATCTGTAATGAAATGGTACTTGATTTTGATATGCTTGGTGCGGCTGTGATATATAGGATTCTTTGTCATAGAAATAGTAGATTTGTTATCACATAGTAGAGTAGGAGCTTCTTCTTGCTTTCACCCATATCTTCAAGTATTAATTCTTCTCAACCAAATTATTTGTTGTGTTGCCAAGGTTGTTGAAACATATTCAGCTTCAGCAGAAGATAATGCCACTGTATCTTGCTTCTTGGATGCCTAGGATATGATACCTGATCCATAAAAGAATACATATCCTGATGTGCTTTCATGTCATCAATACTTCCAGCCCAATCACTATCACAAAATCCAAATAACTTTACAATATCATCTTTGTTTCTGTCATACATGATCCCATAATCTTTAGTACCTTTGATGTATCTCAAGACTATTTTTGCTTGTCCAAAGTGAATATTACTTGGCTTTCGCATAAATATGGAAAGTAAACTTGATACAAACATTATATCTGGCCTTGTAATTGTTAGATACAATAAACTTCCAATAATGCTTCTGTATAATTGTGCATTGGCTTCATCACTTTCATCTTCTTTCATCAACTTATCATTTATCACAAAAGGTGTTTCCACACTATTGCAATTTTTCATGTTGAATTTCTTGAGAATGCCTTCTACATACTTCTTTTGACTAATAAAGATACCATCTTTTCTTTGATTGATTTCAATTCCCAAAAAATAATGAAGCAAACCCATATCATTCATTTCATATCTTCTCATCATATCATTTTTGAAATTCAAGATCATATTCTCATTGTTACCAGTAATAATTAAATCATCAACATAAAGAGAGACAATGAGAATATTGTTACCTTGCTTCTTGACATAAAGTGTTGGTTCACTTGGACTTTTTAGAAAACCTTTTTCATTGAAGTAGGTGCAAATTTGAGAGTACCATGCTCTGGGTGCTTGCTTCAGCCCATATAATGCTTTCTTCAACTTGTATACCTTGTTTTCTTGACCTTTGATGATGAAGCCTTGAGGTTGTTCAACATAAATTTCTTCTTCTAATACTCCATTCAAGAATGCAGACTTTACATCTAGTTGATGTAGTTTCCAACTTTTATGAGCTGCTATAGAAATAAGAGTTCTAATTGTATCATGTCTAGCAATAGGTGCAAAAGTTTCTTGATAATCAATTAATTGAGAGTATCCCTTTGCTACTAATCTTGCTTTATGTCTTTGAATGGTGCCATCTGGATTGTGTTTTATTTTGTAGATCCACTTCAAGCCAATGACTTCCTTATCACTTGGTTTCTTCACTAATTCCCAAGTTTTGTTCTTCTCAATCATATTGATTTCTTCCTGCATTGCTTTGTTCCACACTTCTTCATGCATAGCATTTTCATAAGTTTCAGGCTTAATCATGTAGAAATTACAAGAAGTATAAATGTCACTTAACCTTCTCATTTTTATAGGAGTAAAACTTGAAGATGGACTTGAACTTGAAGTAGTTTGTTTGAAACCTTCAACCTTATTTTCTTCATTTTGAGCATCATGAATTTCTTCATCTATAGAAATAATATTTTCTTCAACTTTCTTTTGCTTCCAATCCCAAGCAACTTTTTCATTGAAAATAACATCTCTTCTTATGATCACTTGATTTTGCTTCAAGCTGAAAAGTCTGTAACCTTTTGATTTAGAACTGTATCCAACAAAGATACATTTTTCACTTACTTCATCAAGTTTATGTCTCCTTTCCTTTGGAATATGTGCATAGCACACACATCTAAAGATTTTGAGATGCTTCACTAAAGGCTTTCTACCATACCAGGCTTCAAATGGTGTCTTATTTTGAAGAGCTTTTGTTGGACATCTATTCATCAGATAAACTGCTGTGTTCACTACTTCTGCCCAATAAGAATTTGGAAGGCCTTTGTCTTTGAGCATAGATCTAGACATCTCAACAATAGTATGATTCTTTCTTTCTGCAACACCATTTTGCTCTGGTATATAGCTAACAGTCAATTATCTTTGTATACCATCATCTTCACAAATTTCTCAAATTCATTTGAATTATATTCACCACCTCTATCACTTCTCAGCACCTTGATATAATGCCACTTTGTCTTTCCACATGATTTTTAAACTTCTTAAAGATAAGAAATACCTCTCATTTATGTCTCATAAAATATACCCATATCATCCTTGAATAGTCATCAATAAAAATAATGAAGTAGATATTACCTGCATGAGAAGAAGTTTTCATAGGCCCACATATGTCAGTATGAATAAGCTCCAATGGTACTTTGGCTCTCCATACATACTCTTTTGGAAATGCCTCTCTATGTTGTTTTCCAAGTGCACATCCTTCACAAGGTTCTTCCTTGTCATGTATTGCTGGTAGACCATACACCATATTCTTTTGATATAAACTTCTCAAACTTTAAAAATTCAAGTGCCCAAACCTTTTGTGCCATAACCATGACTAATCATTTACTTCCTTCTTCCATGCAGCATCCTTTGCATAGTGCAAAATAAGAGGAAAACTTCTATTTTTCTCCATCTTGATTTTTGCCATAAGTTGCTTTTTCATCCCTCTGTCATATAACTTGCAAACATTATTTTCAAAGTGTACCATATGCCCCTGCTCAATCAGCTGTCCAACACTCAAGAGATTTTGCTTCAAATCTGGAACAAGTAAAACATCATGAATGAATTTTCTTCCTTTTTGGTATTGCTTTCAATTGTGCCTTTGCCCCTTGCTTGGACTAGAATACCATTTCCCATCTTTACTTGTGAAATTGAAGAACTGTCAATGTTTACAAAAATAGACTTGTCTCCTGTCATGTGATTGCTGCAACCACTGTCAAGATACCACATATTATTACTTTGCTCTTCTGCAGTTTGACATGCATATAGTGTGCTTTGCTGACCTTCATTTTTTTCTGAGAAGTGTGCTTGTTCACTTGCTTTGTATCTGCAATCTTTTTGAACATGTCCAAACTTTTTGCAATTATAACATTGAGGTTTTCCCTTAAACCAGCAATCTTTTTCAGCATGAGAAGAAGACCTTTTACATATGTTGCACCTTTGTTGAGTGCTCTCATCATATTGCCTTTTTAAAAAATTATTTCTTTGCATTTCTCTACCTCTTCCTTTCATATTTCTTCCTCTTCCTCTACTCTGGTTTTCACCTCTGAATGACTCTCTTTTGACTGGAGCATGACTAGGTGATTCTTTTTTGAGAATTTTTATCAACCACTTTGAGTTTAGATTGAAAGGCACTTTCAATTGTTGATTCTTTATGCCTAAACAATCTTTGCTCATGAGCTTCAAGAGATCCCATTAATTCATGAACACTTAATTCAGAAAGATCTTTAGATTCTTCAATAATTGCAACTATTGTATCAAATTTTGGAGATAAACTAGCCAAGATTTTTTCACATATTCTTCGCTCGGTGATGGTTTCACCATAGCTCTTCATTTGATTAACAGTCTCCATAATTTTGGAGAAGTAATCCTTCAATTTTTTATTTTCTTGCATTCTCAAATTATCTAATTCTCTTCTTAGAGTTTGAAGTTTGATTGCTCTTACCTTTATGTTGCCTTGAAATTCCTCTTGCAAGATTCTCATGCCTTCTTTGATTTGGTGGCTCTAATAATTCTGGGAAAAATTTTCTCAGACATAGCTTGTTGGATGAAGAACAAAGCTTTGGCATCCTTCTTTTTGTGGTCCTTCAATTGCTCCTTCTAATTATTTGTTGGATTAACTGGGTCTTCGTACCCGTTCTCAACTAGATCTCATACTTCTTGTGAAATAAAAAGGGTTTCATCTTGATGCTCGAATAATCATAATTTTTTCCATCAAAAATAGGGATAGAAGGTTGGTGGATATTCATTCCAATATTGCTTTGGGTTGCCATGAATTTTTTTTGTAGTAATTTTTTCTTCACGAATCAGGCAACACTTTGGGACCAAAGGCTTTCCTTTTTTCTTGTGCCGTTCTGACTTTTGGAAAGCAGTACCAAAGAAACGGTACCAAAAACTCCGTCAAAAACTCCCTCCGTCGGGCCTTGGAAAATGGAAGAAAATTTTTCACGAGACACGTCTTGCCAGGGGGCTTCGGTCTTCTCGTCCTCCTTGCCTTCACCAGCTTCTTCTCCTTCGTCACCGTCAAAAATCAAGAAAGCAAGATTTCTTTTCTTTCTTTCTTGTTTCTTTGATTTTGCTTTAAATCTGATAGAATCGGAACTAGACTCTGATACCAATTTTTATTGGGATTGTTTCCAACTCAGATTATTTTGGGAAGAAAATCAAGGTAGAAGAAGGGTTTTCACTCGAGAAGAAAAATTGATCTATTACATTTCATTAATCACATCACCATATAAATATTGTTTCTTGTTTCTACGGATAAGCATAATCCTCTTATTATTTATCCATCTAAGGCTATCCACCAAAAGATAAAAAGATAGGCTCATTATTTAAAAGCCCAACTCAGACTTAATAAAATAAAATAAAATACTAAAAACTAACAACCATTATATTTTAACAATCAGATCTTGCTCGATAAATTCCGCTCCACTTTCATTGCGACACGGGCCTCAATACCCTCATCCGGCTGCATCTCGTCCAAAGGCGAAATGATCGGGCCATCAGTAGCAAAGACCCCACCATGATCCGCCATGCCGTAGGCCTTCCCATTTGATTTCGGTACAAGAATGGGGAAGAAGCGAAGGTGAGGTCCGGGCGAGCATCCAGGGGACTATAGCCGAAGCCCTCAGTGGAGAAGGGCCCCATGTCTTGTTGGTGAGACCCGCCATAGACGTCGATTTGTACCTCCATGGCCCAGCAATGGCCAGTCGTCTGAAGCCCACACATAACACCACCTTCCTTGCAATCTCCCAAGCCTTAGATGGGCTTCCCGTGTGCCTTGTCAGGCTCATCCTCAGCAGAATCACAATCTTGAACAATTGCTCTGGCTGCCAGCGACGAGATCATTCCCTAGATCGTCGCATAAGCCCAAATCTTAACAAAAAATGCTGTGAAGATTTTTCTTTCAGAGACTTATTTTGGCTTCGGCTTTGGCTCTGGTTGTAGCTTGATTTTTTCCATTCCCAGCCATTGCTCCAATCTAATCGAGAATTGTTCCACAACAACAATAACAAAAAAAAGAGAAAATAAAAAATGTTGGTGTGATCATGACAAGCTCAAGTAATATGGTATGACTATCATCAACCTTCTATTTCTATCTTTGATGGAGAAAATTATGATTATTAGAGCATTAAAATGAAGACCCTTTTCATTTCATAAGAGATTTGGGGATTTAGTGAAAAATGGGTATGAAGAGCCAGCTAATCCAACAAATCATCAAATGGAGAATTGAAGGACTATAAAAGAAGGATGTCAAAGCCCTTTTCTTCATCCAACAAGCTGTGTCTGAAATTTTTTTTCTTCAAGAATCATTAGAGCCACTAAATCAAAGGAGACATGGGATATCTTACTAGAGGAATTTCAAGGCAATACCAAGGTGAGAGCTATCAAACTTCAAACTCTAAAAAGAGAATTAGATTAATTTAAGAATGCAAAAAAATAAAAAATTAAAGGATTACTTTTCTTAAATTATAGAGACTGTTATTTAAATGAAGAGCTATGGTGAAACCATCACCGAGCAAAGAATATGTGAGAAAATTTTGGCTAGTTTATCTTCAAAATTGATACAATAGTTAAATTGTTGAAGAATCTTAAGATCTTTCTTGGTTAAGTGTTTATAAAATTGATTGGATCTCTTAAGGCTCATGAGCAAAGATGTTTAGGCATAAAGAATTATCAATTGAAAGTGCCTTTCAATCTAAACTCAAAGTGTTTGCTAAAAGTTTTCAAAAAGTCATGCTTTAAATTAAAAGAGAGTCATTTATATGTGAAAGCCAAAGTAGAGGAGGAGGAAGAAATATGAGAGAAAGATGTAGAGGAAGGCAAAAAATGACCTTCCAAGAAGATAAAATGATAAGAGTGCTCAACAAAGGTATAATATATAAAGTCTTCTCATATTGAAAAGATTGTTGGTTTCATGGTAACCCTAATTTTATATTGTAAAAAGTTTGGACATGTTCAAAAAGATTGCAGATACAAAGTAAATGAGCAAGCATACTCTCAAAAAAAAAAAAAGAATGTCAACAAAGCATACTCTATGGATGTCAAACTGTAGAAGAGCAAACGAATGATGCACTACAAGAGAAGAACAAAATAGCGATGAAACTTAGCGACGGATCTACATTCATAGCAAATAGCTTCAGAATAGCGACGGATCAGCGAGTAAAAAATAATAAAAATTTATTATTTTAGCGACGGACAGTTTCTGTTGCTATAAAAAAATTTTAGCATCAAATTAGCGAGAGAAAATTTTCATCGCCAATAATAGCGATGGAATGTAGCGACGGATCTCCATTCGTAGCAAATAGCTTCGGATCAGCTATGGATCAGTGAGTTAAAATAATAAAAAAATATTATTTTAGCGACGAACAATTTTCGTCGCTAACAAAATATTTTAGCATCAAATTAGCGACGAAATATATCCGTCGCTAAACTTCGCGACGGATTTTTTCCATCGCTATTTGTTAGATCAATTTTTAGATCAATTTTTTATCTCTTCTAGCGACGGAAATTTCTGTTGCTATTTTAGCGATAGAAATATTCCATCGCTATGATTTTTTAAACTCTTATTTCAAAATAGTAGCGACGGAAAAATTCCATCGCTATGTTTTTTAAAAACTAGAATAGTAGCGATGGAAATTTGCCGTTGCTACGTTTACATTTTTTTTAAAACCTGTTTTGAACAGTAGCGATGAAAACATTTTCTATCGCTATAGTTTTTTTTTTTAACTGCGTTTTGAACAGTAGCGACGGAAAACGTTTTCCATCGCTACAGTTTTTTTTTTAAACGCATTTTGAACAGTAGCGATAGAAAACGTTTTCCGTCGCTACAGTTTTTTTTTAAACTGCGTTTTTGAACAGTAGCGACGGAAAACATTTTCCGTCGCTACGGTTCTTTTTTAAACTTCATTTTGAACAGTAGCGACGGAAAATGTTTTCCATCGCTACGGTTTTTTTTAACTGCGTTTTGAACAGTAGCGACAAAAATGTTTTCCATCGCTACGGTTTTTTTACCTGTGTTGAATAGTAGCGACGAAAAACATTTTCGTCGCTATGGTTTTTTTACTCGTTCCGCCCCGATCCGTAAGTTTTCTTTTTTTTTCTTTCTACCCGCGCGTCTAGCAACTCTTTCCGCGCGGCTAGGTTTTTTTTTCGTTCTTTCCCCTTATCTCTCCATTAATCTTTCTCTTCTCCGCCGTGTATCACACCGCGGCCATCCTCGCCTCCAAAGCTCAGTGAATAGATCAAATCGGCGGCTCGTCTTCCTCTTTGCTGAAACCCTCAACCCTAGTAGAAGGGTTGAACATTCTTCCTTCGGTCCGATCACCGATTCAAGGTTGGTAAACTTCCATTCTCATCTTCTTCTTATTTTCTATTGGCTTGGTTCTTTGTGTTGTAGAAATCTTGGCTTTCCAGTGTTTAGAAATGCCTAAAAAAAAGGCACGTTCTGGGTCTGGTGTTGTGGCACCCCCATCCTCTTCCTCGTGTCATATGATTCTCCTTTTTTCTCCTCCAGATGGCGTATGAGGGCACCAGGATCCAAGGCTCACCGCTGACCGACGAGCAGGTAATGCAAGACAAAACAATCCCTTCCAAGCTTCTAATTTATATTCGCGATTCTGTTAATTATGGTATCAACCCAAGACAAACAAGGTAATGCAAGACAAAACAATCCCTTTTCCAATACTTTATGATGTCCGTGCTATTTCCCTATATCTTCTATTGTTTCAATATTTAGTACAGGGAAAAAGATTACTATCTCTTTATACGCGAGTGTAATTTAATTTCATCAAGTTTCTAAGTACATCTGAGGTCATATGTTAAATGACTAGATAGAATCAAGGCGAAAGAATTATAATGAGCTGGATTTCAATTTTCAACTGATAAAGTAGTATTTGTGGATGAGAATAGGAGTGTGTCGATGCAGCTTTCCTTTCAGCTAAGGTGTGACTCTTAGTAGTTTTTGATTCTTTGACAAGATAGAATCAAAGTGAAAGAGTTCTAACAAAGCAGGCTGTCAGTTTTCTAAAAGTTTTTCCTTTTTTCCTTTTGAATTGAATTGGAGAGTGTTGATGCAGTTTTGCTGTCTGCTAGGGTGTGAGTGTCACTCTTTAGTTTTCATCTTTCGGAGCCAGAAAGGGAAGAGTAGTAGCACCAGTGATTGCAGAAGGATTTCGCCACCTCTCTGATCCTTGGTATGATTTTTTTTTCCTTTTCTGGATCTTATTTACTTTTGATTCCTTCTCTTTACTTTCTTTTATTGTTATTTTATTTTATTGCTCTATTTGTTAAGATTTTTTTTTTATAAATAGGTTGGATGGTGGAGTCGATAGTTGATTTCATAAGCTAGTCGGTTGATTTTTGTTTCTTTATTTATTTGTTGGAAATTTGGATTTGAGACAAGTTGTGCTACCATTCCAATTAGTCGTTATATATGTAAATATTAACTATTTCATATTTAGAAAAACTCAGTTTAAAATACTAATCTATATATGTTTACTGTTTCAGTTCTCATTATATATAAACAATGAGACCGAATCGTCAGTGGATGTATAAACGGTTGAAAGATGGCCTTTTGAATCCAGAGTTCATGACTGGTATGAGACAATTCATAGAATTTGCATGCAGTCATCCATAAATGATGGACAATGATAGGATAAGGTGTCCATGTAACCATCGCAAGTGTTAGAATCGCATGTTTCATGAAGTGAATACAGTTAAGTTGCATTTGTATAGAAATGAAATTGTACCGGATTATTATTATTGGACTTTACATGGGGAACAATATGTTGGGATTAACTTGAATTACAATGTCAATGATATGAATGAAGGTTCTGCTATAATTGATCATGCAGAATCATTCAATCGGTACCATTCCATGGTTATGGATGCAGCTGGTCATGCATTAAATCCAACTTACATGGAAGAAACACCGAATCCAGAGGCCCAGAAGTTTATGATATGCTTAGGGCTGCAGATGAGGATTTATACCCTGGATGTAGAAGTCATTCACAGTTATCGTTTGTTGCTCAATTGATGCATATGAAGTCAAACACCATATGTCTGAACATAATTTTGATAACATGGTTCGATTAATGAAAGAGATTACTCCTCAAGGAAGTCTGATTCTTGAAAACTTTTATAGAACAAAGCAGTTAGTAGAAGGAATGGGTCTTCCGGTTGAAAAGATTGACTGTTGTAAAAATGGATGCATGATATACTGGGGTGAAAATAGAATGTTGATTACCTGTAAGTTTTGTGGTCATCCTCAGTACAAGAGGCAACATCGAGGTAGCAAATCAGTGATTCCTGATAAAAAGATTGTTGACCCAACTATTGATTTGATGATTAATAAAGGAATTGAGTATATTTATTTGATTACTAATGGTTTTGACAAGTATTTCAGGACTCAAAATATTTGATCAATTTAAATACATTTAGAAACGTGTTTTAAATCAATTGCAAAACATCAATTTCAAAGTTTCAGAACCTGGAGTCGACACCTAGAATTCCTGGAGCCGACCCCATGGCCATTCAAATTTTCTTCTGATTTTTGATACGGTCCGGAGCCGACACCTAGAGTTTCGGAGCCGACACCCAGAGTTTCGGAGTCGACACTTATAGTGTCTGGAGCCGACTCCGATGCGGGGACAGAACGTTGATTTTTTGAGCATCTTGGAGCCGACACCTACAGTATTCGGGAGTCGACACCTGACGATGGCGAGCCGACACCTAACTTTTTCGGAGCCGACTCCTCGACGAACTCAGAACTTTCTATTTTTGGAAAAATGACTTGGAGCCGACACCTAAAAGTTGGAGCCGACTCCAACCTGTCTGGGAAAAAATTTAAATTGCCAGATCAGCTCTAACGGTAATATTTCTTTTTACCTAATTTCTAACGGATATATTTTGTTTCAAGGTACACTTCCAACGGATAGTTTTCTTCCAAAAATGGTTAAAAGAAATCTATAAAAAGGGAAGACTATCGTTTGAAAAGGAAACGAAAATAGAAAAATCCAAATCAAAAATCCGAAAAGAGAGAGCCTGAATCTCAAGAGAAAAACCTTCTAGCTCAAATCCACTCCACTCCAAAAAGCTCAAGAGGAATCCAAGGCATTCAAATCAAAGTTTTGTGGATTTCCCAAAGGGGAAGAAGAAAAGTTTTTGATTTTTCAACTTCTCAACTGCAAACTGTGAAGAATCGGAGCTGAGGCTTGATTCAACCTAGCAAGGAGAAGAAGAAAAGAAGAAAAGAAGAAAAGCTCAACCCAACTACTTCAAATCAGGCTTTTCTAAACTTATTTGTTCATTATTTGATTATCTGCTCATTGAGGAGCTTTGTATTTGAAAAACTTTTCATTTTGTTTGTGCTAGTTCAATCTGGGGGATGAACTAGTGGAGGTAGTCTTACCTCGGTACAAGCTTGGTAAGCTTGTGTTAGGGTTTTTGTGCTGGTGAGCCCGGAAAACCGGCTGGGTTCGTTGTGATCCCGGAAAAACAACAAGTTTGAGTTGTGAGCTTGTAAAACAACTCGGCTGTAATCAGGGATTATAGTGTGGACCCAAGTGAATCTTGGGAGTGGACGTAGGTGTTGGATACACCGAACCACTATAAAATCTTTGTGTTTGCCGTGCTTCCATTATCTCTATCTCTATCTCTTGTTTTGCTTTATTTTTTTTTTGCATTTATTTCATTTAACTTAAAGCAATATTTTCAAAAGGTTTAAATTTTTTAAAGAAACCTAATTCAACCCTCCCCCCCTCTTGGGTTGC
>UESW01005106.1:452462-552853 GCA_900491605.1 Calamus simplicifolius
TGGCGAAATAATTTTTTACTTTAATAAAAGACTTATTACGATGAATGTTAAATTCGTCGTAATAGGTCCCGTTCATATTTTAGGATTTTTTTTTTTTTGTTTTTTTTTGTTGTTTTATGGCGAAATAAATTTTTTACCTTTATAAAAAAGATTTATTACGACGAATTTTAAAATTCGTCGTAATAGGTCCCGATCATATTTTAGGATTTTAATTTTTTTTTCTTTCGTTGTATTATGGCGAAATAATTTTTTGCCTTAATAAAAAAGACCTATTACGACGAATTTAATAATTCGTCGTAATAGGTTCCAGTTATATTTTAAGATTTTAAATTTTGTTGTTTTTCTTTCATTTTATTACGATGAAATAATTGTTCGCCGTAATAAATGGACTTATTACGATGAATATTAAAACTCTTCGTAATAGCTCCCGGTTATTTTTAAGATTTTAATTTTTTTATTTTTTTTCATTTTATTACGGCGAAATAATTTTTCACCTTATAAAAAAGATTTATTACGATGAATTTTAAAATTCATCGTAATAGGTCCCGATCATATTTTAGGATTTTAATTTTTTTTATTTTTCTTTCGTTGTATTATGGCGAAATAATTTTTTGCCTTAATAAAAAAGACCTATTACGATGAATTTAAAAATTCATCGTAATAGGTCCCGGTTATATTTCAAGATTTTAATTTTTTTGTTTTTCTTTCATTTTATTACGGCAAAATAATTTTTTGCCTTAATAAAAGAAGTATTACGATGAATTTTTAAATTCATCGTAATAGGTCCCGATCATATTTTAGGATTTTAATTTTTTTTGTTTTTCTTTCGTTGTATTATGGTGAAATAATTTTTCACCTTAATAAAAAAGACCTATTACGATGAATTTAAAAATTCATCGTAATAGGTCCCGGTTATATTTTAAGATTTTAAATTTTTTGTTTTTCTTTCGTTTTATTACGGTGTAATAATTGTTCGCCGTAATAAATGGACTTATTACGATGAATATTAAAACTCGTCGTAATAGGTCCTGGTTATATTTAAGATTTTAATTTTTTTGTTTTTCTTTCATTTTATTATGGCGAAATAATTATTCGCCGTAATAAAAGGAATTGTTACGATGAATTTTAAAATTCATCGTAATAGGTTCGTGCTATAATTCCCGAATAAAACAACGTATTACGATGAATGTTAAAATTCATCGTAATAGAGTGAAAAAAAAATCTTAATCTACCGCGGGACCTTACTACAACGAAATTTAATTTCATCGTAATAAGGTCCCGTAATCCTACCCTACCCTGAGACCTCTCCCGCGATTTTATTTCGTGAAACCCTTGCTCCAGCCGTCTTCCCCCCCCCCCCCCCCAGCTCCTCTCCGCCTTCGGCCCTCAAACGCCGGAACTCTCGCCCACGGACGTCGAGCTCCTCTCTGTCAGCCCTCGGACGAGGTGAGAAGAAGAAGGGCTTTATAGAACCCTCTCGCTCGCGATTCTTCTTTTCTTTGGTTCGTGTTTGTTTTTTCACTTGGATTTTATTTTCGATTTTGTTGTTTTCTGATTTCGGGGTTTTAATTTCCCCTCCGCTCACACTGCTGTCGTCATTGTTAGCTCTAATGAGAAGCTTATAGCTGGATCTCCGCCTTCCGCTTCCGCCGATCTTGCCGGATTCGATCTGCTCGGAGCAAGGGCTATGCTTTTCTTGGGAGTCCTGACTTTGGGCAGCACAGGAAGATTCAAAAGAGGGCAAGGGAGAGGTTCAGGGGGACGCAGATCAGATCTGATACAAAGTAGGCGTAGAAATTGGAGGGAAGGGCAGAGTGGTATGCGCATCACCGAAACAAAGGTCCTCCTCCTACTTCCCCATTCCGCCCTTAGTTTCTACTAGTAGGGTTTTTGAGTGGATTTTTTTCCATCTCGATTCGGTTTCATTTTACTTGCTACGACTCTCGCAGCTCCTTGTTTTTTCTTTGCATATTATGGGAACTAAGAATAAATATAGCTGATATATATATATATATATATATATAGATAGAACAAGCCTTAGAGTTGCAATGTTACTGGTATATAATGTTGGTATATAATGTTTATCAGACTTGATGCATTAAACTTTGATGATGGATACATATCCAATGAAGTAGAGTGGGGTCAATATCACCATCATGGTTCGCTTTCAGTGATCCTCTTGGCCATGAGATTGTTATTCTTTCCTATTCTTCTTCATGCTTAAATTTTAAGCAATAACCCACCACCAACGGTTTGGAGGGCCTATGATCATAATATGGAAGCTTGGTTGAATTGCTTGCAGTAAACTCTGATGTTAATTTCTTACTTTACTTTGAAGCTCATTCTATATCATTCCAACTCTTAAAAGGAAAGATTTTAGATAATTAGGTAAGTTGAGAGGAGGTCTTGGCGCTCAAAATGGATCTAAACTGAGCCAAATTTAAATTATTCAAACATGGATTCAGATAGAGATGCTCCTAAATTTTGAATTCAGATAAAAAACTAGTGTAGATGTATTATACCATACTGGCAAGGTGCTGATGTGTTATCGAGTTTTGATTTGGCATAGATCAAAACGGTTTGAATTGAATAGAACCATCTTGTACCATTTGATACTGGCACGTATCATTTGGTATCGAGTAGTACCATGGTTAAGAGTAAGAAAAGAATTAGCAATCTATTTTTGTATGATGTATGTACCATAGAGTATCAATATATATCGTATTGTATCTATATTGTACCAATTGTGTGGATCTTCATCCTACTACATTGTAATCTTCTGCTCATCTTATATCTAGATAAATTACATTCATTCTTGGTCTGTTTACATGTTATCAACATGAATGCAGTTTTCCCTTGATCAAACCTGGAAGGTTTATTCCCTAGATCTTACAAAGCCTGAAACCTTAATTCATTGGATTTTCAACTTTTGTTTAGCATCCTAACATTCTTTCAAAAGAGCACCTGGGATAAAGTTCTTGTGGATATGATTTTGGTCTCATGATTGGTTCATGAATGTCTTTTCTTTTGCTTTGTGTCTAAACATGAGTGGGCTGCAGGGTATAGGTTCAAGATTGGTGGAGGAATTTTGACTTTGAGAATCAAAGGCTTAAGTGCTGCAATCTGCTCAAATCTGAGTTGAACATCTTTTGAATATGTGATACCATGTAACTTGTCATTCAATTTGCAAAGTCAATGGGAACAAAATAACTCATGCCATGATTATCTTGTATTCTACATTCCATCAGAGACACCCTTGCTTTTCACCTGGTCAGCCTGGCCCAAGTAGGTACATGGTGGATTGTCCTCAACAATACTGGTTTACAAACATGAGTGCCAAACTTTATTTGACAGACCTTTTATAGTAGTTTTACTTGTAGAAAAAAAACTTTTAGCGATCGCCACTGGCGGTAGCTACAAGTTAAAAAGCAGTCGCTAATAGTTTTTAGTGACCGCTTAGCGACCGCCACATGCTGGCCGCCAGAAACTCGTCGCTAAAGACTTTTAGCGACCGCCATTGGCGGTCGCTATAGTATTAGCGACCGCTTGAGCGACCGCTAGATGGGGGGGGGGGGCAGAATTTGACTATTAGCGACCGCCTGAAGGGCCTTTAGCGACCGCCAAGGCGGTCGCTAATACTATATATTTTTTATTTTTTATTTTCTATTTTGATGCATTATTAGCGACGTCCTTTTGAGCCATTTGCGACTGCCTAGGCGGTCGCTAATACTGGATTTTGTTTTTTTTAATTCATTTTATTTTTGGTTATTGAATTTTTTTGTTTGGGTACCTGTACCTGTTTTACAAAATTATATAAACTAAATATTAAAATTAAATTATACACGCACAATAAAAGTATAAGCTAATAAAAAAATCATTTATCTATATTAATAAATCTGCAATGTCTTTGATTTCAATCAAAAAAAAAGATCTAATACAATTTCCTAGAAAAAAACATAAAGAAGACAATAGTCCCAATGCAGCACCAGTCAATCAACCTGAAACAAAAAATTAAATTTATTAGTCAATAAAACATAAATATAATTAAATATAATTATGTAAAATAAATATTAAAATGATACAATTCAAAATTTTAAAAATAAAATCATTGTATGATTCTATATGCCTTGAGTGTCGATTCACGCTCCGTTTGTTCCTACAAGTCACTAATGGCGTAGAGATCGTGCTCCTCAAGTTTGACAAGCATCGGACCTCGTATGCTCCGTTTGGGCTGTTAGAGCCAAGTTCAGTTTTCTAAGTTTTAAGTTTCAACTTAAACGTACATTGTCCTATTCCGGGCCCCTCGAGTGTCCGATTAACGTGTCATTTGTTCCTACAAGTCACTAATCGCGTAGAGATCGTGCTCCTCAAGTTTGACGAGCATTGGACCTCGTATGCTGCGTTTGGGATGTTAGAGGCCAAGTTCAGTTTTCTAAATTTTAATTTCAACTTAAACGTATATTGTCCTATTCCGGGCCCCTCGAGTGTCCGATTCACGCATCGTTTGTTCCTACAGGTCACTAAGTGTCTCTATTTTAATGTGCATAAAGACTAACAAGGAATTTATAGATACAACTAAAATGGAGTACGATACATTCTTCCACATATACTTAGATTATTTAAAAATTAATAAACTTAAAACATATTCATAAACTCATACCCGATTCTGTTCATTTGAGCCTACTGGATCAGGCATGCCCTCACCAACTGACTCATGTCTCGCCTGGTGACCACTGCCAGCGTCTGGGGCCTACAATATTACAGTATATGATTAACAACAGAAATAAATAATATATATTTTAAAAGTAATTAAATTAAATTTAAATACAGATGTCTTCAATTATGAACCTGAGTATGAATCGGTGGATCTGAATCATCAGCTATAGGGACACCACTCTGAGCTAGTCGATTGTAGCTCCGCCTTAAATGCCTGCACCTATTCCTGTACCTGAGCCTGCACCTCGGCCTGCATCGCAACCTGCATCCTTACCCGAAGATCCTCGACACGCGCGTCCATCTGCTGGTGAAGAGACTGGATCAGCTCAGCCACCTCCTCGTCAGTTCGCATGCGTGAGCCCTGGATGAACTACATCCGGATGACTCCGCTCGCATGATAGTCGAACGTGGTATGCCCGTGCCGTATGTAAGTGTGTATCCGTGCCCATCCTGGCCTATGATGGTGTGGAATATCTCATCCCGCCTAGCAACCTGTCGCTCTTCCTCTGGCAGCTCGGCCAATCGAGACTCAAACTGGGCCTGTGCAAGAAAGCAACCAAATTAGAATAGTAAATCAATAAATCTCATAATAGGTTAAAAAAAGTATTGCGTAAAGGTAAATACTTACTACAAGAGCTGCAACCTCAGGATGGTCGAGCCTGCGACTCGCCATCCACACAGACATCCGGTCGATGGGTGCACCCCGCTCACGTAACTGTCGAAGGATAAATCATGTCATCTACATATATGAATACAAACTACGTCAACAATCAAAACACGTATGGTCTAACGTGACAGTTTACCTCGTGCCGGATCTGCGTAACGTGTCGAGTCCCAAGCTTGCATCGAGCGATTTTGAGAATTTCGCTCTGCCTCTTCCTGCATTCATTTTGGGTCGTGTTTATAAGTTTACACCGAATGTTTCATATGAATTTAACAAAAAATAGGTTGAACTACTCACCCTTGCCTTCTCACTCGACCAGTACCGGACCAACTCAGGCCACTGTGCGGGGAGAATGCCCCTTGGGACTCGCTGAAGAAGGTCTGGGTCGTCCACATTCTTCTCCCAATGCTCTTTCTTTACCTTGTTCTTGTGGTCTTTCCATAACTTTCGACACTTTGCCAAGCAAACTGGACGAAAATCATCAGGACATGACCTCAAATTGTCCTGCGTAGGACAAGAAATTTTAGTAGTCAAGGTGTACTAAATTGACACATCGTATAATAACGTTGAAGCTAAGATAGAACTCAGCGGCTTACCTTAACCTCCCCCCAGAGTCGATCTATCGTATCCTGAGGAAAAGCAGTCCAATCAAGCATAGTCAGGGGAAATCTATGTGGGTCTCGAACCATATGCCCCAACTGGCTGATAAACGGGCGAGCCCCTTCTCCAACTGGATGAAATGTGTCGTCAAATTGCACATCATAACGGGTACCAGCATTCCATGAAGGAATCCCTCTAGCTGGGCCCCTACCCCTACTGGAAGATGAACTCGTCGTAGTAGAAGCTATAAACAATAAACTTATTAGTTAAATAAAACTAAAATTATTTTATATAATTGTTAAACATAAAAATGAAATTATACCAGTATGTGTGGAGGTCGATGCACCAACTGTAGATGGAGAAGGCCCTACTGGCATGGACTGGGGAGATCTAAATCGTGCCGGTGCAGGTGTCTGTGGATCATGGTCCGTAGGCATCCGTCGACTAGGGTCCCTCGTCGGCGAACGAGCCTGGCTCTGATGTAAAAACTCGTCCATCGTGTGTGGACGCTCTCTCCTCTTACGTCCGGACATATCTTTTTAACGTATCATAAGATAAATAAATTGCAACGTAATAACTAAAACCATTCGTAAACAAAAGTCAAACATATTCTTAAGCAAAATTGAGAAGAAAAAAGGAGAACAGTTCACTGGTCATGCAAGTCGATAGTATCTCCTTCAACGGTCTCTCTAACCCAGTTGACATCCTCATCACGTTGAAATATTACATTTTGGTCAAGAACTTGCTGAGCAAATGCATCAATATCTGGCTCATTATCTTCAATTTGATACACCCCCCTCCTTGACATTTTAACTGCAACTTGCCAGTTAGGATCCATGGGATCCATAACATAGTAAACTTGCTCAGCTTGCCTGGCCAATATGTAGGGTTCATTACTTACTCGCTCATCTCGATATAACAAATTGTTGAAATTTACCAACGTAAATTGATACTTGTCAACTTTAGTCCCACGGATTGGATCGACCCAGTCACACTTGAATAACAAAAATTTTAATCCGTGACTGTATATAACTTCAATGATATCTTTCAACTGGCCATAATAATAACCTGCATCGACAGAAGGACACCCTAGACCACTATTTTGTGTTGCTCGTTTCTCATCTACTTCTTTGACGCGAAATCGAAACCCATTGACATCACAAGTTGTGTAACGTCGTGCCGTTATAAACGGACCATCAGCCAGTTGGTTCATTTCATCAGTCAAAGTACCTTCACTCGCTCGTCGTAAATTGTACACCTACAGAATTAAAGTAATCATTGAATAAAGCTATGTAAAACTAATATGATAAGAACAAATTGAAGCACATACAACCATATGTACACATACAACCATATCTATACATACATAATTCTTGAACCAATCGTGAAATGATTGAAAATGGGACTGCCGAATTTGATTATCTGTCGCACGAGGCATGTCCCGTTTGAGCTCATCAATGTGTGTCCTATAATGCAGAACAACATGTGTTAATGACAAGCTTGATTGAGTTAGACATAACACGAACAAGTTAAATATATGAATGAGCATTCACTTACTGAATCAACGCCACAACTGATGGAGTGTTAAACAACACGTATCGATGAGCTTGAATCCAGTCGATGTTATCTAGATCAAATGGTGTTCCCTCCCCAATAGGACCATCATTAATCCGCAAGGGCCTATCAAGTTTGGTTTCAACATCATTAAGATATGCAGCACAAAATTAGTACACTCTTCCATTAAATAACCCTTGGCTATTGATGCCTCTGGACGAGCTCTGTTACGCACATACCTTTTTAACGTATTCAGGTACCTCTCAATAGGATACATCCACCGAAATTGGACAGGGCCACCAAGCAATGCTTCACCTGTTAAATGTATGGTCAAGTGAACCATTACATCGAAGAATGAAGGTGGAAAGAGTTTCTCCAGATGACACAGTGTTAGCGCAATCCTATCCTGGAGACTTTTCAAATCATTTGTGCGATGGACTCTTGAACACAGTTGTCTGAAGAAGTTACTCACCTCAATCAAGGGCTCAACAACATTCTTAGGTAAACAATTTCGGATTGCAATAGGAATTAATTGTTGAATGAGAATGTGATTGTCATGACTCTTCAAACCTTGTAAAGTCCTTTCTTTCATATTCACACGCTTAGAAATATTAGAACAATAGCCGTCAGGCACCTTGACCCCTTTCAAAATGGAAAGAAATGCCTCCTTCTCATCTTTACTCATCGTGTACTGTGCAGGAGGCATGTATGCCTTGTTAGACTCTGTCAACTGTAAGTGTAGTGGTTTCCGCAAGCCCATTTCCTGCAAATCACGACGTGTATTGGCACTATCTTTGGACTTTCCCTTAACACCGAGAAGGGTCCATAATATATTATCACACACATTTTTCTCAATGTGCATAACATCCAAGTTGTGCCTCAGTAAATTGTCTTTCCAGTACGGTAACTCGTAAAAAATACTTTTCTTCTTCCAGTTATGACTGCGCCTTCTGTTCGCACCAGGAATAGCAGGCAATGAGGGGCTAACAGATCTTGGAAATCATATACTGTGCGTATTTGCTCTTGTTCAAGTTGTGATAACAAATCAACCCCAGTCATTTGTGGTGTTGGACCATATTCTCGAGTGCCATCGAATGACACTTTATCCCTTCTGAACCTATGCAATGGAGGTAAAAAAATGTCTGTGACCTGTGTAAGCCCACTTTTTGCCATGTTTTAGCCAGGTTGACTTTTTACTCTGATTGCAACAAGGACAGCAAATTCCCCCTTCGTGCTCCAACCTGACAAATTCGCATATGCCGGGAAGTCATTGATTGTCCATAATAATGCAGCGCGAAGTTTGAACATTTCATTTCCTTCAGAATCAAAAGTCATCACACCTTCGGCCCATAATTCATTCAACTCTCAATTAAAGGCTGCATATACACGTCAATTTTATCCCCAGGGCCCCTTGGTCCGTCAATAAGAGTGGATAGGATCAGAAAGGTTGCTTCATACATAACCAAGGAGGAAGATTGTACGGAACCAACACCACTGGCCATGTACTATGAGTTGCCCCGGTCATGGACCTGAAGGGGCTAAAACCATCTGCAGCCAATGCAGCCAACCCAAGCCGCACACTACGACTATCCAAGGCAAAGTCGGGGTGTTTCTTGTTGAAATCCTTCCATGCCGGGGAGTCCACTGGGTGGGTTAACTTTTCATCCTCCCTACCATGCTCTGCATGCCATCGCATCAATTTAGAAATTTTAGATGACATAAAAAGCCTTTTAGCCTTGGCTTGAGTGGAAAATATCGCACTTGCTTTACAGCGACAAGCTTCCCATGATTCGAAACACTTTGCGAATTACTCTGACGATTCTGACCAACCCCATCGTCCTTCCACCTTGAAGTTTTACACACAATACACGTATCGAGGTCGGCATTCTCATTTTTAAACAACATACAATTATTTGGGCATGCATCGAAAGTCTCATATGTGAAGCCTAAGTTTTCAGTTAACTTGCGAGCATGGTAGTAGGACTCAACTAGCTTTGCACCGAATGGGAGCACTTTGTGCAATAGCTGGAGCAGCATGTCGAAGGACGTGTCCGTCCACTGATTCAAAGCCTTCAAGTGTAACAGCTCGATAATAAAAGATAATTTACTAAAATTTATACATCCGGTCTGCGCATCATCCAGAATTTCAAAATACCTTAATTTCTTATTTGCACCCGAGCGAGGATTACTCCCACCCACCCTATCAGTCTCACAACAACTGTCTTCGGGTGCTAACCCGCATGCAATATCATTTAGCATCACGATCATCGGATCAACTGTCGTAACATCGACCTCCATCTCAACTCTTTCCTCTCTGCAATAAGGAACATAATCTTCCCCATGTCTAATCCAATTCTTGTAATTCTTCAAAAACCCATTTAGAATCAAATGCTCTCGTACAATATCTCGTGTGTAGTAATAACGGTTCGCACATTTTCTACAGGGACAACTGATGTGCTCACTATCAAACCCATTGGTGAAGGCAATGAACTGCTTAATCCCCTCTATATATTCCTAGACGCCCTATTTGGCAAATCAATCCAACTCTTATCCATGTCGCTAAGTATTTCTGTGAAAGTATGAATAAGCAAATATAATTAGCCTAAGAGATGGGGCAAACGTAACAATTTACCTAGCCAAACTTGCTAGGCAATGCACGGACAAATAACTTGCTAGGCAATGCACGACAAATAAATTAAAAAAATGAAGATTACTTTAAAAGAAAAAAGAGTAAAACTTTCACCGGTTAGAGTCTGCCTCACTAGCTTCACTTGACCTCCTGTGTTCTGAAAAAAGAGGGATTAAATTTAAAATTAAGAATATTTTGATTCATAATTTGTTAGAATATTCAAAGATAATTCAAAAAGAAGTAGCAGAATTTAGTGCCCGAATTTTATCAAGATCATCAATTTGCATACAAAGATAATTCAAATTCATCATCAACCTCAAATCGTCATCAATAATACTATGATGTTGTGTAAGGGCAAAATTAGGAGAGATTGAAGCAGACTAATAAACAGGGGTTATCAGAGAATATGTTTCATGATATGTGAAATAGCTCAACAAAG
The DNA here is from genome assembly GCA_900491605.1 of Calamus simplicifolius. Lineage (NCBI taxonomy): Eukaryota > Viridiplantae > Streptophyta > Magnoliopsida > Arecales > Arecaceae > Calamus > Calamus simplicifolius. Next base: position 463,065 of record UESW01005106.1, read on the forward strand.
AATTCTAGGACGAGTGTCTACGATAGGGTTCCAATAAAACAAGATATATTGCATTATTAACCAACAAGATTGATTGCATAATTACACCAAATAAGTCATTGGCAAAAACCTACAGCAATGGGATATAAGCATTACCTTCTTTGGTATTGGTCTTAAAGTGGGGCCGCTGGTCCAGCCTTATTTCCAATGGGTTTCAATATCTCAAATGAACACAACAGAGACTCGTCGATGCTCAACAAAGCACCAGCGTTATCAAATTCACCACAGTAATTTGGAGCTAAAAATATTGTGACTAGTCTCCGTTGCGCAAAAAACTCGTACCCATCCTCTACTACCTGGAAGTTCAAATGTCTTGGATGCTTGATAGCTCCTTTAAAAAGAAAAAGAAAAATGAATTTAAACTTAACAGACCTGATGAGCTCGGCATAAAAGATCAAGATCATTCTTCTCCAAGAATTCAACAAGTTTATCAGCACCGAAAGTACATGAAACCCCTCTGTCACTCATTCCCCAACCTTGAACCTCAGGGTCGGGATCAGACCAAAGCAAATCACAAAGAAGACCATAATCTGGGATCTCAACCAGAAGAAGATATGTCGATATGACCAAGCTAAAGACATGTCTCTGCACTTAAAAGGACTCCAGTATCTAAGTTTTGTCTTCCAGACATGGCTTTGCTAGAATCTATTTATTCTAGAAAATCTATGCTTATGAGCACCTCTTATGATCCAGCCTTTTTTGTGTGGACTCAACAGCTAATAGGAAGCAGCACATCCCTCTATCTCACTAAGCCATTATGATTGTCTCTGCATCCTTGCACAGCCATGTCAGCATGTACAGCCACATGCAAGAGTGGCTGTTCATAGGTACTGCAACACGTTCATTCTCTAGAACACTTGTAGAAGAAGAAATTGAAGTCTGGTCACATGTGTCACTATATTGAAACTTTATCATGAAACATATTCTCATAGTGATAATGCTAATGTTCTCATAGTGATAATGCTAATGTATCACAAAATCATATTTAAGATGTCACATATCTAACACATCTTTAAGCTGCCTAATAAAACAAGAAGAAAGAATTCTAGGACGAGTGCTGTATCGAAGCTAATCAACTCTTGCATCAAGAAGAAAGAAATACTCAATGAAAACAAAGAAAAAACACAGTACGTGAGATCAAGAAATCAATCAGTCGATCAATGTAGGGCACTTCGATTTCACACCAACAACAAGAGCCGGGAGAGAGAATTTATCATCAATGGATGGAGGGTGGGATCATCGGAAGTACCCGGTACCGCTGCCAGCGATGATGGCGGGTGGAGAAGCAGCCTCCATTCGGGAAGAAGAGAGGGGTGGATCCACTGCCAAGATCCGAGAGGGGCTCGATCGGGGCTTCCACTCAGGTGATCGGGAGCGGCCTCGAGAGACCGCGGGACTACCGCCGACGACGCCTCGACGTCGGATAACAGCGGCGGGAGGATCGGCGGTGGAATAGCAGCGGTGGGAGGATGGGTTTCGGAAGGGGATAGCCAGCGAAATAGGGAAAAGGAGAAAGCGGCCTGATTTATAATGGGCATTTGCGACCACCACGGCGACCGCCTGAAGCGGTCGCTAAAGGTGGCTTCCGCGACCGCCCTCCAGCGGTCGCACGATTTCTTCTGCGCCAATGGTTCAGCCTCTAGTAGTGGCGACTGCCTTCCGTAACCGCCCTCAAGCGGTCGTCCGATTTCTTCTGCGCCAAAACTCCAGCCTCTAGTAGTGTTTTACCCATATTAGTACTTTTGTCTTCATCCCTTCAACATTGGACAGCTTCCCCTTCTCTAGATATCCAGTCACAGTGGTGAAGAATCTCAAGATCAAGGAATGTAACTGAGCTCGCATGCAGAGGGCATAAATACAGTAAGCTTCTTGGGTCTCTTCATTGAACTCATAGTTGGTGGAATCCTTAGGGAAGAGGCCTATTGGCATGTCATATTCTTGCAGTAGATCATGCAATGGTTTCTGCATTTTTCCTGAAGAGACCCTTTTCCCAGTTAGATTAAAAAAAAAATGGATACGAGAAAACTAAATGCTTTGTTGATGAAATTTTTCTGCATCAAGAATACTGAACTCAATGGAAAACTATATTAACATTTGGCTCACATTTTTCTGACTTTTTTATTATCTACAAAGGGAAAGGCAACTGAAGAAAGGCTTGGCAGTGTAGTCATCCGCTAGGAACACTTCTATTGAAACTCTTGCTGGAGTTATATTGACTTCCAGTTCTATGAGCATATGGTTTGATATTATAAGCATAATAAAGATTTGAGCTCATGATGCTATGGTTGTCCATGGACAGCCACAAACATGAATGTAGTATGGTCTATGCTGCACCTCTTTTTTCTTTTAATTTCTAGTTTCTTGTTCAGAGAACAGTCATGATCTGGCAGTAGAGATTATCTCACTTGAGCACAAAACTATTGAAAGTCCATCTAGGAACAGAAGAGGCACAGGGAACACATTTGAACCAATAGATAAGAAGCTATATCATCATATTGGAATTTGTGTTATAAATGCTGGAAATTTATTGATGGGAAAAGAGCTTGTCGACATGGGAACTGTACCTTTAATTTTATTCTTTTACTGGGAGATCCCATGACATAATACTATAAAATATATATCCCAGGGCATCAACCAGAAAGTCACCAATCTCGCTAGGAAAAGCATCAATACAGAGAACAGCTAATTAATAATGCCATAAGCTACAGAATTTGCCTCCCAGTTTGCTGAATCAACTGTAAGGTTTGAAGTTACGTTCATTGCAACAAATAGCTGTTGTACGTCACCTGTTAAACCTAATATAATTCATTGCTCTTTCCTCTATCAGCTTAAATTTTGAAGGTCAATCAATTATTTAACCAATTAATTACATCATGCCACCAAAAAAGTCAATTGTGAAGCATTTGCAATTAAGCTTTCCATTGTATCTGATTGAAGGTATTTTTCATCGCGTGCACCAGCTGTATGGATTGATTTAAGCTATCTTTGTTTTATATTGGTAAATTTTCTTTACATGAAAAATTAGGAGTTAATTAATTCTGCTTTGTGTTCTCTAGTAGAATCCACATTGTCGAATGCATTTTTTTTTCTTTCCTTTGATCCCTCATTGGTTGTATGTGATTTTTTTTAAAATCAAAGTATGCTAATTGCTTTGACGAGTCAGGATGAGGCCCTGCTTGAGGTAACTATAGAATATTTCGTAATAAAAAATGCTGATTTATGAGTGGAACTTATGTGCGGTTCATAAATTTAGATCTTCTAAATCTAATTATATATTATGCAGCTCCATATATGATTTACATGAGTTAGATTTTCTTTAAACGAGTAGGATACTTTTGAGATAAATCTGAATTTCTTTAAATGAGGTTCACTATTTTTAGTCAGATTTGATGTTATCCAACGATGTCGATTGATAAGAGTTGGATACATAAGAAACGAAATTGTCCAAAATATGATGCCGGTATTAAGAAGTTCATAGAAAAGGAAAGGCTTCATGTTAATGAAGAAGGGAAGATACGTTGTCCTGGTGTGCGGTGTTATAATGACAAATGACATAAGCTTGATTTAGTTAAATTACACTGTATGTTAAAGGGTTTCTCGAAGATGTATCAGACGTGGTATTTTCATGGAGAACAGTTTGGAAGCAATGTCTCATATGAAAATGTGAATGAAGATGTTGACCCAGAAAGGGAACAAGATGAGATGGTCGAAGCATTGCAGGACATCGCTGGCCCAAGTGGTGCTTACACTGAGGTTGGCAATGATGATGACAATCCGATGATGTCTGACCATGGAAGGACCGATCACAGTAAGAAATTGGATGATCTTTTCAATGAGGTGGAATCCGAGCTTTATCCTGGATGTGAAAAGTTTTCTGCTTTGACATTCTTACTGAAGTTAATGTACATTAAGGTCCTCAATCGGTGGACAAATAAGTCTTTCAATATGTTGCTTGAACTATTAAAAGAGGCATTTCCGAATGGTACTAGAATACCATCTTCGCACTATGAGGCCAAAAAGAAGATGAATGAGTTGGGTAAAGGCTACGAGAACATACATGTATGCAAGCATGATTGTGCTATCTTTTGGAAGGAGAATGCCTCTTTAGAAAAATGTCCGGTATGCAACGAGCCTAGGTACCAAGTGGTTGAAGACAAAGGTAAGAAGATACCTTATAAAGTTATGCGGTATTTTTCACTCACACCTCGTTTGAAATGTCTATATGCCTCAAGACATACAGTTGAAGATATGAGGTGGCACTATGATAAGCGACCGATCACAGATGGGGTGTTACAGCATTTAGCAGATGGAGAAGCATGGAAAGATTTTGATCAAAAGTATCCTAATTTTGCCAGTGAACCAAGAAATGTAAGGTTAGGTCTTGCTTCAGACGGATTCAATCCATTTGGGAACATGAGTAATGCATATAGTATGTGGCCCGTCATTTTAGTACCCTATAACTTGCCTCCATGGAAATATATGAAAGAGACATTCTTTATGATGTCGTTGCTTATCCCCGGTCCTAAATCTTCAGGATGGAATATGGATATATTTTTAAGGCCAATAGTGGATGAACTTAAACATTTATGGACCGAAGGTGTTGATGTATATGATGCATCTACGAAAGAGAGATTTCGGATGCACGTAGCTATTTATGGACTATAAATGATTTTTCAGCATACTCATTATTATCTGTTTGGAGCACAAAGGGTTATAAGGCATATCCAGTTTGTAATGAGCAAACCTCATCCAAAAAGCTGAAAGATAAGATTTGCTATATGGAACATCGTTGTTACTTGCCTATTGATCACAAGTGGCAAAATAGTAGACTCCATGATGGAAGTAGAGAGCATGGAGTCAAACCAAAAATGTTGACCGATGAAGAAATTTTAATGCAATTAGAACACATAGCTGCTGTACAGTTCAGAAAGCATCCAAACAATAAACATCGAAAGCGAAAGCGTGCACCAAATGAGTTGAATTGGTATAAGAAGAGCATTTTCTTCGAGTTGGAGTATTGGTCATCATTAAAATTGAGACATAACTTAGATGTAATGCATATTGAGAAGAATATTTGTGACAATATCGTGGGAACTTTATTAAGTATCGAAGGTAAGACAAAAGACACATATAAAGCAAGAGAGGACCTAGCTTCAATGGGGATCCAAAGGGAGTTGTGGTTACAAACTCAAGGTAATAGAGTTTATAAGCCTCCTGCATCTTACACATTTACATTAGATGAAAGAAGACAATTCTGTAGGTGGCTAAAATCTGTGAAGGTGCCCGATGGATATTCTTCCAATATTTCAAGGTGCGTAAATGAAGGTGATGAAAGATATCCGGCTTGAAGACACATGATTTTCATGTACTACTTTAAAGATTGTTACCTATTGGCATTCAACCATTCTTGCAGAAACATGAAAGTAGTACTTTAATTGAGCTTTCTAATTTCTTCCAACAACTTTGTTCAAGGACATTGTATGTTAGGGATTTGGAGTTGTTAGAAGAACAGATTGTGGTGATCTTATGTAAGCTTGAACGAATGTTCCCATCAGCATTTTTTGACGTTATGGTGTACTTATCAATTCATTTGCCTTACAAGGCCTTACTTGCTGGACCTGTTCAAAGTAGATGGATGTATCCTTTTGAAAGGGCACTTGGTACGTATAAACAATATGTACGTAATAAGGCTTGTCCGGAAGGTTCAATTGTAGAAGCTTATGTTGTCAACGAGTCTCTTACATTTTGTTCAATGTATCTTCGAGGCATAGAAACAAGATTCAACCGTCCAGAACGAAATTTTGATTCGAATAGCCATTTGGACAAGCAATTAAATATATTTGCAACTCGTTGGTGGCCTCTTGGAAAAGGAAGAATGGTGCATTTAGATGATAAAACTTTAAAACAAGTACATTGGTACCTCATCAATAATTGTCTAGAGGTGCAACCATTTCTCAAGTAAGTATACTTGTAAAATTATTTCTTCATATCTTTAAATTTTCTATAGTACTCATTAGCGTAATGTTCTCTATAGCCAACACATTGATCAACTAAATCCAACTAGACCGGAACAACTGGACCAATTACAGAAGGAAAGATTTTTGGAGTGGTTTAAAAATGAAGTAAGCATGTACATTCATTTATATTGTAAATTAATATATCATATGTCTTTATTTCAAATGACGTTGATGTTTGGTTTATCCAGATGTTAAATAAGTATTTTGCTGGGGCATCTGAAGCTACTGATAAGCTTTATTCATTGGCTATTGGTTCTGACAGTCGTGTGTTCTCGTATATTGGCTGTGTGGTGAACGGCGTTAAATTTATCACTGTTAATCGGGATATCGGCCATAAAACACAGAATAGTGGCATTTGTGTTCCCTCTACTCATCTAGGAGAAGAAATTAACTTTTATGGTATATTATTAGAGGTCCTTAAATTTTATTTTGTTAAAGGTTGTAAGGCAATAATGTTTAAGTGCAAATGGTTTGAAACTGAACCAAAGCACAGGAGAATGCAACAACATTATAATATTACAAGTATAAATATTAGTTCAGAATGGTACAAACATGAGCCATTCATTTTAGCATCACAAGCTGAAAAGGTTTTTTACTTGGATGATTTGAAGAATAATTCTAATTGGAAAGTGGTATACAAGGTTAGTCATCATCATTTGTGGGATATTCCAAAAAAAGATGATGATGTTCAGGAAGAAGTATATCAAGAAGATGATTCAGCAGCACTTCGATTCACATGTGAGCAACCTGACATGGACTTAATAACATCTCGGCGTACGGGACTTAATAACATCTTGGCGTACGGACACTGATGCTGAAATAGTTGCAATTGAAGAAAACATTTGAGGTCAAAGTGATGTCGGTCAAGATGACTTTATATGCGAAGATGTTGAGGAGGACGACATACTAGCTGATTATGACAGTGAGGGATCTATACATAGTTCTGATATGGAGGATGATGAAGACAATGAGCATATTAGTGATGACAGTGATTAATTTGGTAGCATTCATGTTCTTTTTTTTACTTATTACAACTATATTCTTATACTTTTTATTTATTAATTCTAGTTTGTATGTTTGTTTGCAGATGTTTTCGAGAGATACTCCTGCTGCATCGAGGCCAGATGATTCTCCTTACATTCCAGCTCTGACAGAGGGGTCATCTGTCGGTGCATCATGTAATAACTCTACTTTAAACTTATATTATTTGGCTATATTTTTTAATGTTATTTTGCACTAATTTAGTTCATTATGTTTTGCAGCTACGTCATCAAAGAAGAAGGGTCGAGGTCCTGCTAGCGGATACAAGTCCGCACAACTGATTGATACACGTCATGGACAGAAGTTGCCTATTATTCTGCCACTTAAGGTTGGATGACCATTAGGAGAGTTTCGCTCTGAGTTTCTGACCGAGATAGGAGTGGTTGTACGTGACATGGCACCTCTTGCGGTCAGGAAGTGGAGTGAGATCACTAACGCACAGAAAGCATCTATGATCGATCGACTTCAGGTCAGTATAATTGCATTAGATTACTTTAGATTACGTTTAATGTACTTAATATACCTTATAACTTTTATTTATATATATTTGCAGAAGAAGTTCGATCTTAATATGAATTTAGAACATATTAAAAAAGGTATTGAGTTTCAAATGAATAAAGTTTATCGAGAATTTAGATATCGGCTTCATATACACTTCATTAGTCACGGCAGGGACACAAGTGTGAGCTTAGCAGAGCAAAATAAGCCATCTCGTGTCTCGCAGAGTGACTGTGACTTTCTATGTGATTACTTTTATTCAGATGAGTATAAGGTAAATACATCCATACATATTTTAATAGTTTATATTTTTTATAAACTCATGTAACCATTCTTTGATGTAGAAAAAATCAGAAACAAATTATTCTAATCGGGAATTGCAGCCATATGCTGCTCTCACTGGATCGAAGTCTATACCGGCTCACTCTTATGATATGGTAAGGAATACTGTGAACCTCGTGCTTTTATATTTATGTATTGTGTGGTCTGATATTGTTGTAGTGTTATAAATCTAGTGCTTTCATATTTATGAAAGATTTGGTCCAGCATCTATGTTGAGTGCTAGATCCAAACTTAGGCTTAATGTATGGTATCATGGACCTCTCTCAGCTCATTCCCACTGGGAAAGAATATTTGCTGAGGTTCTTTTAGATTCAAGTTGGCACACTCTAAATTAGTTTTGTGAATTTTGTGAATATGAGAGCCAAGGAACAGGTTCTAGCTGTTCTATTGCAAGCAAGATATCCACTTCTGGGCAGCTAATGCTGGCTAATCCACTGTGTATTTAGTAATTTTGGACTCCTGAACCTTGAAAGAATGTTTATGTTACGTTAGTTTCTTATTTCGTGCCTAATCCACTGCATATACCAGCTTACTAAAGTTGTAAGCATATAACCTCCATAAGGCAGAGGTAGAATTCTAAGACTCAACCTGTAGCCAAATCAAACAAACAGGGAATTATGATGGTATTTATTCCCATCTCAAAGAGTGAGCACCAGCTTCAGTCCTGCTTGGATGTATGGCTCATCCATAGTTCATAATATTTTAGAAGGATGACCAAGGCCATTCATCACATTCCTCAATGCTCATTTAGTGTAATAAGAATTATATGATATTTTTAGATGTGGAATTGATTATTGGGCCCCAATGGGATTTCAAATCAGTGCTTGCGTGAAATCATACAAGAAGTATCTTGAATATGGGCTGGTTATTTGAAGTGTAAATGTCTGAAGATTGGTTTGGAGTATCTGTTTAATGTCTGAAGATTGGTTTGGAGTATCTGTTTTAAATGTTCTCATATATGTTGCACAGTGAAAATTTGCATATGAGCTGAAGAGTTGTGGACACACTCTAACTCCTTGACACAAAACAGATCCCAAATTTTGCATCTTTCTACTTTTGTTTCGTAATGTTTGTGACAAGGGCAATTATGCATGAGATGAGCACAGCAGCATATCTGTGTGTCAGGTAGGATGCATGGCAATAAGCAAACTCCATATATATTCTCTGCTGGTTGGGTGGAGCACCATTGTAGAAGTTATAATGGTGAAGAACAACTAAGATGGTCTTTGTGTCTCATATGTTAGGTGGCCTAATAGATGTGCAGCACATCTTCTATAGTCAAGTAGCTGGAAATCCAAGGTTAGAGCAAAATGTGGTTTATGTCTGCTGCAAAGCAAAAACTTAGCTTTGGTGGAATTCCAGATTCTGAAATGGCTCAATCACAAGTTTTGGTTGCACTGGTTAACATGTGATGGTGAACACGCATCTCAAAGTTCGCTGTGTATGACAGTCAGGCCTGAGTGGATTGGAAGAAACCTGGGTCAAGTTGTCCAGTGCAGGCCAAGCTTGCGAATACTGCTAGCTCAGCCCAGCTTGCCCAATGTGCACCCTGTTCTCTAGTCTAACTCATTATGAAATTGTTTGAAATTTGAATCAGGAGTTCTCATGGAGTTACAAGGTTTAAAATCATGTCCATTTGATTATTACATTGAAATATTGATACATTCATAATTATATTAGATTATTATCTTAAATTATTATTGTTTATTTTCAGAGAGATCCTATTATGGGAGAGGAGTCATCAAGACTTCATCTTTGGAATACTCTTCATTTTGTTCATTTTGACAAGAAAAAGAATCAATGGATAAATGAAAAAGCTGAAGAAACCCATGTAAGTTTTATCAATTAAAAATACAATATTATTGAATGTAATGTTTTTATACTAAACATATTGAATTTGTTTTCTTTTCATTGCGGGCACAGTTAGTAGAGCGACTTTTCTCACAGGACTCTACAATAGAACCAATCAATGATAATGTCATTTTGAGGAGGTTTTAGGCTCTAGATCTGGTTATAAAAGAGGATGGGTCCACTACCGAAGGGTACATCGAGAATTAAAGATAGTTCTTCATATTCTGAAAACTCACAATTAAAGGTTGAACTACATGAGTGCCGAGAGCTCATCGCTCAGCAAGAGGATAAGCTCACTTAGCAAGAGAAGACCATTCAGTGTCTAAAGGCGACGACTGCTGAGCTCACTGCTTTCATGCGATAGTTTGTGCCTGAATATCATCCTAGTGGATCGCAGACCTCACCTTTATAGTACATGCATTTTTTTTAATTATGTATTTTCTAAAACATTGTATATGATGATTTTATTGAAATGAATGAAAACTTTTATTAAATTTTTTTGTGAAACTTTTATGTTAGAAAATTATTTTAATATCGTTGCTTTAATATTATATTATTATAATAGGTGCAAAATAAAAAAATATATTAAAATAAAATTTTAATATTTTTAAGATTTAAATAAAATCTATTACGATGATTTATTTTTGTCGTAATAGATACCTATTACGGAGAAATAAGTTGCCGTAATAGATTTTTATTTAAATTTTAAAAATATTAAAAACTTATTACGGTGAAATCATATCATCGTTATATATTTTTTAAAAAATTAATTTAAATAAAAATATTACAGTGACTTATTTTCACCGTAATAGGTATCTATTACGACGAAATAAGTTGCCGTAATAGATTTTTAATATTTTTAAAATTTAGATAAAAATTTATTACAATGACTTATTTTTACCGTAATAGGTATTATTACGGTAAAATTAAGTTGCCGTAATAGATTTTTATTTAATTATATTTTTTTTAAAAAATATAACGACGATATGGTTTCGCTGTAATAGTTATCTATTACAACGAAATAAGTCACCGTAATAAGTTATTACAATAACATATTATTACGATGATTTTGTAATTTATTACAATAAATTTTTTATCATCGTAATAACTTATTACGATGACTTTTGTATCTATTGCGATGAATTAATTCGTCATAATAAGTCATTTTTTTTATAGTGCCAGTAATCCTCTCAAAGATTCATTTAAATTGCAATGAATCTAATAACTTCCAATAAGTGCTCAATATATGAGAAATTGCCGTGATGATTTTATCATCACTTGAAGTGATGATTTTTACTATTAAAATCGTCACTTAAAATGACGATAATATCTTGTTTCTCATCTCGGTTTAAAAAATGACCTGGATCTTTGGCTCCTACCGGTTGAAAAATATGGCCATCTAGCTCATGCATGTATCACTAATGTATGAATGAAGTGGCAACATGCATGTTGGCGGACGACATCATGACCAGCGACATGAGTCGCGCTTGTTTGCATATCATTACTTCTTGTGCATACACGGAAGCAATTTGACACATACCGGATAAATTGCATGCATGCATTTTAAATTAAATACATGCAAGATATTGTTATAAATTTATAATTTTACACATTTTGAACCCAATATCTTTCATGAAGAGGAGAGAACAGTGTTTTTTTTACAACAAAAAAATACTTAAATAGCGACGCAAATTTAGTGACACATTTTTGCATCGCTAAATTGTGACCAAATTACGACGCTCAGCAACAACAAAAATAGAAATGTAATTAGTGATCTCAGAAATTAATTTTTATAAAATATAATTATGAAATAAAAATATTACGACGTAATTCAGTGCATCATAATTTTTTTTAAAAAATTAATTATGTTAAATGGCGACCCATTAACGACGCAATAAACCAGATAATCGAAAAAAAATTAATTTTTTAATTTAGCAACGCAAGTAATGCATCGCAAATCTTTTTTAAAAAAATTAAATTTTATAAAATATAATTAAAATATAAAAAAGATAAAAATAAAAAATGCGACGCCATTAGATTCGTCGCCATTTAGCAACGCCACTAGATGCGTCGCCATTTAACGACGCATAAAGAATGAGTCGCTAGATTGCGACGAAACTAGGTGACTTGTAATTTTTGAAGAAAAATTAATTTTTATAAAATAATTATGAAATAAAATATTGCGATGCAATTCAATGCGTCGTAATTTTTTAAAAAAATTAATTATTTTAAATAGCGACGCATTAGTAATGCAATAAACCAAAAAATTAAAAAAAATTTAATTTAACGAGGCAAGTATTGCATCGCAATTTTTTTAAAAAATAAATTTTATTAAAAAAAATAAAAATAAAAATTGCGACGCATCGAAATGCATCGCAATTTAGCGACGCAAATAAAATGAGTCGCTACATTGCGACGCCACAAGGTGCGTCGTAATTTTTTGAAAAAAAATTAATTTTTATAAAATATAATTATGAAATAAAATATTGCGACGCAATTCAGTGCATCATAATTTTAAAAAAAAATTAATTATGTTAATAGCAACTCAATAAATTAGAAAATTAAAAAAAATTATTTTTTAATTTAGCGACACGCACGGGACCATCTTCCTCACGCTTCGAGTCTGCTCAGGGTCAGCAGTAGTCGGTGAACCGGCCGTCTCCAGGGCGGGTGCTGCTGGACCTACGCCGGGATACTTGCGTAAATGCTGAAGCACAACACGGCCATTGCCAGCGACGCGCTCGGGACCAGCTTCCTCAAACGCTTTGACATTGAGAGCTGATGGGTGGTTGGATCCAGCGATCGTTTGGTTTTGCTCGTCTGATGAATTACCGAAGTTCCGTAGTCATCGGAGTAAGGAGTTGGTGTTGGGATTGTTTCCAATATAGATTATTTTGGAAAAGAGAAATCAAGATAGAAGGGTTTTCTTTCAAGAAGAAAATAGATCTATTACGTTTCATTAAGCACATCACCATAAATATTGTTTCTTGTTTCTACGGATAAAACATAATCCTCTTATGATCTTATCCATCTAAGGCTACCCCAGCAAAGCATAAAAAGATAGGCCCATTATTTAAAAGCCTAACTCAGACTAAATAAAATAAAATAAAATACTAAAAACTAACAACCATTATATTTTAACACTCCCCTTTAATGGTTGTTCTTGGATACCCATGAGATCTCTAAAGTGAATGAATTTCTCCTTGGGTACTGCAATTTGGTCTTCAGTCTTCACATACTTGACTTCAATTTCTTTTTCTTCTACCACATCTCTAATGAAATGGTACTTGATTTTGATATGCTTGGTGCAGCATAGAAATGTAGATATAGGATTCTTTGTCATAGAAATAGTAGATTTGTTGTCATCCATAGTAGAGTATGTAGCTTCTTCTTCCTTTTCATCCATATCTTTAGTAATGTATTCTTCTCCAACCAAATTAAATTATTGTCTGGCCTTGATAAGCCAATAAGTGTGCATTGAAACATATTCTATTGCTTCAGAATGAACTGATGATGCCTTCTTAGATGAAGATATGAGATTACCTTCTTCACATAAAGTTCACTTGGACTTTTTAGAAAACCTTTTTCATTGAAGTAGGTGTCAATTTGAGAGTACCATGCTCTGGGTGCTTGCTTCAGCCCATATAATGCTTTCTTCAACTTGTATACCTTGTTTTCTTGACCTTTGATGATGAAGCCTTGAGGTTGTTCAACATAAATTTCTTCTTCTAATACTCCATTCAAGAATGCAGACTTTACATCTAGTTGATGTAGTTTCCAACTTTTATGAGCTGCTATAGAAATAAGAGTTCTAATTGTATCATGTCTAGCAACAGGTGCAAAAGTTTCTTGATAATCAATACCAGGTAATTGAGAGTATCCCTTTGCTACTAATCTTGCTTTGTGTCTTTGAATAGTGCCATCTGGATTGTGTTTTGTTTTGTAGATCCACTTCAAGCCAATGACTTCCTTATCACTTGGTTTCTTCACTAATTCCCAAGTTTTGTTCTTCTCAATCATATTGATTTCTTCTTGCATTGCCTTGTTCCACACTTCTTCATGCATAGCATTTTCATAAGTTTCAGGCTCAATCATGCAGAAATTACAAGAAGCATAAATGTCACTTAACCTTCTCATTTTTATAGGAGTAGAACTTGAAGATGGACTTGAACTTGAAGTTGAAGTAGTTTGTGGTGAACCTTCAACCTTTTTTCTTCATTTTGAGCATCATAATTTCTTCATCTAGAGAAATAATATTTTCTTCAACTTTCTTTTGCTTCCAATCCCAAGCAACTTTTTCATTGAAAATAACATCTCTTCTTATGATCACTTGATTTTGCTTCAAGCTGAAAAGTCTGTAACCTTTTGATTTAGAACTGTATCCAACAAAGATACATTTTTCACTTACTTCATCAAGTTTATGTCTCCTTTCCTTTGGAATATGTGCATAGCACACACATCCAAAGATTTTGAAATGCTTCACTGAAGGCTTTCTACCATACCAGGCTTCAAATGGTGTCATATTTTGAAGAGCTTTTGTTGGACATCTATTCATCAGATAAACTATTGTATTCACTGCTTCTGCCCAATAAGAATTTGGAAGGCCTTTGTCTTTGAGCATAGATCTAGACATCTCAACAATAGTACGATTCTTTCTTTCTGCAACACCATTTTGCTCTGGTGTATAGCTAACAGTCAATTGTCTTTGTATACCATCATCTTCACAAAATTTCTCAAATTCATTTGAATTGTATTCACCACCTCTATCACTTCTCAGCACCTTGATATAATGCCCACTTTGTCTTTCCACAAGATTTTTAAACTTCTTAAAGATAAGAAATGCCTCTGATTTATGTCTCATAAAATATACCCATATCATCCTTGAATAGTCATCAATAAAAATAATGAAGTAGATGTTACCTGCATGAGAAGGAGTTTTCATAGGTCCACATATGTCAGTATGAATAAGCTCCAATGGTGCTTTGGCTCTCCATACATGCTCTTTTGGAAATGCCTCTCTATGTTGTTTTCCAAGTGCACATCCTTCACAAGGTTCTTCCTTGTCATGTATTGCTGGTAGACCATACACCATATTCTTTTGATATAAACTTCTCAAACTTTGAAAATTCAAGTGCCCAAACCTTTTGTGCCATAACCATGACTCATCATTTACCTCCATCTTCCATGCAGCATCCTTTGCATAGTGCAAAATAAGAGGAAAACTTCTATTTTTCTCCATCTTGATTTTGCCATAAGTTGCTTTTTCATCCCTCTGTCATATAACTTGCAAACATTATCTTCAAAGTGTACCATATGCCCATGCTCAATCAGCTGTCCAACACTCAAGAGATTTTGCTTCAAATCTGGAACAAGTAAAACATCATGAATGAATTTTCTTCCTTTCTTGGTATTGATTTCAATTGTGCCTTTGCCTCTTGCTTGGACTAACACCATTTCCCATCTTCACTTGTGAAATTGAAGAACTGTCAATGTCCACAAAAATAGACTTGTCTCCTGTCATGTGATTGCTGCAACCACTGTCAAGATACCACATATTATTACTTTGCTGCAGTTTGACATGCATATAGTGTGCTTTGTTGACCTTCATTTTCTTCTGAGAAGTGTGCTTGTTCACTTGCTTTGTATCTGCAATCTTTTTGAACATGTCCAAACTTTTTGCAATTATAACATTGGGGTTTCCCCTAAACCAGCAATCTTTTTCAGCATGAGAAGACCTTTTACATATATTGCACCTTTGTTGAGTGCTCTCATCATATTGCCTTTTGAAAAATTATTTCTTTGCATTTCTCTAATCTCTTCCTTTCATATTTCTTCCTCTTCCTCTACTCTGGTTTTCACCTCTGAATGACTCTCTTTTGACTGGAGCATGACTATGATTCTTTTTGAGAATTTTTATCAACCACTTTGAGTTTAGATTGAAAGGCACTTTCAATTGATGATTCTTTATGCCTAAACAATCTTTGCTCATGAGCTTCAAGAGATCCCATTAATTCATGAACACTTAATTCAGAAAGATCTTTAGATTCTTCAATAATTGCAACTATTGTATCAAATTTTGGAGATAAACTAGCCAAGATTTTCTCACATATTCTTCGCTCGGTGATGGTTTCACCATATCTTTATTTGATTAACAGTCTCCGTAATTTTGAGAAGTAATCCTTCAATTTTTATTTTCTTGCATTCTCAAATTATCTAACTCTCTTCTTAGAGTTTGAAGTTTGATAGCTCTTACCTTTATGTTGCCTTGAAATTCCTCGTGCAAGATGTCCATGCCTCCTTTGATTTGGTGGCTCTAATAATTCTGGGAAAAATTTTCTCAGATACAGCTTGTTGGATAAAGAACAAAGCTTTGGCATCCTTCTTTTTGTAGTCCTTCAGTTGCTCCTTCTGATTATTTATTAGATTAACTGGGTCTTCGTACCCGTTCTCAACTAGATCCCATACTTGTGAAATAAAAAGGTCTTTATCTTGATGCTCCAATAATCATAATTTTCTCTATCAAAAATAAGGATAGAAGGTTGGTGGATATTTATTCCAATATTGCTTGGGGTTGCCATGAATCTTTTTCTAGCAATTTTTTCTTCACCGTTTCTTTGTTGCACCTTGTGGGATAGGCAACGGATCTTTGGCCTTCACGTTCACCTATCAAGGGCTTTCCTTTTCAACCTTTTCTCCACCAAAGATCAAAAAATCCAATGGATGCAGTGTCACCGCTCCCTGTTCTCTCACCAAAGCAACCACAGCAACACGTCTTCAATCGGCTGCGGAATTGTGGCCTTCCTCTTTTCCCTTGGAAGCTATTCTCTAACGCCAAAAAAAGCTTCTTTGGAAAAGTCAAACTTATCCTCTTTTTTTCTGCTTTGGAAAGAGGAAATTGCAAACTTATCCTTTTTTTCTACTTTGGAAAGAGGAAATTGCAGGATGAAAGAATTTGGTGGAAGAACTCATCGGCTACGCGTGGAAGGAAAGCACCGTTGGCTCCGGTCTTCTCATCCTCCTCGCCTTCACCGGCTTTAAAATCAAGAAAGCAAGATTTCTTTTCTTTCTTGTTTCTTCGTCGGGAACTAGGCTCTGATACCAATTTTTGTTGGGATTGTTTCCAACAAAGATTATTTTGGGAAGATAAATCAAGATAGAAGAAGGGTTTTCTCTCAAGAAGAAAATAGTTCTATTGGGTTTCATTAAGTACATCACCATATAAATATTGTTTCTTGTTTCTACGAATAAACATAATCCTCTTATGATCTTATCCGTCTGAGGCTATCTCACCAAAGCATAAAAAGATAGACACATTATTTAAAAGTCCAACTCAGACTAAATAAAATAAAATAAAATATTAAAAACTAACGATCATTATATTTTAACAGTTGGGAGAGAAGAAGGAAGCGAAGAAGATGTGCCGGTGGTTTGGAGTGAGTCATCACCTCTGAAACTCCTGAGTCGTTTAAAGTAGGAGTTGGAAGTGAAGGAAGAGGCGGAGAGACGCCGGCGAGGTCGAATGTACGAATCTTTGGAAGACTTTATCTCGGTAGGTAAGAGCAAGGATAATAGTGATTAGAAACGTTGACGCATATGGTACCGCTAATGAAGCTGCACACGCGAGAAGACGCCATTAGAAACGATGAGAAAAAGTAGTGATTAAAGGAAGGACCAAGCTACAAATCTCCATTGGTTGCACCATTGCAATAACCTTAAGAAAAAATTGTTACATGTTCATTAATGGTGAATCTTACAACGCCCATGGCAACATGTTGGCTGGTGATAATATGTGCTGCAGGACCTGGCTTTGAAAAGTTATTAGGAGGCAACGGCAACTATTTTTCATCATGTGAGCTAATTATTTTTTAATACTTGATCTCAACAGCTGTTCCAAAGAAGAGAGCTTTAGATAGTATAAGTTTAACTGGCATGAGTTGAGAAACTCTCTTGTTTGCTAATCATTGATTTTTCTTCTTACGTATATTATCGTGAATTTATAGTTTTATATATTTTAATGCCACAACCTCTTTCATTGTGAGCTTGGTACATGCTAGCTCAGCTAGCAGTTGTTGATTTTCTTAGTACAATTAAATAGCTATCTTTCGATAGACCACTCAACTTCCATGAAATCTATTATTTGGAGATGCTGAGATCTGATTGGATAAGCGCATGAGTTTGGAAGAACTTTCAATTCGTTGGGGTTTATGTTTCTATTTTACGAGGGACCTTAATCAAGTAGTACTTGATGGAAGGGAATGAAGTTTACATCTTTATTAGCCTTGTTCCCTTAGAAATAGAAAAGAAAATTTCTGCTTGTGAAATGGAAGAGTTTGTAATGCCTCTAGGATGTGAATTAAATGTGTAGCATTTCGAAAGCACCATATGATCTATTTGAATAAATTTTTGAGAGAGAATTATAGATTTTTTAGTTGTCATGCCTATAATAAATGAAGGTTCTGAAAAATAGAGAACATATTTCATTTCGGCGACAATAGATCAGAGTTGGCAGTGCCGATGAAAAAAAGGAGAAAGGAAAGCTTATCTCCGAAAACCCTTTCGTCTCTTTTTTAGAAGACATCTTATGTCCAAAGGAAGACGAAGAGTTTCAGAGATACTAAGGCGGTGTTTGATAGCTTTTTGGCTATCCCTGGATAAATGTACATGATAGCATTTTTCCAGGGGATAGCTGAGAGGATAAGCACCTTTTTAAAATTACCACTCTGCCATCAAGGGATAACTTTAGTTATTCCTAGGTTCTCTAGGGAATAAGTTCAGGGGATAACCCATGGTTAAACATGGGTTATCCCCTCTGGTTAAACTTTTTTAGCACTATCCTCTGTAGCTATAGCATTTGGGGATAAGGGGGATATCTAGGGGATATCCTCCTTATTCATCATATCAAACACACCCTAAGAGTCTCATGAGACTTTTGGATCCATGTGAACGTTTTACTTGGCACCCACGCCAACAATAAATTTGCCACTAAAGTAGATAAAGCCATTGGAACATGATGTTCGCAATGCCACGCCATCAGACGACATGACATGAGAAATTAAGCGAGTGCCGGCAATTCGTCGTATCTTGGGCTCTAAGAAAGGATCAAGTCTAACTCTTATGGCTGACAAATCAAATAGCTTTTGTCATCCTCCAAAACGTCAAACACCAACCTGGATCAAAGGTTGGTTTCTAGCTCACATGATGCTGTTGTGAGATCGACATCGTTCAGCCTTCAATCATTTAATTTTTTGATCAAGATCAAATCTTAATCAATAAAGAAAAAAAAGATTTCTTGATCAAGATTAAATCTTGATCAATCAAGAAAAAAGAGAAAGCCTTCCTTTAACCATCCATAAAAAGGGACATGAGAGAGAGACTTCCACCCATTCAAGAGAGAAAGAAAGTGGTTGTTAGGCATCCAAGAGAGAAAAAAAGAGGAGAAGTTAGGCGTATCTTTCTAATAGGACATCTCTCTTTTTATTCATGAAGAGGAGGTTACTCCTTTTATTCATGATGATGCCAACATTATGAATGTTCCCTCCTCCATGACATAGAGATGGGTCATGTCCATCATATGAGCATGGAACCATTCTTCACATGGCACGATTGATCTTAACCCTCAGTTCAATTGAGTTTCCATGAATCAAATCATGCCATCATATGGTTCCAATTAAATACCACATTATTAATCTAATCAAATCCCAATTAATCTAAGCCATCCATCTCATGGATCAAGCCTAATTGGGTATCTAATTAATCGATTTCATATGTATATCACATGTACAAAAGTCTCTCCTTGAACATAAAATTCTTTCCTTTACGATGAATCCTATTCATCAATTTCATATTCTCTCATTAAGATTGAGTCAAACCCAATCCTAATTAATTGGTCACCTAATTTGAATTAAGTCCAACTTAATTTTTATTTTAACTTCATCTAAAATCTCCTTAATGCGTGTGACCCATTAGATCCCTTGATATATTGGTAATAATCATGCCCTTAATTGATCCTGGGGATAACTTTGATAAACACGTTTCCAAATCAATTCTTTAATCAAATCAACTCTTTGATTAAGTTAAAGAATCTATGATTATAGATCATGAGCGGCCTCTAGCAAAGCATCATGACCACTCAAGTGTTAAGGGTTTTGTTGACGTGGTCATCAACACTTATCCATGAACGGTTATCGTACGATTCAATCCCTTCGTCTTATATCTCAGATTAATCAGTGGTATGGAATATGTCAACCATGTAATTGATCTTTGTTTACTTGATCTCAAAAAAATTGACTCATATAAATTAGAACTTCAAAACCATTCCGAATTCCAACTCAATCTTGCAAGGATTTAACGGTCAATTTAATCCATCAAGTAGCCGTGGGATATAACCCTTTCTATCAAGGAAAATAAATCCTGTCTTGATCAAACACCACCTTCATGTTTATCATGTCATACCCAACCGACACCATATTTGCCACCCATGGCTAGAGCGATGTTTGTATATCGTCAAAGCATAACATTCACATATGAGGTGCAATGAAAATCTTAAGTCAAAGGATCACTCACACCACCATCATTAGAGATCAACCATTGACACTATATAGAATATCCATATGGGATCTCTATGCGAGTCATCCAATGCATCGTTACAATAATGAGCATTCACACACCTATCTAAGTATCTTCATACTTTAGCTTGTGAAATCAGCTGCTTACCTCAAGAGTGAAGATATGTAATGTGTACTAGTCTAAATGGCATTCGACAATGTTCAGTCCTGTTGACTAGAAAAATTTAAAGAATTGAACCATAATGTGCAATTTTAGATCTCACAATTTGCAATCTCTATTACAAATTCTATATGCACAGTTCACATTATTTTAGACTTTATCTCATAGGTAAAATATATCTATATATATAATTACACCTCGATAGATAAAAAAATTAATAAATTTGATTTGCATTCATAAAGAAATGTGTACAAACTAGCATCTAATCCAATTGGATTTAGGGCACACACTAACAATCTTCCACTTGCACTAGAGCCAATCATCCATATATTCAATACCAAGTGACTCAGCATGACCATCATGCTTCTGCTGCGATAGGACTTTGTGAACGGATCTGCAATATTATCGTCCGTGAGGACTCGTTCTATTTTTATATCATTTTGTCCAATGATTTTTCTAATTACATGATATCTTCTGAGTACATGTTTAGACTTTTGATGAGACCTTGGCTCCTTAGATTGCGCAATAGCTTCATTGTTATCAAGTACAAGAGTACTGGATTAACAATGGTTGGAACCAATCTAAGTTCAGTGATGAACTTTTTAATCCAAACTGCTTCTTTAGATGCATCTAATGCTGCGATGTACTCAGCTTAGTTGTAGAGTCTGCTGTTATCTCATGCTTGGAACTCTTTCAACTGACTGCACCACTATTGAGTGTGAACACAGCCTAATTTTAATTTATAATTATCTCTATCAGACTGAAAACTAGAATCCATGTAACCCCAAATTATAAGGTCGGGTCCTCCATAAATCAAGAGCATATCCTTAGTCCTTTACAAGTACTTAAGGATATTCTTTCCATTCAATATTTCTCACTTGGATTTGCCTGATATCTACTCATGATACTCAAGGTATAAGAAATATCAGGCCTCGTACATAGCATCACATACATGATGGATCCTATCGCTGATGCATATGGTATCCTATCCATGTGCTTTCTCTCCTCTTGGGTCTTAGGACTCATGTCCTTATAGAGATTTACCCCATGCGATATTGTTTTCTTCTTAAGTTCAAAATCATTAACCTCAAGTAGACATGTGCTTTTTACTTAAGGTTGAACTTAGTGAAGTTCAATAGGTAGAAAAACTGACACACTTAAGAGATGACACATAAATGATTTTGACTAGATCAAACTCAGAGCCCATGCAGAAATCATTAAGAAGATCCGGTAGGGTACTGCATCAACCGAACAGATACTACAGTTTCTTGATCCAAAACGGTGATCCTATTGAACTCGATGAGAACAATGAGGATCCAATCACCTATATGGATGCAATGCAGAGGTCTAATTCTAAGAAATGGCTAGAAGCCATGAAATCTGAAATGGAATCCATGAAAATCAACAATGTATGGACATTGGTTGATCTACCTGAGGGGATAAAACCCATTAGAGTAATGGATTTTCAAAAGAAAAAGAGGCGCTGATAGACAGGTAGAGACCTATAAAGCCCATCTAGTTGCTAAGGGGTATTGTCAACGTTATGGTATAGACTATGACAAGACATTTTCTTTTGCGACAATGCTTAAATCCATTCGAATTATACTTTCTTTAGCAGCACACTTTGATTATGAAATCTAGCAAATGTATGTCTGAATAGCTCTCCTTAATAGTAAGCTGGAAGAGGAGGTGTATATGATACAACCTGAAAGGTTCATATTCATAGATGAGTCAAAAGTGTGCAAGCTTCAAAGATCCATCTATGGACTGAAATAGGCATCTCAAAGCTGGAACATGCGTTTTGATAAATGTATTAAGACGTATGGTTTCGTTAGAAATAGAGAAGAACATTGCATTTATAAATGGGCTAATGGTTCTGTGGTTGTATTCCTTGTGTTGTATGTGGATGATATTCTCATAATCGGGAATGACATCCCAGCATTGGAATAAAGGTCTGATTATCATCTCAATTTCTATGAAGGACTTGGGTGAAGCCTCTTATATACTTAGTATGAAGATCTATAGAGATAGATCCAGGAGGCTTTTGGGATTATTCCAATCTACGTACATAGACACTGTAATTCCAAGAAAGGCTATCTCCCAATAGGCAATTGAATTTTTCTCTCCAAAAATGATTGTGCAACAACTTTTGAGGAAAGAGAGCGCATGAGTAAGATTTCATATGCTTCAGCAGTGGGTTTTATCATGTATGCCATGACATGTACTAGATCAGACGTGGCATACTCACTAGAGGTAGTGAGCAAATACCAGTCTGACCCAGGTGAAGCTCATTGCAAAGTAGTGAAGACTATTCTTAAGTATTTGCAAAATACTAAGAACTAATGGCTAATTTATGAAGAAGTTGACTTAAAACTTGTGGGGTATACTGACTCTAGTTTTCAGTCAGATAGGGATGATAGTAAGAGTGTATCAGGGTTTATCTTTACCCTAAATGAAGAAGCGATTTGCTAAAAAAGTTATAAGCAACAGATTGTGGTGGACTCAGTTTGCGAGGAAAAATATATTGCGGCATTGGATGCAGCAAAGAAAGCTGTATGGTTACAAAAGTTCCTAGGAGAACTGAAAGTGATACCTTTTCTGGATGATCCTATTTTGGTGTACTGTGACAACATCGGAGCCATTACACAAGTCAAAGAGCCGAAGTTCCATCAACGCACCAAACATATTCCACGACGTTATCACTTTATGCAAAAAATTGTTGAGCGAGGTGACAATGACCTTCAGAAGATCGATGGAAAGGAGAACATAGCCAACCCATTCACTAAAGCTGTTGGAATTTAAGAGTTCAATGATTGTCAATGAAAATGGGAATTAGATTATGCTCTGATTGGCTTTAGTCCAAGTGAGAGTTGTTGAGAAATGTGTCCCAAAGCCAATCGTCTAAGTTGTAGACGGTTATGCTCATTGTAATTGTATATGAACTTTATAATAAATAAAAGCATTTTTGGTAATTCATCATATTTACATTTTTCTGTAAAAACTCTTGTGTGATGGAGTCCTTAGAACTACCTTACATTCAATATAAAGAGGATATATCGAGTAGTTCTTAAAACTATTTGCAACCAAAGGATACATTGTTATTGGACGACAGCGTATCAAGTATAGGTTAATGTATGTCATATAGGTTGGTTGTCCTCTTAACCAAGGAGTATGAAGACACTGGTATGACATACTATAAAATGTATGACATTTCATTAAACATGACCCACCTGCGGAACTCCCTTCTGCCAAAGGTTACTCGCGAAGGGATATGAATATAAATGTCTATCAAACCTAAGATCACCATGGTAGCTTATAAGCAAGGGTTTTTGAACAATTGATCCATGGGTACCTAAATTAGTCATACTGATTCACCTTAGGTGACATGGGCTAACTCGAATCAATGAGCTACCCAATCAATTCTGATCGACCATATTTTTCAGGTAAGTGAGATCATGGGATAGGTTCATCAGATTTGATTAGATTAGCCTAAAGACTTGAGTCACCACTGAGCCACAAATCAAATCCATTTAGATTTATGGAATGATCAATCTAACTAATTAGAGAGATCTAAAGAGAATGTAACCTAACTCAACTTTTGATTAGATTTAATTTCTCTTTTGGTAATGATTAGGTCCTTAAAAAGTGAATTATTATCCTAAAGAGAATGTGTGAACACAAGAAGGTCCATGTGTTCTCTTTCATATGTCACACGTTAAAAGTGAAACCCTCTAACACTACAAGAAAATAGTATAATAGTGACAAAAACTTCCATCACTATTCCGTCACAAATTGGGTTTAGTGATGGATTAGTGATGAAAATCTTATCGTCATCATTTTGCCATCACTAAAATTTAGTGACGGAAAGAGGACCGTCACAAAATAATAGTGATGGATTTGTGATGAAATATTCAGTCAAAAATTTGTGATGGAACATATTTTTCGTCACTAAATTGTGACGGATTAGTGACGAACTATCCATCACGCATTATTCCGTCACTATTCCATCACAAATATTTCCATCACTATTCCATCATAATTTAGTGATGAATTAGTGACAAAAATTTAGTCACTAAAACTTTTGTCACTAGTCCATCACTAATAGTGATGAATTAGTGACAAAAGAATCCATCAATCATTTGTTATTATTCCATCACTAATCAATCACTAATATTTTGTCACTAATCTATCACTATTATTTCTATCAGAAATCAATCATTAATCCATCGTTAACCTAATAAAATTTCATCAAATTTTTATTCTTATAAATTTAAAATTATTTTTAAATTATAATATATTTAATGCATTCTAATGAGATTTATAGATGAAAATTTAAATTTAAGAATAAAAAATACATGCCACATGAAAAGGTGGAGATTCAAACAAGCTAGGTGAGTTCTTCGCTGGAATTTTAGTCACAGAAGTAGCATATAGAGTACATGTCTTGCATTTATTACATGCATATGATAAACATTTACAAAGCCCACACTAAAGGCTAACCACATCAAAATAAAGGCTGCAATTGAATCTATCAGCTTCTATTACTATTTCCCTTGCTGCTTCCATACAAGCGAAAGAGGTTAAAGGCAGAGAGACCGGAGAGGCCGACCATGCCAAGGCTAACCACAAATGAACTCGTCATTCCCTCCCCAACTTGGAAACAGAACTTCCCATAGAGATTGCATATCTTCATCCATTGCAGCTCCGACTGCCCGAACTCCCCGAGCACTGCCGATTGCGCAACTGCTGCCACTGCAGCCAGTGTCACATATGCCATCACCTGCATAGAAACCACAACAGTAAGCACTCATCAACTCAATGTCACCAGACCACATATTCCTTCCAGTTGCTGATTGAGAACACAATGGAATATAAGGTAAATTGACATGGAATTCTCTTCTCTATAATCTGGCTAGATGGCAGAAAGCAAGAGCTCTGGCAACCTGAGGCCAGAAAACTAATAATAAATGGAGGAGGGTCAAACTGCATTATAACTTGGTGTATCACAATCTCCTACAGTGAGTACGCACTAAAACATCATTATAGCTTCCACGGTGGTCACAATAATCATGCTAGCATTCCTTCTCACTGGGGGGTTTTATGTTCAAAACGTGCCAAGCTGTGTGACCTGGATGAAGTATACCTCCTTCACCTTCTACTGCTATAGGCTGCTCATCAACGTGCAATATAGAAGAAGTGAATTGGCTACTTTTCTAGGTTTGTCTCATCGAGGGAACAAAAGGGAGACAGCAGAAGAGGCGTTGGGTGGGCAGGTGGGTACAATGCTGTGCATCGTGGTATTGGTTGCCATGTTTGTGGGATACAGGTTTTTGGCATATCTGGCTCTTAGGCGCATCAAAATATGAATACAGGTGCAGGATTAACATAATTTAACTTTACTATATCGACAGGCATCTGGGTATTGGATTATCAGGTGATCGAACAGCAATGAGGGAGCAAAGAGCAGTTGAACATAAAAGATGGCTACTGAAACAAGCAAGTGTACATTATGTTTAGGATCCTGCCTGATATGGAGACTAGTAATTATTACTTAGTAACTAGAAATGCAAAGGGCAGTCGGAACCTACTGTCCGTAAGGAAGCAAAAGATAAATGCTTGCTTCATTTGGGTGTCAGCAATTATCATCATAAATTGTTCACTTGCTAAGTTTCAAATTGAGATCAGCATTTGTTCATCAATCTTTGTTTCTTCAAGAACAGTTTGGTTTTATAAATCTCTAAGATTTTGCCATCTTTGTTAAGGCCATTTTCTGACGAGCAAGGTTTTATTTTAAATTAATGTCTCAACATGTCAAGTCCAGGTACATTCACTATGTTATTCAGTTGACAATTGTACAGGTTGTTCTCAAGTTTCCTTTCAGAAGCAGCAAAGGCAGGTAGTAGTTTGAGCCATATTACTGCTACAACAGACAATCCTGATTCACCAAATTGATGGATCTTGATAGTGACCAAACCATATCACTTGAAGTTTTCCCTCTCATGTCACATCGTAAACTTTCACTAACACTTCAATCCCAAACAATCAACTTGTCATAGCTAATATTTGTCCACGTTAGTTCAAACTTGGAAAACAGATTTTGGATAGCTTTTACATGCATTGATGAAGGACAAACAGTCAAAGGAAAGCTACAGCAGTATCTAATGCATTTTGGGGTGTCTGAGACTAAGCTATCATCACTAGGGATGACTTCATATCCTACTATGCTTATGGTTTTAAAATAAAACATCATATCCTACTATGCTTATGGTTTCCCCATGTACACCAAAATTGTGCTGCCTTCACCTGATTGAATAAATCTGTACTTTTTATATACACATGACCATGCAACGCTTAACGCCCTTACAACAGGGGAGTCGCTTCTTTCCTAAAGAACCCCTTAAATTACAAGTTTTTGATATGCAGCTACCTAGCCCATGATGCTCATCTTGCAATGAGCATGTCCTAAGCTAATTCTTTACATACCACAAAGGTCATTGACTATTTGAACTTCACAGAGAGCAAAGGGTACATCACCTGTAACACCATAATCATTTTAGGATCCATATTTTCAACTACGCTAAAAAACAGAAGTCACTCAGTGCATTAAAATTTACAACTCAAGCCATGAGATAACATTATGAAAATAGAAGTTGCATATTGTAGCGTAGAAATTATCATCTTCCTATTTAGTGCAATAATATTTGATACAATGTAGCATATTGGTGTCCGATACTGACATTTCAACTTGACTATGGCTGGAACAGTTAATTAGATAGAGAAGAGCTTGCTATAAGCTACTTAAAGGAAGACCAATACCCAGGATAAGCTCTACATCTTCAACAAACCCCATATTCAGCATTTCATCAGCTTCATCAAGGACTCGAAATTTCAATGACTTCAAGTCAAGCATTTCCCTCTCTATGTGATCCTACAGCAAGTGAGCATGGAAATAAACACAGGCCACTATGAAAAAGTGGAAGTTGAGTTAATTAACTTTTGAGCAGTAAACAACAAGAAAATATATAGAAGATTTTTTTTTAAAAGAATACTTTTATCCTCCCGGGTGTTCCAACAACTATGTCAACCCCCGTTTTAGTGCAGTTTCTTGAGGACGATAAGGAGCACCTCCATATACACCGCATGCAGTTAGTCCTCAGAACACTGAAATTGGAGAAGAATGCTCTGTGCCATCTAGACATATTCAGTGGGTAAAAAAAAAAAAATTAGAAAGTGTAGCATCATGAGATCTAGAAGGCATGTTTCAGACCAAAAATAATTAAACTTCAATCCTGATATATCAACAAGCCCACAAAACTACTTCATAAATAGGTAGCAAACTTTCTAACACCTGACAGCAGCAAGACATAGACATTAGTGCATTCAACTCACAGCCCCAAGATTAAGAGAATGGTTTAAGCTTTATCTACTATTGCATATCTACTTGGAAGAAGGTCTCTCAGTGAAGAGATTTCTATAGATAACAATAGCATTAGCGGAGAGATTTCTGATATTATAGAAAGTTGGTCCAGTTGCATTGAGCATAGAGTGGATGGCTGAAAACTTTTGGATGTGAGTAAAAATAACTTGAGTGGGATCATCCCAAAAGTCTGGGTCAGTTATCAGCACTAGAGTATTTGGATCTCTCCTCAAACTCCTTTATAAGCAATTTGACTGAAGCTCACTTTGCCAACCTTACGAGACTATGGAACTTGGATTTATCTGACAACTCATTTGAAGTGAACCTAAGTCCAGATTGGATTCCTGCTTTTAATGCCCGATCAATTGGTATGCACTCCTGTCATTTGGGACCAAAATTTCCCACATGGCTTCGAACCCAGTCAAATCTGGAACGGCTACAGCTTTCAAAAAAAAACATTTCAGATGACTTCCCTACTTGGTTCTGGGATCTCAAATATATGATTGAATTGAATGTGTCATATAATAGCATGAAAGGAAGACTACCGCCTTCTTCAAGAGGTCAGCAATATATGTATATCGATATGAACTCCAACAACTTTCATGGTTTATTGCCTGCATGGGATCTGTCTGATATATACAACATAGATCTATGTCTGATATATAATCACCTACAACCACCATGGATGGTGGCCTCCCATGGCCGGACAACACTCTCCTTCCTCCGGCGATCTTCTCTGACAACGGCAGCCCTCAAACCTCCCAAAATCCCATTGATTCCTCAGTTGAAAAAGAAAACAGAGGAGGAAAAATTTTACCTCCTCCTTGCCGGGGTCGCCGAAGATGATCTGAACTTCCCCGAAGGTTCGACTAGCTCCGGTGATCCTCCCATACTCTTTAATTAGAAAATCTCTCGCCCTTTCAGCCGGAATTGAAGAGATTGTCAAGAAACAGAGCTTTGAGAATTAAACAGAGGAAAAGAGCGCGATAATATTTTGGCCTCCCTACCTCACCGGCGACGTTAGCTCAAGCTCCGGCGACGTTCCACGGTGAAGGAGGTTCAAACTATACCATCCAACAATGGTTCACGAGCCGGGATACCCTAGCTGAAAATACAAATCGAGAAGACTAAAAATACAAAAGAAATCTCTTATCCATTAGCACTAGAATAGAGCAAGTTTGCAGGGAGAGAGAGACACGGTGGTAGAAGAACGAGGAGCCGCAGTCGCTGTGCAATTCCTCCTCGCCGATGGGGACGCGCGGTGGATCGACCTTCTGGGTTCGGAGCTGAGACCTGAGGGGCGGCGCGGAGCAGTGCCGGGGGCCGCTGAAGGACTCCACGGTGCTGCTGTGGCTACTGGAGGCTGGCCACTGCGGCGGTGGCTGCCGCTGCCGAGGGTAGGGGGTGTGGGGGAAGGCGGTGGCGGCGGCGATGGCGGTGGGGGAGGAAGAGAGAGGGAGAGGGGCGGCCGGGAGGGGAGGGCATGGAGCGGGGAAGTTGGTCTTGGCCTTGCAGCCGCGGAGGCTGATGGCGGCCGCGTCGTAGGCGCGGGCGGCCTCCTCGGCGGAGTCAAAGGTGCCGAGCCAGACGCTGGTCTTCTTCGCCGGGTCGCGGATCTTCGCCGCGAACCTCCCCCACGGCCGCTTCCGGACGCCGCGGAACCGGACCTCCGGGCCCGATCCCGCCCCGATCGCCTCTGCCGCGGCCGCTGCCGGTGCCATGACAGCTCTCCCCTTCCGCATCGCTGATCGGAGGAAGGAGACAAGTGAAGGAGAAGGGGATGATGGTTTGGAGGGAGGTATAAGGGGGGAGGGTGGAAGAGGGGTGGTCTAGGGCTTGGTGCTGGGGGAAGATGGGGAGCGGGGGTGAGGCTGGCTTTCTCTCCTTTTAACAAAACCGAGAAGCGGTGTCTTGATTTCTCCACCTTTTTTCTCTTGCCTCCTCTCACTCTCCCGTTCGCCCCACAAACGACTTGGTTACTTCTTCCAGCCTTCTCCAGCTCTCTTTTCCCTATTTTTCTTATCTTTGAGTTTTAGCCGGTGGAATGGCTCATCCGTTACTAATCCATCATCACTAATTTATGATGGATTAATAATAAAATAATAATTCATCATTAAATTAGTGATGAATTACTTTATTCATCACTAATTAGTGATAGTCCATCACTAATTCATCACTAATTTAGTAATGAATTACTCTTCATCACTAATTTATGACGGATTAGTGACGGATGATGCAATTCATCACTAATTTAGTGACGGATGGGACAATCCATCACTAAATTAGTGATGGATTAGTGACGAATTTTTTATCACTAATTAGTGATGGATGTGATAGTCCATCACTAATTCGTCACTAATTTAGTGATGAATTACTCTTCCATCACTAATTAGTGACGGATTAGTGACGGATGAGGCAATTCGTCACTAATTTAGTGACGGATTGACCATCCGTCACTAATTAGTGATGGATTAGTGACGAAAGGAAAATCCGTCACTTTCCTTCCATCACTAATCCATCACTAATTTAGTGATGAATTACCCCATTCGTCACTAATTTGTAATGGATTAGTGACGGAAGTAAAATCCGTCACTAATCCGTCACTAATTTAGTGATGGATTGCTTTTCCATCACTAATTTGTGATGGATTAGTGATGGAATGGCAATTCATCATTAATTAGTGACGGATTGCCCCATCCGTCACTAATTAGTGATGGATGTGACAGTCCATCACCAATTCGTCACTAATTTAGTGATGAATTACTCTTCCATCACTAATTAGTGACGGATTAGTGACGGATGAGGCAATTCGTCACTAATTTAGTGACGGATTGACCATCCGTCACTAATTAGTGATGGATTAGTGACGAAAGGAAAATCCGTCACTTTCCTTCCGTCACTAATCCATCACTAATTTAGTGATGGATTACCCCATCCATCACTAATTTATGATAGATTAGTGACGAAAGTAAAATCTGTCACTAATCTGTCACTAATTTAGTGATTGATTGCTTTTCCATCACTAATTTATGATGGATTAGTGACGGAATGGCAATTCGTCATTAAATTAGTGACGGATTGCCCCATCCGTCACTAATTAGTGATGGATGTGACAGTCCGTCACTAATTTAGTGACGATTTAGTGACGGATAGACTAATTCGTCATTAATTTTAATTTTCATCACTATTTTATTACTAAACCGTCACAATTTAGTGACGAAAATTTTCATCACTAAATTTCGTCACTATTTTGACATTTTCTTGTAGTGTAAATTATTAGGTCCTTAAAAAGATGAAGTTATGGGAATAACTAAGTCTAGCCTCCCATTAATTGGATGGTAATGGTTCAATAGTTCGGCGATCATTGGCAGACCCAAAGGTTGAATGTTCATCAAGCTATTGGAATTGCCAATCCTAATATGATGGCTCAATGTGCTCTCTTAACTGTGGTCAGGTGGGCCGGCCAAAGTTGGGCTTGACTATTCGTTGGTTAGAAGCATTGAATTTTGTCATGTTAATGGTTGGACCTAATCAGGACCTTCAATAGAAGGCCCAAAGGCCAATTGAAGTGTACCCTAAGGCAAAATTAATTACTAAAAGTTACTTGGAGAAGTAATCGGTTAAACAACCTACCTTTAGATGTGCATGGGTGGGCCGGCCAAAGTTGGGCTCATGTATTGTCTATTGAATTTTAGTACCCACTAAGGGATTAAAGTAATTCCTCTGATTGGAGGTAGAGACTGCCAATTCGGTGCTGAAAAAAGTCTTGACGCAGCATACATGCATTGGACGCATAAATTAATCATACGCTTATATAATTGCATATACGGTGTATGCCAAGGTTCATTGGACCTCGGCATGCATGGTAGCATAGGCGCACAACTAATCCACACGTCCAATACACACTTGCTACACTGAAAGATGATGAATTAAATCTTTTTCATGGGTGCTATTTGGTTAGAGGCCTTTGACTAATACGATATTAAAGTTTAGAAATTTGGATCGGGCTAATCATACTTTATCAATCTAGAGAAATAATATAGTGAATTTTAAAGAAAAAAAAGTTACTAAAAGGTACATAGAATTAATAAAAGATATGTATGATAGATCAATAACTATTATTAAAAAAAAAATTCCTCGTACCTCGGCATGACCGATTAACATTCTTCCAACCTTGGCTAGGCAAAGTAAAAAAAATTTCGTACCTCGGCACGGCCGAGCAAAATTCTTCGAACCTTGGTAGGGCCAAGTAAAAAATTTTTCTCCATACCTTGGCATGGCCAAGCAACTTTCTCCATACCTTGGCAAGGCCAAGTAATAAAATTTCTCTGAGGAACAATCTCCGTACCCTAGTGAAGCAAGATAAGATTCTTTCAAACCTCGGCAGGACCGAGCAATTCTCGGTACGGCCAAAAAGTTTCTCCAATTGAATTAAGCCATCTGGAACTCTACTCCCCTATGCCCAAACCTACGCTTCAAACTAGGAAGTGGGGGCATGTGATGCGGGGTAAAATTGTTATTGTGCCAACATCCATATATATGGCAAAAAGGCTAGAGCCACTTTCAATTCCTGACTCGTTAACTATCATGTTTGGAAAAAGACAAATAGCCATATGATATGGCTGATGAAGCCGCGTGTGAGTAACAATGGAAATTGAGGCGGCCCCAGCCTCCAAGGCGATCTCATCTTCGGAAGCGGCCCCAACCGCCAAGGCGGCCTTGTCTCCGGACTTAGCCCTAGACTCCAAAGTCAGTTTTAGTAAGCCTCAGCACCAACTCGGCCCCATAGTCAGCCTTAGCACCAATTTCGAAGTCAGTTTACTCATCGACTCTAGAGTTAGTACCGATGCCATCATCGGTCTCGACACCAACACCAGAGATGGTCTCCGAATCTTAGCAGGGCCGAGCTACCTCAGTACCTCGAAAGGGCCAAGCTATCTCCGAACGTTGGCAGTGCCAAGCTATCTTAGTGCCTTGAAAGGGCCGAGCTATATCCGAATCTCAGAAGGGCCGTGCTATTTTTCGAACCTCGGTAGTGCTGAGCTATCTCAATTCCTCAGAAGGGTCGAGCTATATCCGAATTTGGCAGGGCCGAGATGTCTTAGTACCTCGCTAGGATCGATCCTTATCCCTTCAATGTAAGTGCCATTGCTGCTTCAAACCATGCTGGATATCTCGAAGGATGAACCACCCTGATCACAAGAATCATAAAATGAGCTTCCCAAAATAGAAATGGGAGCCAAATACAGCACTCCATCCATGATAAATGGGATTCCAATTTTCCGATAAAGCGTCTGTCCGCTTCATCAACTGCCGATCCCCGTAACCGTTAGAATTCCGGCCTTATCATATGCCAACTCCTTAAAACGCACCCAAAAAATTAGGTAACGGCTTACCTCCTTGACAACGTACAAATACCAAGTCCCAGGACTCCCTAGGTACGCTCTCGAAGGTAATATAATCCCAAAGAAAACTTTAGCAAAGGTCATTGCTCCTAAAAAATCATCTTAAGGAGGAAGATCCTTCTGCTGGAGCTTTCTTCTCTCATCTGTTTGCTCAGAATCTTCACTGACTTGAGCATCGGAGGGTCTTCTGCATGGACCATCCACTGTGATTCTTGCATGAGGACTGCCTTGCAGGTCCATCCGAATGGAAGAGCACTATCTAGATTCTGACGTGCACTGCTCCCAAGCCGAAGAACGAATTTTTATGGCAATACTATGCATGCATTGTAGTCTTGTATAGAAGCGCCCGAGCAGCTCACGCAAGCTTCTATATATCTAATTCACTACTTTGCTTCATCTTATTTGTTCCAGTTTGGATGTCTACTATTTTTTCACCGTCTGAGATTCTGCTCTTAGCACATATGAGGTAGTTTCCTTTGACCCTTTCTCCTTTCCTTCTCATTTCATTTCATATATTAACCAATGAAATGACCCAGCAACATCTCATCTTCCGATCAGGTCTCTCTAATAACTATATTAATCTACGTGTGCTCAGGTCACAACGATACCTCATGAAGACAAGAGACAGAGTGCTAGATCAAGTTGGAAGGTTAGAAAAGCCCCTAGATTTGTTGTTGGTGCAATCAATTTGAGGACCGGAGTTCGATCCCAGAAATTCCAGAGGAAGACAAACGGAAGAACAACGATCTCTGCAGTTTCTGGGTGAGCACAAGGAGCACTGTGAGGCCCCCCAATTGTCCCACATCCGTAGTGGGTAAAAGGGTTGAATAGTTTATATAGTAAAGCAACAAGGACAAAAAGTACCAATAGGATTTGTTTCTGGTTTAAGTTGGTGTGTGATGTGACTGGTGCAGCCACAAGGGCAATTTGGCAAAACTAAAACATTAGTGCGTCCGTCGTCTCCAAGCCCGCCGAGTCGGCCTCGATCATTCCTGGTCGGCCCCTCTCGGCCCCGGCGTCTCCAAGCCTGCCGAATCGGCCCCGACCATTCCTGGTCGGCCCCGTTCGGCCCCGGCATCTCCAAGCCCGCCGAGTCAGCCCCGACCATTCCTGGTCGGCCCTTCTCGGCCCCGGTGTCTCCAAGCCCGATGAGTCGGCCCCGACCATTCCTGGTCGGCCCCATTCGGCCCCGGCGTCTCCAAGCCCGCCGAGTCGGCCCCGACCATTCCTGGCCGGCCCCGTTCGGCCCGGCGTCTCCAAGCCAGCCCCGTTCGGCCCCGGCATCTTCAAGCCCGCCGAGTCGGCCCCGACCATTTCTGGTCGACCCTTCTCGGCCTCGGCGTCTCCAAGCCCGCCGAGTCGGCCCCGACCATTCCTGGTCGGCCCCGTTCGGCCCCCGGCATCTCCAAGCCCGCCGAGTCGGCCCCGACCATTCCTGGTCGGCCCCGTTCGGCCCCGGTGTCTCTAAGCCCACCGAGTCGGCCTCGACCATTCTTGGTTGGCCCCTCTCGGCCCCGGCGTCTCCAAGCCCGACGAGTTGGCCCCGACCATTCCTGGTCGGCCCTTCTCGGCCCCGGCATCTCCAAGCCCGCCGAGTCGGTCCCGACCATTCCTGGTTGGCCCCTCTTGGCCCCGGCGTCTCCAAGCCCACCGAGCCAGCCCCGACCATTCCTAGTCGGCCCCGCCCTGACACTCCCTAGTCAGCGAGGCTGGCCCCGGCCATCCCTGGTCGACCAACTAAGCCTCGGCTCCCTCGGGAGAGTCGAGACTTCTCGGTTTCCTCCAAATCTACCCCAACACGGCCCTGGTAGCTCAGGACGCTACCTCTATGACCCGCGGTGCCTGACAATGCTAGATCCAACTACTCACTGGCCACGCTGCTAATGGGACTGGACCCAACCACCCAATAGCCCCACTAGCTGATGGGACTTAGCCCACCAACCACCGTTTTCTCCCTCTTCGATTGGACGGGACCCACCAACCAGCCTAGGTTCACACAACTCCCAAGAACTCCGTGGACATTCCCTTTTCACGGAATCCCACGTGATCATGCAGATGTCAACCCCTATAAAGAGGTGAATTCACTCAGTAATCAGGTATGAGTGATAACCCCAAGAAATCGTTATCCTAGCACCCAGAGAGGAATCCCTCCTCTCCGGGGGTACCTTTTTCATCTGAAAAGAGCTCATTCGAGCTCCTCCTCAACTGGGACCTCGATTGCTGACTTGAGCATCGGAGGGTCCCACCGGAGAATCCCACCGGTCTTGGGCTTTTGTAGAAAGCTCGGTGGAGCAAAGATCCTCCAATCAATCTGCTTTCTCATCCCAACGTTCAGGATCAGTGATCGGGCATCATCAGATTAGCGCGCCAAGAAGGGGGACGCAGCAAGTATCTCAGGGCCTCCCTGTGCTACATCTCGCCGAACTCTACTCCCCCCTCGTTTCTTCTTGAAGCCATGGTGGTAACACGGGCTCAGGACGCTTCCGTTAGCTGTCCAGCAGGGCTTCCCTCGCCAGTTAGGCAGCAGGAGGCCAATCCCCCTGCTACCGATCCTCCTGTCACCTGCCCACCGCCAAAGGCAGCTGTTCAGACTGCGGAGCGACTAGCGACTCTCCCAACAAGTCCAAGCTCTCACCGCTATAGTCCATGGGCTCCAGCAGCAGCAGTCCGTGGCCACCCAACACCAGACCGCTCCCCCGCCAGTCAGCAGTCGGTGAGGGGAGGCTCTCCTCGGCGGGAGGCCGGTCGGTGGGAGGCCGATCATCGCCCAGCTTCCCCTAGGAAGCCTCGCCGCGAGCCCCCCAAGCGGCCACGGTCCCTCGATCGTGCCCCTAGCAAACTTCCTCCCGAGCCGCATCAGGAGGAGCCAAAGCGGAAGTCCCGACTCCCGCGTCTTTCTCCTTCTCTTTCTTCCTCTTCTTCTTCCTCCGAACCATCCCGGAGGGCCCCGGCAATCAGCCGCCAGGCGGAGGAATGCCTAGATGAGTACAATAGGCGACTAGATGAACTCGCCAAGAAAATCAATGTTGGCCCAGATAGCAACCCAAGAGGGGGCGGGGTGAATTGGGTTCTTAAAAATTTAAGACTTTTTAACTTTAATTGATTAGTTAGCAAGATGTGCAAGTGAGAGGCTAACTAAATTAATACACAAGCAAATAAAGAGAGATAGAGATAGAGAAAATTAGGCACGGCAAACACAAGGCAATTTTATAGTGGTTCGGCGCAACCATCACCTACGTTCACTCCCAAGATTCACTTGGGTCCACACTATAATCTCTCTAGATTACAGCCGAGTTGTTTTACAAGCTCACAACTCAAACTTGTTGTTTTACCGGTGCACAACGAACCCAGCTGGTTTTAACTCGGGCTTACCAGCACAAAACCCTACACGTGTTTTTCTTTGGGCTTACAACTAACCCAACACAAGCACTCCGGCTTGCAACGAGGTATACCAACCTCCACTAATTCAATCCACAGATTGAATCAGCAAACAAATAATAATGATAGAGTTTGAACGATAATGTGTTCCCCTTGAGCAGATATACAAATTAAGTACAAAATATTAAAAGGTTAGAAAAGCCTGATTGTATTTGCAGATGGTGGATGCTTGGGCTTTCTTCCTTCTTCTCTTCAACTCCTCTAGAAGTGTTGAATCACGCCTCAGCTAGATTCTTGACCGTTGAAGACTTTTGGAGTTGAGATGAAACTTTTCCCTCTTTTGAAAATCCGTCGTTTTGATATTTGAAACGCACTTGGATTTTCTTCTGACTTTTGTGGAATGATGAGAAGGAGTATACGAAACTTTCACTTGGATTTCACTCCTTTTGAAACACTCTTCTTTGAGCTAAAAGATTTTTCCAAAATGCTCTGTTTTTCCCTATTTTCAAATGATATTCTTTTCTCTCTTTTTGATTTTCTCTTGGTTCTTTGATTTGAAAAGAACTTCTCTATTTATAGAATCTGCAAAAATATATCCGTTAGAGACAGAAAAAATAGCCGTTATTCAAAAATCTTACCGTTGGGGCTGATGTGTCATCGTTAAAAATCGCGCCCAGAATTCGCGGAGTCGACTCGAGCTCTGAGGGAGTCGGCTCGAGGTCGATTACCAAAATAGAAACATTTTAACCATTGAGGGGTCGACTCGCGAAAACACAAGTGTCGGCTCTTGAAAGTCGGGAGTCGACTCGAGGAAAATGGGGAGTCGACTCGAGAAGTGCTCAAAAAATATGGGTTCTGTTGTTTGAGCGGAGTCGACTCGCACAGACAGGAGTCGGCTCGCAAGAAATCAGGGGTCGACTCTTGAAAAGCCAAGGGTCGACTCGAGAAACTCAGGCAAATTGGGGAGTCGACTCGGAAACCCTTGAGTCGGCTCGGGACCGATACAAAAATCAGAAAAATGTTCTGATTGAGTTTAAAACTTGTCCCAATTAAATTTAAAATATAAATTTAACTTGAATACATTAAATATGACGTTTATCATAGATTCAAGACATGTTCCAAGAATTCATTGATTGAAATATAATGTGTAAAAATTCTTTTTGAATTCTTTTAACCATAGAACTTGAAACTCCTTTTTCTAATAGATTCAAAACTCTTTAATATAACCATTGATAGTTCATTCCTTTCAATTTGAATAAGCTCAAGGTTTTTGATAAATAAACACATTGTTTTCTTTAAGGTACTCATGGCTTTTGGAAATCATCAAAATCAATAAAGTTGGGGCAATTATATTTCAATAATTTCTCAACAATCTCCCTTTTTGATGATGACAAAAACATTGAGTATATGCATTATAAAATTGAAAAATTTATGATACCAAAATCAACTTGTGTGTTCATGGAAAGGCTCCCCCTCAATGAGGTAGCTCCCCGTATGAACCTTAATCTCATAAATCATTCAAAATTTTTCAAATCAAAAACTTAAGCAATTCCTTTATGAAATTCAATTTATCTTCCCCTTATATGAAACATATATTTTCTTTTTCTTATTTAATTCTCTCCCCCTTATTTAATTAGGGCAATTAAAAGCATATAAGGTTTAATGATGATGCATACGATTAAATCATATAAATCTCTCCCCCTTTTTTGTAATCAACAAAAAGGTTGAGATGCATCAGAGCATCAAAGTTATCAATTGAGTATTAAGATATTCAAAATTATATCAAATTAAATATAAGCATTCAAAGATATTGAAGGGTACTCACAATTAAAATAGACAAAAGTGAAGCATCAAACATTCTCATTACTTCAAATGAAAGTACATGGAAATGTAAACTTGTACATTGCATTGAAAGTAACATTGATTACATAAAAAAGATTACATGAAAACTTAAAAATTTCTTCTAGTGATTCTATTCAAATGATCTACAATTTGTTTCATCCCTTCGCACTGAAGTCTTACATAGTCTTTTAATTTTTCATCAACAAAAGTACAAGCAGAAGTGATTTTTTCTTGAAGCTCTGCGTTGCATTGGGAGTATGTCTCGAGTCACCGCAGATGTCCTTAAGCTCTCCAAAGATATTCTTTAAATTTTCACTTAAGGACCCGGTAGATGAGCTGAGAGTGGACTCAATCAATGCAACTCGATCACTGAGAGAATACAATGCTTCTTTTAAGTTCATATACTTATCATTAAATTCTTCTTTCAATCTCTTTTCTTGATCACTTAACTCAGACTTGAATAAAGATCGAAGTTGATCTAACTGAGTATCAGAAAAACTAGCAGATGAAACTGTGGAAGACTGTGCAGGAGCAATAGTAGTAGCAGGGGTAGGATCTGAAGTAGGAGCAGGAACAGAATCTGGAATAGATGAACACTGAGGAGGCTCCGGAGAAGAATGTCTCAAGGAAGGTCTGGGTGCCTCTGCATCTAAGTCTCTATCCTCAGTAACAGTCTTTCTCTCCCAACTTCCATTTTTCTTAATAAACCCCATGCGATGAATTGTAGCCAAAGTATAATAATCTGTATGTCTTAACTCCTTCTTTGGCTCACAATCACTGAACACAATCCCTTGGCTAAGAAATAATTTAGTCAAAACCATGCCATAGGGTAAGCTCGATTTCTTCTTCCCGCTACAGTCTGCAATATACCAAATCATCATCCTAGGTAGATTGATGGGTTTCCCAGATACAACTGCATCCATGACAAAAATATCTCGTTCAGAAACATAGTCAAATCGGCCTGTCTTGGGAAATAGAATCCTGCTGCAAATATTGTGGAGAAGCCTTAATTCCAATGGTAGTTGACTAGCAAAGACTTCCTCAAATCCCTCAAAGTTTCGGTTCAAAAGTCGAGTGAGAGCTGGAGACCTATCTTCAGGGGCAAATGTAGAAGGTCCAGACAAGGGTAACTTCAATAGTCTAGAAAGAATGGAGGATGTAATGTTCAAACCGATGCCTCTAACCTTGCTTACTAAGCCATCATCTCCTCTAGACAAGTTCTTGTAAAACTCTTTGACCAAAGCAGGATAGGTTGGACAATCCAATGAACAAATATACTCAAAACCCATCTCGATTAGTTGTCTACCAATGATGAATCCTTCATTCTCAAACAATTCGAAATCCACTTTCCTTCCTGTGGTTACAATCCTACTGGCTAGAAGATCTACCTGGGGGGTAGGAGCTGGAGCTGGAGCTGGAGGATCACTAGCCGAAGGTGTAGAAGAAGAATCCGTAGACGGCTCGCGGACGGGTCGTCGGACGGTCCTTTTTCTCTTCACACCGGCGCCACTCGAGCTTGCTCCTCGGGTTTTGGGTGCCATTGATCTTGAAGGATTGTTTAATCAGAGGTTAATTGAGGTTTGGAGGGTTTTGGGAAAGTTTTGGAGAGGATTTGGAAGATTTTGGAAGAATGAAATGTCCGTCGGGTCGACTCGTGCCCTAAATAAATCGACTGGGACCACGTCGAGTCGACTCGCGCAAAGTGTGGAGTCGGCTCGCGACTAGTCACAGAGCACGGACACGATCTCGAGTCGACTCGCTCAGAGGAGGGGTCGACTCCTGAGTTTCAGCAGAAACTCGAGTCGACTCCGAAACTCTCGAGTCGGCTCCCGGACAAATTCAGAGAAAAATTAGATTGAGATTCAGAGAATCCGAATTAAGTCCCAAATTTGATCTTTGAGTATGATTAAAAATCATGGACTTTGAGAGATCAAATTGATATGAGTTCTAGATAAAATTTCCTTAAGATTTTGAGAATTTGAAAGAATTCTAGATATATTTCCTTAGAGGTTTCAAAATTTATTCAAAAGGATTACAAATTCCTAGCTCTCCTCTAAGATAACAAAATCTTTCTTCATTTAAAGGTTTAGTGAATATGTCAGCTAATTGTTCTTCTGTGTTTACATAATCTAAACAAATTTCATCATTAGCTACATGTTCCCTTATAAAATGATATCTAATTTCTATGTGTTTTGTTCTTGAGTGTTGAATTGGATTTTTAGTTAAGTTGATTGCGCTAGTGTTATCACATCTTATGGGTGTTTTATCAAGTGTGATACCATAGTCTTCAAGTTGTCGCTTAATCCATAGGATTTGCGCACAGCAACTTCCAGCTGCTACATATTCAGCTTCAGTAGTTGATAATGCAACTGAATTTTGCTTTTTGCTAAACCATGTGATTAAGTTACTACCTAAGAATTGGCATGCACCACTTGTGCTCTTTCTATCTAATTTACATCCAGCATAATCAGAATCTGAATATGCAATTAGGTTTAATGTGGAATCTCTAGAATACCATAAACCTACATTTTTAGTTCCATTTAGATATCTTAAAATTCTTTTAACAGCTATTAAATGTGATTCTTTAGGTTCAGATTGAAATCTAGCACATAAACATACTGAAAACATGATATCTGGTCTACTTGCTGTTAAATAAAGAAGGGATCCGATTATACCTCGATAATACTTTTGGTCAACCTTTTTACCTTCTTCATCTTTGTCCAGCTTGCATGAAGGACTCATTGGAGTTCCGAGGGGTTTCATTGTTTCCATACCAAACTTTTTGAGTAGTTCTCTTGTGTATTTGGTTTGGTTGATAAAGATTCCCTCTTTGCTTTGTTTGATCTGGAGTCCAAGGAAGAAGTTGAGTTCTCCCATCATGCTCATCTCGAATTCTCCCTGCATCAACTTTGCAAATTCTTGACAAAGAGAATCGTTAGTAGCACCAAAAATAATGTCATCTACGTATATTTGTACTACAAGTAAATCTTTACTTTTTCTTTTCAAAAAAAGTTTTATCAACATTTCCTCTTGTAAAATCATTTTCTATTAAGAATTTACTTAACCTATCATACCAAGCTCTAGGTGCTTGTTTCAAACCATATAAAGCTTTGTGCAATTTAAAAACGTGATTTGAAAATTCGTGATCTTCAAAACCTGGTGGTTGTTCTACATAAACTTCTTCATTTATAAATCCATTTAAAAATGCGCTTTTTACATCCATTTGAAATAAGTTAAAATTCATATGACATGCAAATGCAAGTAATAGCCTAATGGCTTCTAATCTAGCTACAGGTGCAAAGGTTTCATCAAAATCAATACCTTCTCTTGATTATATCCTTTTAGCAACCAATCTAGCTTTGTTTCTAATTACTATGCCATTTTCATCTAGTTTATTTCTAAAATCCATTTTGATCCTATTACTGAATGATTTTTAGGTCTTTCAACTAAAGTCCAACATTATTTCTTGTAAATTGATTTAGTTCTTCTTGCATTGCTAACATCCAATTATTATCTTTTTCAGCTTCTTCTATAGTTTTAGGTTCAATTTGTGATACAAATGCAAGATGATTACTAATATTTCTCATGTATGATCTAGTTCTTATTCCTTGAGATGGATCGCCTATAATCAATTCCTTGGGATGACTATGAGCATATCTCCAGTCTCTTGGAAGATCTATATCATTATGATCAATATTGACATCATCGTCCTTATGTGAATCATCATCTTTAGCTTCTTGCTCATGATCAGAAGATACTTCAATATTAAGTTTTTCAAGATCTTTTTCAATTATGTTTGTATCTTCCTCATCATCAAGCTTTTCAGAACTAGATGCTAAAGACTCATCGAAAACTATATGAATGGATTCTTCAACTACTAAGGTTTTCTTGTTAAATACTCTATAAGCTTTACTAGTTGTTGAATATCCTAGAAAAATTCCTTCATCAGATTTAGCATCAAATTTTCCTAAATTGTTTTTACCATTATTATGAATGAAACATTTACATCCAAATGCATGAAAGTATTTTATATTTGGTTTTCTTTCATTCCATAATTCATAAGGTGTTTTCTTTAATATTGGTCTTATTAGGCTCGATTTAAGATGTAACATGCTGTGTTAATAGCTTCCGCCCAAAAGTACTTTGGTAGTTGCTTTCGCATAGCATGGTACGGGCCATGTCTTCTAGAGTCCTATTTTTCTTTCAACTACACCATTTTGCTGTGGAGTCCTAGGGGCTGAAAAATTATGATTAATTCCATTTTCAGTGCAGAAATTTTCAAATAAGTGATTTTCAAATTCTGTTCCATGATCACTTCTTAGAGATACTATGTAGTGTTTTTCTCATTTGTGACTTTCTTGAAGAATTTCAGGAATATCGAGAAAGTCTCATCTTTGTGAGCTAAAAACATTACCCAAG
Organism: Calamus simplicifolius; assembly: GCA_900491605.1. Lineage (NCBI taxonomy): Eukaryota > Viridiplantae > Streptophyta > Magnoliopsida > Arecales > Arecaceae > Calamus > Calamus simplicifolius. Next base: position 506,039 of record UESW01005106.1, read on the forward strand.
TATATCTAGAATAATCATCTACAATCACTAGACCATATTTCTTTCCTCCTAGACTTGTGGTTCTAGTTGGTCCGAAAAGGTCCATGTGAAGTAGCTCTAATGCCCTAGAAGTTGAAACAATGTTTTTAGATTTGAAAGAACTTCTAGTTTGTTTTCCAAATTGACATGCATCACATATTTTATTATTTTCAAAATCTAGTTTAGGTAATCCTTTAACTAAATCCATTTTAATTAGTTTTGAAATAAGGTGTGTGCTTGCATGACCTAATCTACGATGCCACAACCAACTAATTTCATTTATGTTAGCATTGTCAGCAATTAGCAATGATCACTCAAAGATAATTTTTCTAAGTCAACTAAGTAAACATTGCCATGTCTATAACCAGTAAATACAATGCTATCATCAATAGAATTAGTTACAGTGCATATAGAAGATTTAAATGAAACATTAAAGTTTTTATCACATAATTGATACTAATTAGATTATGCTTCAAACCATCAACATAAAGTACATTATCAATAAATATAGATGGAGTTATGCGAACTTTACCAAGGCCCATAATTTGACCTTTACCGTTATCGCCAAACGTCACAACTCCACCTTTCTTTTCTTCCAGGGTGATGAATTCATCTTTGTCACCCGTCATATGTCTTGAGCAGCCACTATCAAGGTACCACTTTTTCTTTGATCTTTTGGCTACAAGACATTCCTGCAACATAATTTAAACTTTATGTTTAGGTACCCAAGCTTTCTTGGGTCCTTCATGGTTAGTAGCAATAAAAATTGTTCCTTTCGGAACCCATTTTTCTTTGCTTTAACATTTAACTTGTTGTTATTATTTAACGTTTTGCATTCAAATGATTTATGACCTTTTTCATTACATTTAAAACAAGTTATATTACTTGGTTGGCTTTTACAAAAATATTCTTTAAGATTTTGTTTCCTTAATGTGTTATACCTAAACCTGCTTTGTCAAAAACAGCTTTTTGACTATCTAAATCATGTTAAGTTTAGTTGAACTTAAGTAATTTCTCAACAATGTCTTTATATTTTTTAACATCTTTCTTAAGAGAGTCATTTTCTTTAGCTTGCTGTTCTTTATCTAAAGCTAAAGTTTTATTTGATCTTTTAAATCTTTAGTTGAGTTTTTAGTTTCAGATTTTAATAAATCTTTTCTTGATTAAGATTATCTCTTTCTTTCCTAAGTTCTTCTTTTTCATTAGTTAAGTTCTTAACTTCTAAAGCTAATTCATTTTTACTTTTAGCTAAACTAATATTTCATTTTTCAAAAACTTATACTTTTTTTTAAGGATTTAAAATCAATCATAAGTTCATTGAAAGCCTCAAACATTTCATCAAATGTAAATTCATCATTTGAGTTTTCAGAACTTACCTCATTGTCGTTGTCGTCGTCGTTGGCCATGAAGCAAATATTGGCAACTTCTTTTGCTTCTTCTTCGACGAGGAAGATTCATCAGACCATGTTGCCATGTAGCTTTCTTCTTTTTCTTGTAGGCCTTTTTCAGTAAAGGACAGTCATACTTAAAGTGCCCTGGCTTTTTGCACTCATAACATACTAAGGGCTCTTTTTCTTTTTCTTTCTCCTTGTCCTTTTTCTTATCCTTTTCTCCTTCAATCTTGCTCCAAATTTCTTTTTATGGAAGGGCCTTTTTCTCATAAACTTCTGAATTTTTTGGCCAAGAGAGCAGTTTCATCATCATCTTCATCATCTTTCACTGCTGCTCTCTTCCATTTCTGCAGTCTTGAGGGCAAGAGTTTTTCTTCTTTTTGTTTCCTCCTCAACATGCTGCTTCATTGAAGCTCGTGGGTCATTAAGGATCCTAGAAGCTCTCCAAAGGTAGTGCATTGAGGTCTTTGCTTCTTGGATGGCAGTGACTTTGCTTCCCACGTCTTGGAGTGACCTAAGAATTTTGCGCACAAGCTCAGCATTAGTATAAACTACCAAGACTTTTCAAACCATTCACAATATCAGTGAATCTAGTGAACATGCATGTGATGGTTTCAGTTTGTTCCATAGTAAATAATTCATATTTATGAACCAAAATATTTATCTTTGATTCTTTACTTGGTTTGTTCCTTCATGAGTTATTTCCAACCTATCCCAAATTTCTTTTGCGGAATTACATGTTGAGATTCGGTTGAATTCATTTGAGTCTAAGGAACAATACAAAATATTAATGGCTTTAGCATTTAGTTGTGCCATTCTCCTATCATTATCATTCCAATCCCTTTCGGGTTTAGGAACAATAGTGCCATCAATAAGGTGTGTGGGTGTACTAGGTCCATTTATTATTACTCCCCACAATTCATAGTCAGAAGCTTGAATGAATATTCTCATTCTAGCTTTCCAATATGAATAGTTGGTTCCATTAAATAAAGGAGGTCTATTCGTAGAATGACCTTCAGCAAAACTTGAACCACTTTGTGTTGCCATAAGGATCTTTAGCCCTGATCGTGAGATCAAATTCTAAATGAGCACTTGCTCTGATACCAATTGTTGGCCCAGATGGCAACCCAAGAGGGGGGGGGTGAATTGGGTTCTTAAAAATTTAAGACTTTTTAACTTTAATTGATTAGTTAGCAAGATGTGCAAGTGAGAGAACTAAAAATGCACAAGCAAATAAAGAGAGATAGAGATAGAGAAAATAGCACGGCAAACACAAGAATTTTATAGTGGTTCGGTGCAACCAGCACCTACGTCCACTCCCAAGATTCACTTGGGTCCACACTATAATCTCTCTAGATTACAGCCGAGTTGTTTTCCAAGCTCACAACTCAAACTTGTTGTTTTCCGGGTGCACAACGAACCCAGCTGGTTTTAACTCGGGCTTACCAGCACAAAACCCTACACGTTGTTTTTCGGGCTCACAACTAACCCAACACAAGCACTCCGGCTTGCAACGAGGTATACCAACCTCCACTGATTCAATCCACTGATTGAATCAGCAAACAAATAATAATATAGTGTTTGAACATAATGTGCTCCCCTTGAGCAAATATACAAATTAAGTACAAAATATTAAAAGGTTAGAAAAGCCTGATTGTATTTGCAGATGGTAGATGCTTGGGCTTTCTTCCTTCTTCTCTTCAACTCCTCTTGAAGTGTTGAATCACGCCTCAGCTAGATTCTTGACCGTTGAAGACTTTGGAGTTGAGATGAAGCTTTTTCCTCTTTTGAAAATCCGCGATTTGATTTGAAACGCACTTGGATTTTCTTTGACTTTTGTGGATTGATGAGAAGGAGTAGACGAAACTTTCACTTGGATTTCACTCCTTTTGAATCACTCTCTTTGAGCTAAAAGATTTTTCCAATATGCTCTGTTTTTCCCTCTTTTCAAATGATATTCTTTTCTCTCTTTTTGATTTTCTCTTGGTTTTTGATTTGAAAAGAACTCCTCTATTTATAGAATCTGCAAAAATATCCGTTAGAGACAGGAAAAATAGCCGTTATTCAAAAATCTTACCGTTGGGGCTGATGTGTCATCGTTAAAAATCGCGCCCAGAATTCGCGGAGTCGACTCGAGCTCTGAGGGAGTCGGCTCGAGGTCGATTACCAAAAATAGAAACATTTTAACCATTGAGGGGTCGACTCGCGAAAACAAAGTGTCGGCTCCTGAAAGTCGGGAGTCGACTCGAGGAAAATGGGGAGTCGACTCGAGAAGTGCTCAAAAAACATGGGTTCTGTTGTTGAGCGGAGTCGACTCGCACAGACAGGAGTCGGCTCGCAAGAATCAGGGGTCGACTCTTGAAAAGCCAAGGGTCGACTCGAGAAACTCAGGCAAATTGGGGAGTCGACTCGGAAACCCTTGAGTCGGCTCGGGACCGATACAAAAATCAGAAAAATGTTCTGATTGACTTTAAAACTTGTCCCAATTAAATTTAAAATATAAATTTGACTTGAATACATTAAATATGACGTTTATCATGGATTCAAGACATGTTCCAAGAATTCATTGATTGAAATATAATGTAAAAATTCCTTTTTGAATTCTTTTAAGCATAGAACTTGAAACTTCTTTTTCTAATAGATTCAAAACTCATTTAATATAACCATTGATAGTTCATTCCTTTCAATTTGAATAAGCTCAAGGTTTTTGATAAATAAACACATTGTTTCTTTAAGGTACTCATGGCTTTTGGAATCATCAAAATCAATAAAGTTGGGGGCAATTATGTTTCAATAATTCTCAACAATCAATCACCAACGGAGGAAGAGTTTGACACCCATCCTCCTTACACCCGCCAGATATTGGAGGAGCCTGTTCCCTCCCGATTCCGCTTCCCCCAGGTAGATCCGTACGATGGTACGATAGATCCTCTCGACCATCTTGAGAGCTATAAAGTAATGATGCAAGTCCAAGGCGCTTCGGATGCCCTTCTCTGCAAGGCCTTCCTTGCCACTCTACGAAGGCCGCTCGCGCGTGGCACTCACTCCTGCCCCCTCACAGCATCAACTCCTTTCGAGAGTTGGAGAAGGCCTTTCTGGCACATTTCGATGCCTGCCAGCGGATCCCAAGGGTAGCGGACAGCCTCTTCTCCGTGCCCAGAAGGAGGGGGAGTCGCTGCGGGACTTTGTGTCCCGGTTCAATGCAGCTGCCCTCGAGGTCTACCATCTCGACGACGTAGTAGCAACATTGGCGCTGAAGCGGGGACTCCTCTCATCCCGCTTCACCTTCTCCTTGGACAAAAAACCCCCAAGCTCTTACTCCGACCTCCTCCTTCGGACTCAAAAGTACATCCATGCGGATGAGGCTGACTTCACCCACCGAGAATCTTCAAGGAGCTCCAGTCACAAGCCCGCTCGCCCAGAGCCGAGTGGACCCCCTCAACATCGGCGATCTGACCTGCCTTGCCGACCCAACAACATGCGCCGGAGCCCTATCCCCGACGATAGCAAGCTCACGCCTCTTCTCGCCCTCAATCCCACATCCTAATAGAGATCGAGGGCGAGCCTTACCTCCAGCGCCCTCCCCTCATGAAGAAAGGTCCTCCCCGCGACAAAAGCCGTTACTACCGATTCCACCGAGATTATGGCCATGACACTGATAGCTACTACAGCTTGAAGCGGGCCATCAAGGAGCTCATTCAGTGGGGCTACCTCGGCAAGTATGTTCAGAAGACGCCGCAGCCGCTGCCGACCCTCATGGGACCTCCACCTGTTCAAGCCACGGTCGACAATGCCCCCACGAAGCGAACGGTGGGAATGGTGTCCTGGGGATCAGCCTCTGCATCTAAGCGGCCGAGGGGGGAGGAGGCACCGAACAATGTAATTCCTGGGGGAATCTATTGTTATAGAAAATGTCAACAATGAAGGCGTCATCGTCTCTATGATGATCACCAAGCACCCTGTAAAAAGGATATTAGTTAATAGTGGTAGCTTAGCTGACATCCTTACTTACGACGCTTTTGTTCGGATGAGATTATCACTAGACTCCCTTCAACCTGTGGCAGCCCCGTTGGTCGGGTTCACTGGGGACTTTGTAAGGGTTGAAGGCGAGATACTTTTGCCTATGATAGCCAGAACGCCACCATGCCAAAGCACAATGATCATGAAATTCCTGGTCGTGAGGGTCCCTTTGGCATACAATGTCATTCTCGGGCATCCAGGTCTGAACCTTTTGGATGCAGTTATCTCCACCCGATGTTTACTGGTACAGTTCCCCACTAGTGCAGGAGTTGGAGAGATACGCGGTGAGACCAGCCCGGTCCTGCCCTGTTACCACGCGGCATCAAGTCCTCTGAAGCTAAACCAGCTTTAGAAGCATCTGACCCTAGGGACTCTAGCAAGGGAGGGGAACCAGCTGAGCACCTCCTAACTTTCCCTCTTGGAGACGACTCGGCGAAGACCGTCCGTGTTGGCAGACTCCTTCCCCCAGGATCTGGAGTGCCTCTTGACCTTTTTAGGGCTAACTCGGACGTTTTTGCTTGGTCAGCGTCTGATATGCCCAGCATCCCTCCGGAGGTAATCACCCACAAGCTCAACATTAACCCACGGTACAGTCCGATCTGCCAAAGGAAGAGAAGCTTCGCTCATGATCGGCAAAAGGCTATTGACGAGGAAGTCAACAAACTGCTCAGTGCCGGCCACATCCGGGAGGCACACTACCCTAGTTGGCTGGCTAATGTGGTCATAGTACGTAAGGCAAACGGGAGCTAGAGAATTTGCATAGACTTCACCGACCTCAACAAAGCATGTCCGAAAGACAGCTTTCCCCTGCCAAGGATAGATCAGCTAATGGATTCTACCTCCGGGCATGAACTCCTCAGCTTCATGGACGCCTTCTCCGGATATAATCAGATAAGGATGGACCCTAGCGACGAGGAGCACACATCCTTTGTGACGGAGAAAGGCATTTATTGCTACAAAGTGATGCCTTTCAACCTCAAGAATGCGGGGGCAACCTACCAAAGGTTGATGAATAGAGTGTTCCAGGACCAGCTAGGCAGGAATATGGAGGTCTATGTAGATGACATGCTGACAAAGAGCACCCGCGCCTCCGATCACGCTTCGACTTGGAGGAAACCTTTAATAACCTCCGTCATTTCCAAGTCAGGCTGAACCCCAAGAAATGTGCTTTCGGGGTCACGACGGCAAGTTTCTGGGTTCATGGTGACCCAGCAGGGGATCGAGGCGAACCTAGAGAAGATCAGCACCATACTCGACATGAGGCCACCATCCAGCAAGAAGGAAGTGCAGCGACTAACAGGGAGGATAGCGGCTCTAAGCTGTTTCCTCTCCAAATTGGCCGAGAGATGCTTGCCTTTTTTCAAGGCCCTACGAAAGATGAACAGCTTCGAGTGGGCGGACGATTGCTAGAAAGCCTTCAACGGGTTGAAGGCGATCATGTCCTCTCTGCCGCTCCTATCCAAACCAAGAGACGAGGAAAGTCTCTTCCTCTACTTAGCCGCTTCTTCGGAAGCCGTTAGCTCAGTCCTGGTGCGTCTCAACGCCGATGGGACCCAGAGACCCGTCTATTATGTGAGCAAGGTCCTTCATGACGTAGAAGTTAGATACTCCAAGATAGAGAAAGTTATTTTCGCCCTGATAGTTTTCGCCCGATGCCTCCGTCCATACTTTCAAGCTCATCCTATCGTGGTGCTCATGGATCAGCCCCTTCGAGCCATCCTGGCTCGTCGAATACCTCAGGCCGACTCGCCAAGTGGGCCATCAAGCTAGAAGAGTTCGACCTCTCCTTCCAGGCACGATCGGCTCTGAAGTCCCAAGTTTTAGCTGACTTCCTAGTTGAATGCACTTGGGCGGAGGAGGCAACTGAAGAGGTTGCCAAGGAACAGCGTGAGCCCGAACCAAACGGCAATGGAGAAACTTGAATCCTTCATATGGATGGCGCATCAAACTCTCAGGGAAGCGGCACCGGCCTCATTCTTGCTGGGTCGGGGGGAGAGGACAGAATACGTCCTGTGGTTTCTATTCGAGGCCACCAACAATCAAGCTGAATACGAAGCCCTGTTAGCCGGATTAAGGCTAGCATAAGAGTTTGGATAAGGCATCTCAGAGCTTTCACAGACTCGCAACTCGTCTCCGGGCAAATCAACGGATATATGAGGCGTGTGACCCTGTTATGACCCAGTACTTGAGCAAGGTTTAGCTTTTGATCTCCCTGCTACCTTACTTCAGTATCAGTTACATTCCTCGAAGCGAGAATGCTAAGGCCAACATCCTCTCTCGTCTGGCTACCTCTGCCGACGGAATGGCAAGGGATGCTTACATTGAATATTTAGAAAGGCCTAGCATAGAGGATAGCGAGGAAGTCCTCCCGCTCACCCAAGAGCCCACATGGATGGATGCCTACGTTCGCTATCTCACTAATGGTACACTCCCTGATGACCGCAATGAAGCTAGGCTGCTCAAATGGAGGGCCTCCAAATTCATCCTCCTCGACAGACGTCTATATAGAAGATCATTCTCCTCCTCCCTACTCAAGTGTGTAGGACCCGTCGACGCCGACTACATCCTTAGAGAAATCCACGAGGGCATCTGTGAAATCATCTGGGAGGCAGATCCCTAGCCCAAAAGGATCTTCGTCAGGGATACTTCTGGCTCACTATAAGGGAAGACGCAGCTAAATTAGTTCAGAAATGCGATGGTTGTCAGTGCCATGCACACATTCAACATCAACCATCTACCCCGTTGAACCCGCTCTCATCCCCATGGCCTTTCGCTCAGTGGGGAATGGACATCCTCGGGCCATTCCCCTCGGCTTCAGGGCAACGGAGATTCTTGCTAGTCACCATCGACTACTTCACCAAATGGGTCGAGGTCGAAGCACTGGCCATGATCACTGAAAGCAAAGTCAAAACATTCTTCTGGAAGTCGATCATATGCCGATTTGGCCTGCCTCACACCCTCGTCATGGACAACGGTTGCCAATTCAATAATGAAGCATTTAAAGCCTTCTGTGACGAACTAGGCATTCATCACAGATTCACTTCTGTCGGCCACCCCCAAACCAACGGAGAGGCCGAGGTCATGAACCGCACCATCCTCAGAGGACTCAAAACTCGGCTAGATGGATCCAAAGGTGGTGGATGGAAGAGCTCCCCAGTGTGATATGGGCTTACCACACGACCCCCAGAGCCCCGACGGGTGAGACTCCCTTCAGTCTTGCCTTCGGATCCGAAGCCATCATTCCCGTCGAGATCGGACTACCCAGTCCACGTGTGGAGTCCTTCAACGAGGAAAATAACTCCGCGCTAATTTGGGCTAATTTAGACTTCATCGATGAGGCACATGATTAGACGAGGCTGCGCATGGCGACCTATCGTCAGCAAGCGGCCAAGTACTACAATGCTCGAGTTCGTCTCAAGGTTTTTCGCCGCAGAGACTTGGTTTTAAGAAAAGTTGAGGTTTCTAAGCCTACAGAGGGAGGCAAGCTATCCCCCAACTAGGAAGGCCCTTATCTTGTCGCCGAGACACTCCACCGGGGGGCATACAAGCTAGAAGAACTCAACGGACAACCCATTCCGCGTACCTGGAATGCAGATAACCTCTGCCAATATTATCAATGAAGTATTCCCCTAGGGTTTAAGCAATAAAGGAGGTCCCTTCTGACGCCACAGCCTACTCTCCCCCGCACCCAAAGACCAGGTCTCTCAAAAGGAGCTCGCCGGCATCGCGGCTAACGGGACACCACTCGGCCCCGGCACGGCGGTGCCCACGAGTTGGTTAAAGACCCTAACAGCTCCGTACCCGGTCGAGTCGCCCCTCAGGCGGCACACAAACCCCTGAGGTGGTTCAAAAGGAGCTCGTCGGCATCGCAGCTAACGAGACACCACTCAGCCTCGGTACGGCGGTGCCCCCAAGTCGGTTAAGATCCTAACAGCTCCGTACCCGGTTGAGTCGCCCCTCAGGCGGCACACAAACCCCTGAGGTGGTTCAAAAGGAGCTCGTCGGCATCGCAGCTAACGAGACACCACTCAGCCTCGGTACGGCGGTGCCCCAAGTCGGTTAAGATCCTAACAGCTCCGTACCCGGTCGAGTCGCCCCTCAGGCGGCACACAAACCCCTGAGGTGGTTCAAAAGGAGCTCAACGGCATCGCGGCTAACGGGACACCACTCGGCCTCGGCACGACAGTGCCGCTGAGTTGGTTAAAGACCCTAACAGCTCCGTACCCGGTCGAGTCGCCCCTTAGGCGGCGCACAAACCCCTGAGGTGGTTCAAAAGGAGCTCGCCGGCATTGCGGCTAATGGGACACCACTCGGCCCGGCATGGCGGTGCCCCCGAGTCGGTTAAAGACCCTAACAGCTCCGTACCCGATCAAGTCGTGGGTTATGAACTAGGGTATCGTGGGTTTCCAACTAGGGTGTCGTGGGTTTTGAACTAATGCTTTGTCTTAAGGTTTTGAACTAGGGTGTCGTGGGTTTTGAAATAGGGTGTCGTGGGTTATCAACTAGAGTGTCGTTATTTTGAACTAGGGTATCGTGGGATTTGAACTGATGCTTTATTTTAAGGTTTTGAACTAGGGTGTTGTGGGTTATGAACTAGGGTGTCGTGGGTTTCCAACTAGGGTGTCATGGGTTTTGAACTGATGCTTTGTCTAAAGGTTTTGAACTAGGGTGTCGTGGGTTTGAACTAGGATGTCATGTGTTTCTAACTAGGGTGTCGTGGGTTTTGAACTGATGCTTTGTCTTAAGGTTTTGAACTAGGGTGTCGTGGGTTACGAACTAGGGTGTGTGGGTTTCCAACTATGGTGTCGTGGGTTTTGAACTGATGCTTTGTCTTAAGGTTTTGAACTACGGTGTCGTGGGTTTTGAACTAGGGTGTCGTGGGTTTTGAACTGATGCTTTGTCTTAAGGTTTTGAACTAGGGTGTCATGGGTTATGAACTAGGGTGTCGTGGGTTTTGAACTAGGGTATCGTGGGTTTCTAACTAGGGTGTCGTGGATTTTGAACTGATGCTTTGTCTTAAGGTTTTGAACTAGGGTGTCGTAGGTTTTGAACTAGGGTGTCGTGAGTTTTGAACTGATGCTTTGTCTTAAGGTTTTGAATAGGGTGTCGTGGGTTTTGAAATAGGGTGTCGTGGGTTATGAACTAGGGTGTTGGGTTTGAACTAGGGTGTCGTGTGTTTCTAACTAGGGTGTCGTGGGTTTTGAACTGATCCTTTGTCTTAAGGTTTTGAACTAGGGTATCGTGGGTTATGAACTAGGGTGTCGTGGGTTTTGAACTAGGGTATCGTGGGTTTTGAACTGATGCTTTGTCTTAAGGTTTTGAACTAGGGTGTCATGGGTTATGAACTAGGGTGCCCTAGATTTTGAACTAGGGTGTCATGAGTTTCTAACTAGGGTGTCGTGGGTTTCCAACTAGGGTGTCGTGGGTTTTGAACTGATGCTTTGTCTTAAGGTTTTGAACTAGGGTGTCGTGGGTTTTGAACTAGGGTGTCGTAGGTTTTGAACTGATGCATTGTCTTAAGGTTTTGAACTAGGGTGTCATGGGTTATGAACTAGGGTATCGTGGGTTTTGAACTAGGGTGTCGTAGGTTTCTAACTAGGGTGTCATGGGTTTTGAACTGATACTTTGTCTTAAGGTTTTGAACTAGGATATCGTGGGTTTTGAACTAAGGTGTCGTGGGTTTTGAACTGATGCTTTGTCTTAAGGTTTTGAACTAGGGTATCGTTGGTTTCCAACTAAGGTGTCGTGGGTTTTGAACTGATGCTTTGTCTTAAGGTTTTGAACTAGAGTGTCGTAGGTTTTGAACTAGGGTGTCGTTGGTTTTGAACTAGGGCGAGCTTTGATTGTGGTGGAAGAAGCGAGCGAGAGAGGGAGGAGGAAGGGAAGTTAGCAAGGAAGAGATGACGCTAGGGCTGATCAACGCGAACCCGGTGGTCCACGCGAAGAAGGAGAGGGTTGCTCGCCCGAAGGATTCCCACGCCGAAGACGTCGTCGATGCCCTCGACGTCTTTGGTATCCTCACTCCGATGATCCATTCCTCTCTTTCGATAAGATGGCGGGTTGAAGTAGGTTGGAGAAAAAGGGCATTTTCGTCTGCACATCAATGGTGAAAGGCTGAACGATTTTTAATGGATGTACGATCAAAAAGTAATATTATCCCCCTGCTATTCTGTCCCATCGTGTCAGGCCACATGGGATCCATGTGGACCAATAAAAAAAAGCGGTGCAGCCCATGTTGAACTTGCTACACCGAGGATGGTGTATAAAAACTTTTCGTTATAAAATTGAGCAAGTCCTGATGGCATTCTTAACTACTGGAATTATTGCAGTCTGGATCCACCTCGCTGCCACTCCGATATTGACACGATGGGCAAGGGCTTGTGGGCTCTATTGATTGGAGCAACGTGCCGGACTTGCTTTGCCTACTTGAGACCCTGGAGTAAATCCCCGTGCCTTGACTTTGAGACGCCTTCTATTAGGGTTTTGTCTTCTTCTTCTTCTTCCGAAAATGATGCCTTGCCGTGGGGTTTGGATGCAGCAGCCACGGCATGCCGTCCTCCTTGCAGTGCGCGCATAGCTAATTAACTTTCCGTCATCCATCCATCTCGTTGCCAGTCTGCTGATTATTGCCACCTTGGACAAAATATATATATTTGATAAAAAGTCTTATAGAAATGTCTGCCCAAAAGAAAATAGGATTTTGAGTTCTTAAAATTCAAGACCTAATTAAACAATGTAATCCATGGCCATAGTTATATCCATGAATTGCAAGATGACCTCTGATATACCTACTCTTATGTATGCATAATAGGATTCTGTGTCATGTATGTCATGAGCTTCAATACGCTCCGAGTTTTCTTGCGAGGAAGGGACATCCATAATTGTGAAACAAAGCTAACAAAATTAGAGAATGAAAATAAAGAGGATACAGACTGAAAACCTGGCTTAAATATATCAGCTCACAAGGAGTTACAAAGGACCAATTGGGCGGTTAGTCAAATTGGAGCATGCAGTATTTTGGATGCAAGATCTTCCTCTATATTTGAGATGGATCCTTGCGGCTGATGTGCAAGGAGTGGCCTCGATCTTAGAGACTAACTCTGTTATATAATAATAATAATAATATGATAAAGATTTGGGCAGCCCTTGAGTTGGTGGACCCATATATGTTGTGCTCTAGCTCCTGAACTTGGCAGGCTTGCAACTTGGGTTGGTTTGGCTCCTCGTTCAGCCAGATCTCAGTCAAATCCAGGGTGGCTCTTGGTCTACAAATTAGACTTGGATTCAACACACCACCACTGTGTCTGGGTCACGATGTGTTTTCCTTCTGGCTGGATTCAATTTGCGGTCTAGGTTTAGCAAGGAGCCGGACAAAAAATTTTGGAGCAATTTATACTACAAAAAATGAGGTACGATTTGATTTCTGCCCTGCTAAATCAGAGTTTAGATCATACTTTTGAGTTGACTCAGGCCTAACCTCCATGAACTATGGATCGCATATCAAAACTAATTGGACCAGTGCGTATAGTTTTGATTAAAGTCTACTCTGTTTACTTGCATTCTTGTTCAGCGAGATGAGTTGGGTTTAAAGAACATTGGGAGATGAGGGCTCTGGAATTTATTTTTGGCCTCGAGTTTGTTTTGTTCCCCCCAATCAAACGTTGCTTCAATATTTTACTCTCAGCTCAATTGTCACATTTAATTCAAGGCACTTTAATTTGGTACAATAAGTCTAATTAAATTTTCTACCCTCCAATCATAAAAACCTTGCAAATGCTTCTGCATCAAGCAATCAAAGTGCCGTCATATGCTCTTCCATTCGACTTTTGTAGACTTTGTGGATCATAATATTAGAATATGTTGCCGCCGGGATCCGTCCTCCGACTCGGGCGCGGTCGATCCTCAGGGAATGGGGTGCGGCGGACCTGCAAAACAGGAAGCCCTGCACGCGGAAGGACGCCGGGGGTGGTCCTCCGCGGAAGGCCCTCCGACGCTCAAGTCAGTGGAGAAGGAATCGGCGATCAACCAGATAATGAGGAGGTGGATCTCTCCGGGAGACCTCTCCAGGGGGGCGGTCAATCGGAGGCTCCGGTAAGGCAGAGCACCGACGAACTGCCGGGAGAGAGAGAGAGAGATAACCCTAGAGTTTTTTTGTGTCGAGAGTTGCGTACCTGAGATAATCTACCAAACTAGTATTTATAGACTGTCACCTGGGGACTTGAGCGTCTTCTGGAAGGTACTGAGGTTGTTAAGATTCGGGGGTAGACAGAATCAGGCCGTTGTGGGGCCGTTAGAATCCACGCCTTGTCTGTTAAGGGATCGACGACTGGGAGAGCCCCTCGATGTCTTGGGATCTGGGTGAGTAGACTTGGGGCGGTTACAATAGGTCTTAGGCCACGTCTTATCATGATCCCCTGTTCAGGGTGCTGCTCGGGTAGACTTGAGTTTCTCCCGCGTCAAGTTCCGCGGAGGTGGACGTCGGGACGTGGATCGCTAGGTGGCAGCGGGCTATGGAAGCCCGGAAGACGCCGAGCTGCGGAGGCCCGGAAGAGGCCGAGCTAAGGAAGCCCGGGAGAGGCCGAGCCACGGAGGCCCGGAGGAAGCCGAGCCAGGGAGGCCCGGAAGAGGCCGAGCTAAGGAAGCCCGGGAGAGGCCGGGCCAGGAGGCCCGGAGAAGCCGAGCTAGGGAGGCCAGGGAGGCCCGGAAGAAGCCGAGCCAGGGAGGCCCGGAAGGGGCCGAGCTAGGGAAGCCCGGAAGACGCCGAGCTGCGGAAGCCCGGAAGACGCCGAGCTGCGGAGGCCCGGGAGAGGCCGAGCCACGGAGGCCCGGAAGAAGCCGAGCCAGGGAGGCCCGGAAGGGGCCGAGCTAGGGAAGCCCGGAAGACGCCGAGCTGCGGAGGCCCGGAAGACGCCGAGCTGCGGAGGCCCGGAAGAGGCCAAGCTAAGGAAGCCCGGGAGAGGCCGAGCCAGGGGCCCGGAAGGGGCCGAGCTAGGGAAGCCCGGAAGACGCCGAGCTGCGGGGGCCCGGAAGAGGCCGAGCTAAGGAAGCCCGGAAGAAACCGAAAGGAGGGGTCAGCCTTAGCCGTCTTGCACGAATATCAATGCAATGACGATTTTACCCCCAACACATGCCCCCCACTCCCTAGTTCGAAGCGTAGGTTCGGGCGTAGGGAGTATAAGCTCAAGTGGCGCGCTCTGGATGGGACGTTTTGGCTTAAACACCCGTGCAATGATGCCTTAATTAATGCGATAGGGCCATCGTGCCTTCGGAGGTAAGGCTTCTCCACTAGCGACGGTTGAGATTGTGCCGTACCGTGAATCCCGATCGATATGGGGGTTTGTCGAGGCGATCCCGGACGCCTCGAATGGGACGTTCCGCCTCTCTAGGGCGGTTTCTTGGCGGAGAAGCGAAGTGACGCTGCCCTGCGTCTATATATAGCGCATGTGTGCGTGCTTGGGCGTCTTCTTTTTGCTTCAGAAGAGGTTGGCCTCTCATCTTCTTCAGCGTTCACCGTTTTCGCTCAGGACTTCTTCGACCGAATGGCGATGAGCCCTGAGACGTAGGCCTCAGAAATCGTCGCTGGAGATTTGGGGAGGATTCATCAGAGGTATGGTCTGCCCATGGATGTGGTTTTGCGGGTGCCGGGACTTGAAGATAGGGTTACCGGGACTTGGAGTCTGGAGTATTCGTCTATGAGGACAGTTTTAAGGCGGGTCTTCGTTTCCCTCTCCATCCCTTGGTGAAGGAGATCATGACCCACTACAACATCTGTCCATCGATGGTGGCCCCAAACAGTTGGCGGAACATCGTCGGATTTATCTCGATGTGCCACCAGATCCAAATCGTTGCGACTCTCCCCCTTTTTCGCACCTGTTATCACCTAACTCCCGGGCGGAAATCGGAGTGGACCTCCATCGGGCCCCGGAGGTCTTTTAATGTCATTGCGGATAAGCCCTCTTCCATCAAGGGGTGGAAGAGTCGATTTGTGATTGCGGAGGGGAACATCGGTTCCGATTTCCCTCGGCGATGGGGGGAAGTTGCGAAGGATGCGGAGACGCATCCGGCCTTATCGGCGCAGGAGGAGAGGGACCTGGATGTCCTTCGCAATGGACAGACGTTTTCGGCTAACGACCTGTTATCGGAGGGAGCTCTCTTTGCAGCCGGGCTCAGCCCTTTGGACCCTCAAGGTGAGTTTCTTTCGCGTGCGTATTTTTCCCGATTACTGCGCTTGGGTTTGAACATGTGAACTCCGGTTTGACAGCCACGAGGTTGGCGTTGTCGAGCCTCTCCAAGAGGAAGAGAGGGAAGCGTCCTGGGGAAGGTAGTGGAGCGGACAGCGGCCGACCCAAAAAGAGGGGCCACACATCCGCAAAGAGCCCGCCGGACGCTGGAGCAGCCGCTACAGAGGCAGCCGCTACAGGGGCGCCTGGGGCGAAGGAGGATATGGGGAGGGCGGCCGTGGCGCCCGAACCTCTTGTTTTGGAGATTTCAGATAGTTCGGATGAGGCTCCGCTGGCTCATCCGACCGCGCCTCCCTTGAAGGAGGAACTCGTGACGTGTCCAGTGGAGGCGGCGTAGCGGAGGGGTCCATCGCCCCCGTGGAGTCGCCACTGGCTCCAGCGGGAGAGGGGGAGGAGACAGCCGCAATGGAAGGAGTTCGGGAGGGGCCCCTGCTTGGCCTATCCGCTGGGGAATCCGGCAGCAGTGAGGTTGGGCCGTCCTCGATGGGTCAAGAGGCGGTTCAAACTGAGACCTCGGGGGAGCCCGCGGAGGGGCCGCAGGTGGTGGCTACTGGAGAGGGCGCACCGGTGGAGGGAGCGCAACAAAGTGGGGGTCCCACGATCGGGGCCCTTCGAGGAAGATTTTGGGGAGATTAGCGCTTGGGCTGGCCGAGCTATCTGAAGAGGCTCAAGCCAGGGCCCTGACGGAAGAGGCTGGGAGGCTGCAGGCCACTCAGCTGGGGATCGTCCAGGCCGGTCCCTCAGGCGGGGTCGGTCAACCCAGTAGCTCGGAGGCTAGCATTGACGAGGCGTTTTCCGCCATGATAAGGTCGGTCCTGCATCCGGGTGCGGGTCCATCGACGGACGAGTTTGCTGACCGGGGGTTGATAGATGCTGCGTTCGGGCAGCAAGGTGTAGCTGAGGGTATTCATCTCCTCCCCGCCATAGATAATACGACTTTGATGAAGATGACCCGGGACTATGCTTCGAAGGTGAGTCATTTTTCCAGCATGTCAGATGTTACCCGATGGACTCCGTTGTGGGCGCTTACTAAATTTTTGCCTTTGTAGGGGTTTTGCTTTCTCGGGCAATTGGCTGGCGCTTGAGTCTGGCGACAGGGGCCAGCGTCCAGGCCCGGAGGGAGAAAGTCGAGCTCCAGTCGCGGCTGAAAAAGTCTGAGCAGTTCGCGGAGCTCATGGACACGATGGATAGGAGCTCGAGGGCGGCACACCAGGCTGCTGTGGACGAGGTGTCCAAGCTGAAGCATAGGGTGGAGGAGTTACAGGGACTCCTGGCGAAGAGCGATGACGCGTGCCGGGAGTTGGCCAAGATCAAATCAAAACACTCCGCGGAGATGGTGGCGATGCGGCGGGACCACGGCGAGAGTCTGGGCCGGTTGAGGAGAGAGGCCGACGACGAAAGAAAACGCCTGACGAGAATGTTGGGCGAGGTGGAGGAGAACTGAAAAGGCGTAATGACGAAATCGCCGAATTGAAGGAGAACGCGAGGTGGCAACAAGGGATAATACTCGAGTGAATGGCGAGTTATTGCAAGCTCGCGGGGAGATTGAAGCCGGACGATCGAAGATCAGTACCCTGCAAGAGAGGGTGGAGTTGGTCGGCGCTGACAGGACGAGGGCCCGGAGTGAGGCTGAGGAGCTGGCCGGAAGGTTGGCCAGGCGAGAGGGGGAGGTATGCTCTTATTTCACCCTCCTTATTTTTCTATTGGTTCCCTGTGATGCCGATTGTCCTTGACTTTTCCAGATGGCGAGGATGGGGTCGGAGATTCAGGCTCTCCAAAGTGCGTTTGCGTCCGCTCGCAGTAGGAGCTCGGAGCTCGAGATACGGTCTAGCGAGCTCGAGGGGCAAACGCCATCCTGGAGGCCCAGTGGCTGAGGCCGAGAAACGGGCCGCTGAGGCCAACACGCAGCTCGCCATTCTTCAGGGGAGGCAAGATGCTATGAGCGTAGATGCATTCCGTCACGGGATGGAAGAGTGCAAGCAGAGGATACTTAGCGGGCATCCGGAGTGGGACCTTTCTTTTCTGAGCATCGAAGGCTCCGAGACGGCGAATCCGCAGAAGAAGAAGATGAAGACGAATATGTCGATGTTTCTGACGCCGAGCTTGGCGGCACCCCTGGTCCCAGCGAAGCCGTAGCCTCCGAGGGACAGTCACAAACCGTCACAGAGGAGGTGAAAACATCAGAGAAGGGCGAGCTAGCCGTGCACCTGCAGATGTGAGGGTACTCCCCAAACCGGTGGAGCTCCTGGCTCTTAGGGGCCGCTCCTGTATCTTCCCCTTTTAAACATTTGACATTTCTCAGTAAAGGGATTTCCTGTTTTTATCTAAGTGTTTTTCTTGCGTGACTTTGCTGTTGTCTGGTGTTGCCTCGATCGTGAACGACCCGTGGCTTGTTGATCCTTGGGCCATCCTTAATTCGAAACCAGGAAAAATGGGTCGGTTTGGACCGACAAATCAAAGTGGATCGGTTATGACCGACGAGCGAAATAGGTCGGCTCGGGCCGACGGATAGAATAGGTCGGTTAAGGCCGACAGACGAATACGGGTCGGCTGGGGCCGACGGATGAAAATAGGTCGGCAGGGGCCGACGGACAAATACGGGTCGGCTGGGGCCGACGGGCAAATAGGGTCGGCTGGGGCCGACGAATGAAGATGGGTCGGCTGGGGCCGACAGACGACGGCTGAGGTCGGCTGGGGCCGACAGACGAAGATGGGTCGGCTTGGGTCGGCTGGGGCCGACAGATGGGTCGGCTGGGCTGACGGACGGGTCGGCTGGGGCCGACTGGGTCGGCTTCGGCTGAGGCCGACTGGGTCGGCTTAGGTCGGCTGGGGCCGACAGTGGGTCGGCTGGGGCCGACGGATGAAACAGGTTTTCGCGCTCCCTGCCATCTGCCAGCGTTCTGCCATCCCGCAGCAATTCGGTTTTTCTTTACTAAGTGGAGATACGGCAGAGTGGGGGTATAAAGCTGTATCAGAGCTTTCCGGAAGGTGCTCCTTTCCCATGCGGGTCATCTCGTTGCGACGCGCACGCAACCGTCCACTATTGGACAGTACTTTTCAAAGGACGATTTTCTGAGCCCGCCGATTTTCGAAGCGTCAGCGGACGATTTTCTGCATTTAATGACTGCGATCCGGGATCAGGAAAGGATCTCCGTACGCGTCCTGGTTCAGGCGGTGGTTCGGCGCGCAGTGGGGTGCTACGCCAATTTCTGGGGACCACGTGGTGGCGTGGGACAGGTGTTTGAATCTCGGGACTTTCAGCTCTGATGGCTTGTCCCGAGATCTTCTGCCTATAAAAAGGGGAAAGAGGGGTTTTCATCTGGCTATCCCCAAAGTTTCTTTCTCGTTGGAATTTTTATACCCGTCCTCTGTTGCTACGAGTGGAAGGATCGACTTTTCCTCATGGGCTCCTTGCCGCCGGATAGCTGGGGCGACCGGGGAGCAGCTGAAGAATGGCTCATCCTTAGGGGACGAGTCTCGGAGATCATATGGAGAGCGCACATGGAGGGGGCAGAGATCATACGGAGAGCGCACATATGCGCTTCCGTTGTGGTCTGCGGCTCCTGCTGCGGGGGTGCGGGTCAGGAGGTGTATGGACACCCCCGTAGCACGCGCAGGCTCCCCCTCTTTCGCTGGCTTAGGTTCCCGCTTCTCTGAGGGGAATCCTTGCCACGGGAGGGACAATATGGGAGCAACCGGGTTCGGATGGTCCCCGGTTCCTTGAGTGAGCGGCGACCTGCGGTCGGCACTCCCTTCTAGGGGAGTGGATTGGGCCTTTGGGATCCTCAGAATCAGCATCCGCGGGCCATGCCTCCCCTTGGGTCTTTTAATTCATCCTGCCCAAGCGGACTTGGCCGTTCCTTGGTTTGCATGATTTCTCGATCCGGATGTTGGAACATCGTAGTTGTCTAGGCCTGCCTTGGAGCAGTTGCCCGAGTCTTGTATTTGCCTTTATTTTATGCATTTCAATGCTTTTGTAACGCCTATGAGGCATTTGTAATTGATCATGATGGACAATAAAGAGAGTTATACCCCGTTTCTTAATCTGTCTTTTCTTGTGCCGATCTCATTGCTATTTGTCGTTTGTGGGGCATAAAAGTGTCCCGCTCGTCCTTAGACGAGGATCCCATGATGCCCGAACCAATTGAGGTCCGTATGCGGCGGTGCAAAGATAGTTCGGCGAAATACACTCCTTGCTTAGGTCGGGAGTCTGGTATTTTGTGCTCCGTTTTATCGGAGCCCGGAGTATCGTGAGTCGGCTTTGGCCGAAGTTCGGGGAGCCTGCCCCCTTTTTGTCATGGTTTAAGGATTTAGTCCCTCGAGATAGTTGAGTTTCGGGGAACGTCTTACTTGGCTCTGCCAAGGTTCGAAGGATTTTGCAACTTGGTTCTGCCGAGGTTTGGAGAAAATCTAGCTCGGCCCAGCCGAGGTTCGGAGAACTTGATAGCTCGGCCCTGCCGAGGTTCGGAGAACTGATAGCTCGGAGGGAGCGAATCAGTCGCCGAGCGGAACGGGCGGCGTGTTTGCTATGCTTTTATTGGCGATGCTCTTTTCGAGGGGACAGATCGCCGATCGAACGTTGGACTCTGTTCCCACGCGTTTTTCGAGAAAGGGGGCAGTTTTAAGAGGCTTGGGGAAGCGTCGAAAGCATTTATTGCAGGAGGCGGCAGATCGGGAAGATGCTCTGTTTGCATTTTCCGATCTGCCTTGGGATAGGGCGCGACTTTTCGGATTCCGTACGCATTAGAACGGCGACACATGGCAAATTTTTACGGGTCGGCGTCCGCGGTACGGCTGAACTGGATACCCTCCTAGCGGGTATAAATATGGCTCGGGGGCGTAGACTTTGGCTATCCCTCTGCTTTGGAAAAGATGTCTTCCCCAGCGCGATCGAGTGAGTTGCGTTTTTCACTTGCCAGCTCGCTGCGCCCAGAGGGGAGATCCATCACAGTCAATGGGGAGAGCCTGGCGTCGGCCTTCGCGACTAATGAGCGGCTTGCGAAGGTCGCCGAACAATTTCTGGACGTGTCTGTTAGGGAGGCGAAGCCTCGCGCCAGATAATGGATCGCAGAGGGATGAGATAGCGTCCCTGCGTCAGCAAGTGGCTGACTTGTCGGAGCGCCTGGAGGAACTGTTAGCCCCGGGAGTGGCTCCGAATTCTGATTCGGGGACTCCCCACTTGCTTTTGCTTCTTATCGTCTCCTTGTAGTTCTCTTTTTATGAATGAAAATATGGGTCTTGTTTATACATGAAGTTCCTCCCTTTGAGTTTTTATGGCTCATGCCTGTGTGACGGAGCAGGGGGCCGTCGTGGCCCCGCCGTTTCGGTGCGCTAGTGTAGGCTCTTTCGAATGGTGGGCTATAGGGGCGTTATCGAAGGATCTCCGATGGTTAGAGAGGGAAATCGTCTAACTCCTCCGGGACCTTCGGTCGGTTGCGCGGGGCTAAATGGCCTTGAGAGTAGATTTGCCAATGGCGGCTTATTCTTGCGCGTCGATGGTTTTTTACTCAACGTGCTCGTCTCAAACCGGCGAAGTCCTTCGGGGACTATTGGGGGCCGCTCGACTTTGGTCGGGGCTTGCGGGTTTAGACTTTTCGTCGGGGTCTCAATCTCGCTTTTTCGCGGGAGATTTATCGCTCGGCCCTGCCGAGGTTCGGAGAAGTATTTTACTTGGCCCTGCCAAGGTTCGGAGATTTGTTGCTCGGCCCTGCCGAGGTTCGGAGAAATATTTTACTTGGCCCTGCCAAGGTTCGGAGATTTGTTGCTCGGCCCTGCCGAGGTTCGGAGAAATATTTTACTTGGCCCTGCCAAGGTTCGGAGATTTGTTGCTCGGCCCTGCCGAGGTTCGGAGAAATATTTTACTTGGCCCTGCCAAGGTTCGGAGATTTGTTGCTCGGCCCTGCCGAGGTTCGGAGAAATATTTTACTTGGCCCTGCCAAGGTTCGGAGATTTGTTGCTCGGCCCTGCCGAGGTTCGGAGAAATATTTTACTTGGCCCTGCCAAGGTTCGGAGATTTGTTGCTCGGCCCTGCCGAGGTTCGGAGAAATATTTTACTTGGCCCTGCCAAGGTTCGGAGATTTGTTGCTCGGCCCTGCCGAGGTTCGGAGAATATTTTACTTGGCCCTGCCAAGGTTCGGAGATTTGTTGCTCGGCCCTGCCGAGGTTCGGAGAAATATTTTACTTGGCCCTGCCAAGGTTCGGAGATTTGTTGCTCGGCCCTGCCGAGGTTCGGAGAAATATTTTACTTGGCCCTGCCAAGGTTCGGAGATTTGTTGCTCGGCCCTGCCGAGGTTCGGAGAAATATTTTACTTGGCCCTGCCAAGGTTCGGAGATTTGTTGCTCGGCCCTGCCGAGGTTCGGAGAAATATTTTACTTGGCCCTGCCAAGGTTCGGAGATTTGTTGCTCGGCCCTGCCGAGGTTATTTTACTTGGCCTGCCAAGGTTCGGAGATTTGTTGCTCGGCCCTGCCGAGGTTCGGAGAAATATTTTACTTGGCCCTGCCAAGGTTCGGAGATTTGTTGCTCGGCCCTGCCGAGGTTCGGAGAAATATTTTACTTGGCCCTGCCAAGGTTCGGAGATTTGTTGCTCGGCCCTGCCGAGGTTCGGAGAAATATTTTACTTGGCCCTGCCAAGGTTCGGAGATTTGTTGCTCGGCCCTGCCGAGGTTCGGAGAAATATTTTACTTGGCCCTGCCAAGGTTCGGAGATTTGTTGCTCGGCCCTGCCGAGGTTCGGAGAAATATTTTACTTGGCCCTGCCAAGGTTCGGAGATTTTCCTGTTCAAGCAGATAACTCGGTTGTGCCGAGGATTGATAAGCAGCATCTATTTCCATTTACGATTTATGGCAATATGGTATATAACCGATTCACAGAATAAGTTGTGGGAAAATAGACAACTGGCGGGGCGTAAAGGACATACCCTATTGATAGTATTTGCGGAGGTTGTCCGAGTTCCACGTTCGGGGACGGATTTCCCTTCGAGGTCCTGCAGCTTGTAGGTTCCTGGCCCAATGACCTCCGTGACTTGGTACGGGCCTTCCCAGTTCGGCGCCAGCTTTCCTTGCTCCAGCGGTTTGGATACAGAAGCTTTCCGGAGGACAAGGTCGCCAGGTAGGAAAGTCTTCCCCTTAACTCTGGAGGCATGGTACCGAGCCACCCTCTGTTGATAGGCGGCCGTCCTGATTCGGGCCTTCTCTCTGACTTCCTCCACCAAGTCGAGGTTGGTGCGGAGTTGCTCGTTGCTGGCTTCTTCCGAGTAACTCTCCACCCGCAAAGATGGGAGGCCCACTTCCACAGGGATGACGGCCTCCGTACCGAAAGCCATTCGGAATGGGGTCTCGCCCGTTGGGATTCTCGGAGTGGTGCGATAGGCCCACAAGACATGGTGCAGCTCATCTGCCCACCTGCCTTGGGCTCTAGAGAGGCGAGCTTTGATTCCTTGGAGGAGAGTCCTGTTGGTTACCTCGGCCGCTCCGTTGGCTTGTGGGTGCCCGACCGAAGTAAGGTGGTGACGAATTCCATGCTCTTCGCAGAATTGGCGGAATTTGGAATTGTCGAACTGCTTGCCGTTATCGGTGATTATGGTGTGGGGGAGGCCGAACCGGCAGATGATGGACCTCCACACAAAGTCTCTGGCCCGGGCTTCGGTGATTTGGGCAACTGCTTCCGCTTCAACCCATTTGGTGAAGTAGTCAATGGCGACAAATAAGAATTTTCGCTGTCCTGTCGCCAACGGGAATGGGCCGAGGATGTCCATCCCCCATTTGGCAAAGGGCCAGGCGGAGGATATGGAAACTAGCTCGGCGGAGGGGAGCCTCTGGATGCTCGAATGTCTCTGGCAGGCGTCACAGGCTCGGACTAGATCGTCCGCATCTTTCTGCATGGTCGGCCAATAATAGCCTTGCCGTAGCACCTTGTGACATAGGGACCGGCCTCCCAGATGGTTGCCGCAGATCCCTTCATGTACCTCCCGTAGAGCGTAGTCCGCCTCGGATGGGCGGAGGCATCTGAGCAGCGGCATAGAAAAAGACCGCTTGTAAAGCTGGCTGTCAATCAATACATAGTGGGTCGCCTGCAGCTTCAATTTCCTGG
This sequence comes from Calamus simplicifolius, assembly GCA_900491605.1. Classification (NCBI taxonomy): domain Eukaryota; kingdom Viridiplantae; phylum Streptophyta; class Magnoliopsida; order Arecales; family Arecaceae; genus Calamus; species Calamus simplicifolius. Next base: position 529,799 of record UESW01005106.1, read on the forward strand.
CCTCCCTTCGGTCGGACGGGAGCGACCCTTCTTTAAGATAGCTGAGGATAGGGTCGAACCAGGATGGTTCGGTCTCGATTTGCATCACCCGGTCAGCTTCCATGATACTCGGCTTCTCCAGAGTCTCCAGATGGAATTTTTGTTCAGCATCCATCGTCTCCGTGGTTGCCAATCGGGAGAGTAGGTCGGCACGGGCGTTTTCCGATCTAGGAATTTGAATAATTTCAAACTCTGAAAAGTGAGGAAGTAGGCCGCGCACCTCTTGGAGATATCGACCATATTGGGTTCTCGGGCTTCAAACTCCCCTCGCACATGGCCGGCCACCAGCTGAGAGTCGGTGAAGGCGCTAAGCTTTTCCACCTTCAGGTTGCGGGCGATCCGGAGACCGGCTAACAGGGCCTCGTACTCGGCTTCGTTGTTGGAAGCCGGGAAGGAGAATCGGACGCCATATTCGAAGATCATCCTTCTGGGCTGGTGAGGACTAGACCCGCACCGGAGTGATGGGCATTGGACGACCCATCGACGTGAAGGAGCCACCGAGCTTCAGGTTTTGGTCCTTCGGGACTTTTTGGGGTAGAGCCGTCTTCCGGGATGGTGCACTCGAGGAGGAAGTCGGCCAGTACTTGGGCTTTGATGGCCGGGCGAGGTTGAAATGTATGTCATGCTCGCTTAGTTCGACGGCCCATTTGGTCATCCTCCCCGATGTTTCTGGACGGTGGACCACCGCCTTGATGGGTTGATCGGTCAGGACCGTCACTGAATGTGCTTGGAAATAAGGTCGTAGCTTCCGGACCGAGGTGATCAAAGCCAGCACTATTTTCTCGATCCTGGTGTACCTCGTCTCCGCGTCGCGGAGCAGCCTACTCACATAGTAGATCGGCCTTTGGATTTTGCTTTCTTCCCTTGACTAGCACCGAGCAAACCGCTCCCTCGAAACGGCCAGGTACAGAAACAGAGTCTCCCCTGGGACCGGACTACTAAGAAGTGGAGGCGAGCCGAGGTACTTCTTGAGATCTTGAAATGATTTCTGGCACTCAGGAGTCCACTGGAAATTCTTGGCCGATCGGAGGGTTTTGAAGAAGGGAGGCATCTCTCGGCTGACCGAGCCACGAAGCGGTTAAGGGCCGCTATTCTCCCGGTCAGGCGCTGGACCTCTTTAATAGACGCTGGGGGCGCCATTTGTTGGAGAGCTTGAATCTTCTGAGGGTTAGCTTCGATGCCGCGCTGGGAGACCATGAAGCCGAGGAACTTCCCAGAATTGACGCCGAAGGCGCACTTGGTTGGGTTGAGCTTCATTCCATACTTGCGCAGCGTGGCGAAGCTCTCCGCGAGGTCCTCAACATGCCGCAGCGCTTCCTTGCTTTTGACCAGCATATCATCCACATACACCTCCATGTTCCGGCCGATTTGCTCCTTGAACACCTTGTTGACCAGGCGCTGGTAGGTCGCTCCTGCATTTTTAAGACCGAAAGGCATAACTCGGTAACAGTAGGTACCTCGGTCGGTTATGAAGGCTGTCTTTTCTTCATCCTCGGGGGCCATCCGGATCTGATTGTAGCCCGAATAGGCATCCATGAATGACAGCATTTGGTGGCCCGAGGTGGCATCCACAAGCTGGTCGATCCGAGGGAGGGGGAAGCTGTCCTTCGGGCATGCCTTGTTGAGGTCGGTGAAGTCGATGCAGATCCTCCATTTGCCATTCGACTTCTTCACCATGACGACGTTTGACAGCCAACTGGGGTAGTTCACCTCTCGGACAAAGTTGGCTTTGATGAGTTTGTCGACCTCTTCTTCAATGGCTTTTTGCCGCTCTGGGGCGAAGCTTCTCTTCTTCTGCTTAACGGGCCTGTGCATCTCGTCCACATTGAGACGATGGACGAGGACTTCGGGGCTAATTCCTGGCATGTCGGAGGCGGTCCAGGCGAAGATGTCCGCGTTGCTTTGGAGGAATCTGATTAGCTCGCGACGAGGCTCTCCCTCAAGCAGCGACCCGACCCTTGTGGTTCGGTCGGGCCGAGCTACGTCCAGCGGTACTTCTTCCAGCTCTTCCACCGGTTCTCCCCGTTGTTCGGCGAAATCTTCGCGGGCGTCTAGCCCGTCAACTTCGGGAATTCTGGACTGAAGGCTCGTGACAAAACATTGCCGAGCCATGGCTTGACTTCCCCGAACCACTCCGACTCCTTGCTCGGTGGGGAACTTCATAGACAGATGTGGGATAGAGACAACCGCCTTAAGAGACATCAAGCCGGCCTGCCGAATATGGCGTTGTATGGGGACCTGAGGTCGGTCACTAGGAAGTCGGTTTGTACAACGGTTACAAGGGGCCAGGTTCCTGCGCGGACCGTCAGGGTGACGATTCCTTCTGGGATGATGACGTCGCCGGTGAATCCCATCAAGGTGGAATCCACGGCTCGAAGGTTTTCCATGAGTAATCTCATCCTGGCAAACACACCGAGGTACAAAACGTTTACCGAGCTTCCACTATCAACCAGGATTCGGCTTACATCATAATTGTTCAAGTTTAGGGATACGACAAGTGCGTCCTCATGGGGAAGCTGTATCCCAAGAAGGTCATCATCAGAAAAGGAAAGCTCGCCCGTACGCGCCTTCTTTGGCACCGGTGCATCACCATTGCCCCCGGAGCCCGATCCGCCGGCCTCTTCAATCATGTTGATGCGGCCAACCACGGGCGGATTTGGTGGAGGAGGGAGTTGTGGGAGCTCGGGCTGGCGATCACCTCCTTGGGGCGGCTCAGGTGCTCTTCTGAACTGGTCCAACCGTCCCCGCCGAATCAATCTCTCGATCTCGTTCTTCAGCTGCCAGCATTCTTCAGTGTCATGACCATGCTCCCGGTGGTAGCGGCAGTACTTGGCAGGATCTCTTCGGGTCGGGTTCCCTCGGAGAGGTACTGGTCGGGGAAGCTGGCGCTCTATCTCCATGAGGATTTGCGCCCGGGGCACAGTCAACGGAGTGTAGCGATCGAATCGCCTAGGGGGACTCCGGGAGCGATTCCTTGGCGGTGGCGGAGGGACTCTTTGGCGGCGAGGTGGACTTGGCCGACGGACAGGGTGATGTCTGTCGGGAACTTTGGGCTCCTGCTTCTTCTTTGCCTGCTCAGCGCGGGCCATTCTCCGCGACTCCTCGACCCGAGCGTACTTGTCCGCAAGGGCCATCATGTCAGACAGACACGGGGGGTAGCTGACTTCCATTGCCAAATAGAAGTCGCTCTCCTTTGAAACTCCCCCCGCCAGGGCGGACATGGCCACCTCATGATTAAGGTGGTCCACCTCCAACATGGCCTTGTTGAAACGGCCAAGATAATTTCTCAAGGACTCCCCCTCTCTTTGCTTGACTTCGAGAGGGAGTCGGATCTCCGTCGGTGGCGGCGGCTACTGACGAACTGGCCAATAAAAAGGTGGCTCAGCTCGTCGAATGAATCGATGGAACCCGGTTTCAGGGCGTTGAACCAGGTTCGGGCGGATCCTCTGAGGGTGGATGGGAAGGCCCGGCAGAGGATCGCATCAGATGCTCCATGGAACATCATTATTGACCGGAAGCTGCTGAGATGGTCGTCCGGATCAGTGGAGCCGTGATAGGGCTCGACGGTGGCAGCTTGACATGGGAGGGAATCACTTCCTCCATGATCCCTTTAGAGAAAGGGATGCCCTGCTCTGCTTTGGGCTGAGGCAGGTGGGTCTGCTTGGCGGCGTCCAGCTCCTGACGCATTTCTTGGATCTGACGGCGGATCTCCTCCTCACCGGCGAGAGGAGCAGCCGGGCGGGAGAACGCAAAGACGGCGTCGAATCATGGCGAGACGTTGCCGGAGAGAGGGAGCGGGCTCGCCGAGATCTGGGAAGATCTCTATCGTAACCGGTTCGAGGGACCGGTTTGTCTCCCCCGGGACGACGTGGGGGATCCGTTGATTCATGCGGATCAGAGGAGGAGGAGGTTGCCGGTGAAGCGGAAGTCGTCGTTTCTTTCTGGGGACGCGAAGCAGGAGGAGGTGCAAGACGCTCCTGGACCAGGTGGGTGAGAGCCTGGACTTGTTGGACCAGCGTAGCAAACTGGTCCTGGGTCACCGGAATGGCAGGCGGCGACGGAGTCTCGACAGGTGGGGGTTGCGGCGCTGTGGCGCCAGTCGGATCAGGCCTCTGGGAGGCGACCTGATCTTGAGCATCAGAGGTTGCTCCTCTCTTCCGGTTGGCCATCAGAGAGGTTCTTCTCCGAATCAAGATCCTTGTCTCCTTCTTTCAAGTTTTAATGGGACTTGAGGCCCTTCCTCTAGCGCCAATCTGTTGCCGCCGGGATCCGTCCTCCGACTCGGGCGCGGTCGATCCTCAGGGAATGGGGTGCGGCGGACCTGCAAAACAGGAAGCCCTGCACGCGGAAGGACGCCGGGGGTGGTCCTCCGCGGAAGGCCCTCCGACGCTCAAGTCAGTGGGGAAGGAATCGGCGATCAACCAGATAATGAGGAGGTGGATCTCTCCGGGAGACCTCTCCAGGGGGGCGGTCAATCGGAGGCTCCGGTAAGGGCAGAGCACCGACGAACTGCCGGGAGAGAGAGAGAGAGATAACCCTAGAGTTTTTTGTGTGTCGAGAGTTGCGTACCTGAGATAATCTACCAAACTAGTATTTATAGACTGTCACCTGGGGACTTGAGCGTCTTCTGGAAGGTACTGAGGTTGTTAAGATTCGGGGGTAGACAGAATCAGGCCGTTGTGGGGCCGTTAGAATCCACGCCTTGTCTGTTAAGGGATCGACGACTGGGAGAGCCCCTCGATGTCTTGGGATCTGGGTGAGTAGACTTGGGGCGGTTACAATAGGTCTTAGGCCACGTCTTATCATGATCCCCTGTTCAGGGTGCTGCTCGGGTAGACTTGAGTTCTCCCGCGTCAGGTTCCGCGGAGGTGGACGTCGGGACGTGGATCGCTAGGTGGCAGCGGGCTATGGAAGCCCGGAAGACGCCGAGCTGCGGAGGCCCGGAAGAGGCCGAGCTAAGGAAGCCCGGGAGAGGCCGAGCCACGGAGGCCCGGAGGAAGCCGAGCCAGGGAGGCCCGGAAGAGGCCGAGCTAAGGAAGCCCGGGAGAGGCCGGGCCAGGGAGGCCCGGAAGAAGCCGAGCCAGGGAGGCCCGGAAGGGGCCGAGCTAGGGAAGCCCGGAAGACGCCGAGCTGCGGAAGCCCGGAAGACGCCGAGCTGCGGAGGCCCGGGAGAGGCCGAGCCACGGAGGCCCGGAAGAAGCCGAGCCAGGGAGGCCATGAAGGGGCCGAGCTAGGGAAGCCCGGAAGACGCCGAGCTGCGGAAGCCCGGAAGACGCCGAGCTGCGGAGGCCCGGAAGAGGCCGAGCTAAGGAAGCCCGGGAGAGGCCGAGCCAGGGAGGCCCGGAAGGGGCCGAGCTAGGGAAGCCCGGAAGACGCCGAGCTGCGGGGGCCCGGAAGAGGCCGAGCTAAGGAAGCCCGGAAGAAACCGAAAGGAGGGGGTCAGCCTTAGCCATCTTGCACGAATATCAATGCAATGACGATTTTACCCCCCAACAGAATACATCGTGATAAATAAAATCATGACGCAAATATCATTACGGAAAGATTTTTAAGTTAATATTTTTACTGTCATGCTTCTATAAAAAGAGATGAAAGAAAAAAAAAAATAATAATAGGAGGGCTCTGTCACGCTTCTATAAAAAGATATGAAAGAAAAAAGAAAAAAAAAAAACAAAAAAAAAAAAGTTTCTAGATGCTCGCCACTGAGACAACAAGAGTTTTAAAGGAGTAGTCCGATGAAGGCATGCTTATCTGGTCCCACCAGTATTGCAACTTGTTCGAATATGGTGTTCAGCCCTCTTAACCAAAGACAAAGCAAAAGCTTTTTTTCTCCTCTCCTCTTTTTTCCTCTAGCCAAATGATATTTCATGGTAACAGTTCCGCCGGCTCGTCATCGGACGGCTTGCGTTGATCCCGACCAAATAGACGGAGATGATGTGGGCAGGATGACGTTGACTTGGAAGCGTCAACCTGAGCTGGAGCCAGCTTTGCCGAGGAGTGCAAAATCTATATGTTATGTAAACCTGGCACTGTCAATATTGATTCTTTCTTGGTGGCCAAGGGATGGGAACCAGCCGGCACTCGCCAATTTAATTTCTTTTAAAAAAATTATTCATCGCTCAGGTCATTACCTGGGGCTTTTCTTGTAAATTTGTCTTCAAAATATTTCACACTTAATTCATACCCCAGAGACATTGCCTGTAAGCCTGGGGCCGGTAGGAGCCAAAGATTTCTATGTTCACCTCTCCCACTCTCTTCTATTTATTCGAGTGGCCCTGGCAGAGAAGGCCCGGTAGGAGATGGCGATCTCCGGCATATTTTCCACCTCTAGATCTTTTCTTCACCACCAACCCCTTCAGACGGTTGGTGAGTTTCGGAGAAGATGACCCGCCCCAAACCACCGGTAGAATGTTCTCCGCTTCCTTCCTCTATTCCAACGCCTTGCTCCGGCGACTATGGAGCTTCGATTCATCAGATCAACCAAACGAAACGATGGCTGCATCCAGCCACCCATCAGCAAACGACGTCGAGAACCCCAACCCGCAGGTGATGCAGATCGAGACGGCCAGTTCACCGACCGCCGCCGACCCTGAGAGAGACTCGAAGCGTATGAGGAAGCTTGTCCCGAGCGTGTCGCTGGCGGTGGCCGCGTTGTGCGCCGGCACTTACGCAAGTATCCCGGCACCGGTCCAGCTGCACCCGCTCTCTTATCCCAATTACTGCATCCTCCTCGCTTTCGTTTGTTTGGGCATCTTTACGAGCCTGGGCCTCTTCATGTACTCCCTCGTACGGCCCAACGGAAACGAAGTTGCCTGGATCCAAAAGAGGTTAGTGGTTGTAGTACCCGATTTCCGGTTCATGTGAACCAGGTTCAGGTCTGACAATGTATTATGCAATGCTTCATTTTTAGCTGAGCGTTTCGTTTGCCCGGATCTTTAAACTGAAGCGTTGCACGAGAGGGATTAAATACGTGATGGAGGGGGGGGACTCCCTCCATCATTCTGGCATCCGTTTCCCATCAGGTAAACTCCCAGATCCACTGTGAGAGAGAGAGAGAGAGAGAGAGAGAGAGCGCGGGCGTGAGAGAGAGAGAGACAGCGGGATAGAGAGAAGGATGCAGCCGGTCGATCACTTGGTTCAGGCCCGGCGGCGTGCTCGCCGCCTCGCCGGGCCTGAGCCTTGGCCGGTAACCCCGCCGGCGCCGGGGGAGGCGTCTGGCGGGGTGGTAGTGGAGAGAGAGTAGAGAGAGAGGGCCAATTGGCCCTCCTCTCGCGCGGTGGTGGAAGCTGGTCCGGTTGGTTCGGGCCCGGCGGCATGCTCGCCGCCTCGCCGGGCCCGAGCGTTAACCTGTCGCCTCCATCGGCGCCGGGCGTGCGTCCGGTGGAGGTCCGGCGGCCAAGGCGGCCGGCCGAGCCGCCGGCACAGCTCTGTGCCGCGCGGTGAGTTGTTGACGCTGTGAGAAATTGAGGGAGAGGGAAGGGGTTTGGCGGTCGGCCGCGGCGGCGGCCGGCTCTGGCCCGGCCACCGGCGGCCGGGCCGCCCTCAATTTGGCCGGCGGCGGCCCGGCCGCCGGCTATGTGCTCGTCCCCTGTTCGGTGAAACAGGGGATCGGGAGGGATAAGGATTGAACCGGGCCGGCTGGTTCGGGCCTTTTGGGCCGTGTGTGAGCCGATTTTGGGCTGGTTTTTGGGCCTTGTAACGGGCGGGATTAGAAAAATAATTATATGGCTAGAATCTGGGTGGATTCTAGTTTCACGGGGTATTTTTACTTCCCATTTGGGTTTATATAGTGGGAGATATTCGAACCCAAAGTAGGGCCCGTGAATTAGTTTGGGTAGAAATCCTAAGGGTCATTTTAACATTCGTATTCTAATAAATTAATTATGTAATGATCCTGTAGGTGCTCAGACATCCGAATAGCTGATTTATACCTGTTGGATTGCGTACTGAGGTAAGTAAGCCAGTTATCAGTATTTAATAATTGATTCATGAATGTTTAAATTGTGAATTGTGATGTGAAGAATTGTCATTGGCTAAATTGTAAGTAAATGTATATTATGAATACATGGCTGTTTATGTGCTATGATTTCATATTTGGATGCTATGCATGAGAGATGCAGTTATTATGACATTGATGTGATATATTACATGCAATTGTTCAGTAGGTATAATCCACTGTTTATGCAATATTGAGTTGTTATTGACATGATGAGTGCATGTGATGTGAGGTACTGTTATGTGTCGCCGCGTTCTCCTTTATCCTGTCATACCACACACACGTCTAGAGGACGTGTTCTGGTGGATTTCGACATGGCGTGACCCTAGTATTTCGACCATACTTCAGTAGGGGGGATACTTGTTAGTACACTATAGTATTTCGACCCTACTTCAGTAGGGGGGATACTTGTTAGTACACTATGGTATTTCGACCCTACTTCAGTAGGGGGGATACTTGTTAGTACACTATGGTATTTCGACCCTACTTCAGTAGGGGGGATACTTGTTGTATACTATGGTATTTCGACCCTACTTCAGTAGGGGGGATACTTGTTAGTACACTATGGTATTTCGACCCTACTTCCGTAGGGGGGATACTTGTTAGTATACTATGGTATTTCGACCCTACTTCAGTAGGGGGGATACTTGTTAGTACACTATGGTATTTCGACCCTTTCAGTAGGGGGATGCCTGTTGGTATATTATTGAGATATTGCAGGGCCGTGGGTCACATTTTCAGTTACCATTGAGAGTATAAACAGTGGGTTTACTTACATTGCATGTTTGAGTAATTGTGAAATGTTTATGCATGCAGATCATTTATATGCTTATTGATTACTATGCTATGATTTGATTGTATAACGTGGTTTACTTACTGAGTGTAAGCTCACAAAATTCTTACAATGTTTTTATCAGAGCCACGAGGTTGAAGATGGATTGGTGGGGTGATGGATCTTCTATTAAATAAACAAGACCATTATTTTGTTGTAGCCCCAATATTACATATGTGTAGGGCTTGATGCCCAGACTTTATTATTGTGGTGTGTAGGGTATTAGCCCAAAACTTTTATTGTAATTGACTTGGTTTTTATTTATAATGGCACTTTAGGTTGAAAAATATGGTGACGCCTTGCGTGCCCGGCACGGCGGGTTGTCACCCTGGCCCGATATTGGGTCTGGGGCGTGACAGCTTTAGTGGTATCAGAGCAGGTTAGGACCCTAGGGACACGGACATATTGACATGATAACAAGTAGAGAACATATTTTGATGACATTATACTTAGAGACACCTGACACTTTAGTTTATGATGATATTAACCACATTTAATTTAACAGGAAATAGTTATGGCTCGCCGTACTAGGAGCCAACTGTATGAGGAGGACTCTCTGGCTGGTAATGCTGATCAGCCGGTGGGTCAAGGAACTACTGGAGGTTCGGCTCCAGCCAACCCAGTAGGAACTGAGCACCAGCAATTCCAGTCCGAGATGCTTCAAGCTCTCTCGGGTATGGCGCAGTCTATGAGGGACATGCAGCATCAGATCCAGCAGGCTTTGACCACTCAGTCTACACCCCCTTCTGCTCCGACACAGACTACCCTTCCTGTTCCGCAGCTGCAGCCGACCTTACCCACTCCATTAGCACCGCCGACCCAGTCTGCTTTATCTCAATCCTGGGTGGGGAACGGCCGTAGCTTTGCAGATTTCAAGAAGTTTGCCCCTGCTCCCTTCTCTGGTTCTAGTAACCCTATTGATGCTGAGAGATGGGTGCGTGATATGGAGAAGGCCTTCATGGCCCATGGTAGTCAGGAGATGGAGAGGATCAGATTTGCTACTTATCTTCTACAAGGGGAGGCTTATGATGGTGGTTAGTAGAGGAGCAGCGTCGGGGTGGTCAGACTATTTCTTGGGAACAGTTTAAGGAGGCATTCTTCGACAAGTACTTTCCCAGGAGTATGCAGAGGAGGATGGAAACAGAATTTCTTAAGTTGGAGCAAAGGAATCTCTCGGTGGCCCAATATGAAGCTGAATTCACCAGGCTGGCCCGTTTTGCTCCAAGTATAGTATCTAATGAAATGGCCAAGATCGCCCGTTTCACGGAGGGACTTCGACCCAGGCTGATGCAGGCGGTCAACGCATTCGAGCTTCCCACTTGTAGTGCCGTGGTGAATAAGGCCTTAGTAATTGAGAGAGATATGAATACCGTTCAGAGGGATTGGGAGCAGCAGAAGAAGAGGAAAGGGCATAATGCTAGTCAACCCCCAGCTCATGCCAAGAAGAGAGGTGCACCCCAGGCCCCAGGAGGACAACCATAGGGAGGCTCGCTGTAATCGCTGTGGGAATTTCCACTCGGGGAGACCTTGCCGTGGAGTGCCTGGTGCTTGTTTCTCCTGTGGAAAGACTGGCCATAAGAAAGCCACATGTCCTCTTCGACAGAACCAGCTGCCATCTTCCAGTCAAGGAGCGATTCAGCAGCAGCAGCAGCCACCGAGGACTCAGGGAAGGGTCTTCGCTCTCACTCAGCAGGATGCTGCCGCTTCTAATTCTGTGGTGACAGGTATATCAATATTTCACATCTAGCATTACATTCTTATCCTGTGAAATGCATTAATAACTAGTTAGACATTATATTCTTGTTGTTAAAATGAAATTTCATTTACGTCCAGGAATGATTAGGATAGGCAATGATTATGCTCAGACTCTAATTGATCCGGGTGCCACGCATTCATTTATATCTGACACCTACCTTGGCAAGAATGCATCATTGACACCTGAATCTCTAGACCATGAGTTACACATTGCCTTTCCAAATGGTGATACTATGAAAGTTGATACTGTATGCAAATCCTGCCTGATTATCATTGAGGATAGGAAGCTGAATGCCAATCTTATTGTCCTTCCATTGAAATTCGTTGATGTTATCCTTGGCATGGATTGGTTAGCTTCCTATCATGCTTCTGTAGACTATTTCAGGAAGATCGTCAACTTAAAATTCCTTGTCAGCCCGAATTTAGTTTTACTGGTGGCCAGAAACTTCTAGCCTCAGTGTTTATTTCGGCACTACAGGCTGAAAAATATCTGAGGAGTGGTGGTCAAGGATTTCTTGCTGTTATTGTGATCTTCAAAAGAAAGAGGCCAAGTTGGAGGATATTCCTATAGTTAGAGAATTCCCTGATGTCTTTCCAGATGAATTATCAGAGTTGCCCCCTGACCGAGAGGTTGAGTTCTCCATTGATTTGATTCCTGGAACTGGACCTATATCCAAGGCCCCTTATCGTATGGCCCCGGTTGAGCTAAAAGAGTTGAAGGACCAATTGCAGGAACTCCTAGATCGGGGATTTATCAGGCCTAGTGCTTCTCCTTGGGGTGCTCCAGTTCTATTTGTTAAGAAGAAGGATGGCAGTCTTCGGCTATGCATTGATTACCGGGAATCAACAAGGTGACAGTGCGGAATAAGTACCCTTTGCCGAGGATTGATGATTTGTTTGACCAACTTCAAGGAGCCCGGTATTCTCTAAGATTGATCTCAGGTCAGGTTATCATCAGCTTAAAGTCAAGGATGAGGATGTTCCTAAGACAGCTTTCAGATCTAGATATGGCCATTATGAGTTTTTGGTGATGCCATTTGGTTTGACCAATGCCCCGGCAGCGTTCATGGATTTGATGAACAGAATATTTAGGCCATACCTGGATCAGTTTGTGGTTGTATTTATCGATGATATTCTGATCTATTCTAAGAGTCTCAGGGAGCATGAGGATCACTTGAGGATTGTGCTTCAGACTCTTCGGGAGAAGAAGCTTTATGCCAAGCTGCAGAAGTGTGAGTTTTGGTTGGACCAAGTAGCTTTCTTGGGTCACGTATTTCTGCGGATGGCATTTCTGTAGACCCGAAGAAGATTGAAGCTATTACTAACTGGAGCCGACCTTCCAATGTGGCTGAAGTCAGAAGCTTCTTGGGGCTAGCCGGGTATTATAGAAAATTTGTGGAAGACTTCTCTCGCATCGCTCTACCCCTAACTCGTTTAACTCAGAAACGAGTGAAGTTTGACTGGTCAGAGGAGTGTGAGGAAAGTTTTCAGGAGCTAAAGCAGCGTTTGGTGTCAGCTCCTATCCTTGTTCTTCCGACAGGATCTGAGGGTTTCACACTTTATACTGATGCCTCTCGGAAAGGATTGGGATGTGTTCTAATGCAGAATGGAAAGGTGATAGCCTATGCTTCCAGACAACTGAAACCTTATGAGCAGAACTATCCTACTCATGATCTGGAATTAGCTGCGGTGGTTTTTGCTTTAAAGATTTGGCGGCATTATCTCTATGGAGTGTCGTGTGATGTGTATACAGACCATAAGAGTCTAAAATATATCTTCACACAGAAGGAGCTCAATTTGAGGCAGAGGAGATGGTTGGAACTTCTAAAGGACTATGATCTGAATCTACATTACCATCCAGGGAAGGCTAATGTTGTGGCTGATGCTTTGAGTAGGAAGACCTCTTCCGAGTTAGCTGCTATGCTTACCTTCCAGCCTCACATTCTGAAGGACCTCGAGAGGTGGGAGATTGGACTGAGAGTACAGCAGTCTGATGGACTTGTTGCTGCACTTATTCTTCAGCCGACTCTTGTTGACAGAATTAAGTCCTCCCAGATGGAAGATCCAGATCTTCAAAGAATTAAGGTTGCTGTTCAGTCAGGAGATCAGAGTGGATTTTATGTAATGGATGATGGATCCCTGAGATTTGAAGGCAGACTTTGTGTGCCTAGCAATGAGGAGTTAAAAGCAGAGATTTTGAGGGAGGCTCACTACTCTCCCTATACTGTGCATCCTGGTGGTACTAAGATGTATAGAGACTTAAAGGAGAATTTTTGGTGGAAAGGGATGAAGAGGGATATTGCTCAGTTTGTGGCCAAGTGCTTAGTATGTCAGCGGGTGAAGGCAGAGCATCAAAAACCTGCGGGACCTCTTCAATCTTTGATGATTCCTCAGTGGAAATGGGAAAAGATTACTATGGATTTTGTAACTGGTCTGCCCAAAACTCCCAGGAGTAATGATGCTGTTTGGGTTATTGTGGACAGACTGACAAAGTCAGCTCATTTCCTACCCTTCAGAGTTGGAGTCTCGAGTGACAGATTGGCTAGCTTGTATTTGGAGCAGATTGTGAGACTCCATGGTGTTCCTGTTTCTATTGTATCTGACCGGGACACCAGATTTGTATCACAGTTTTGGAAAAGCCTTCATAAAGCCTTGGGGACCAAATTGAACTTCAGTACGATATCATCCCCAGTCTGATGGGCAGTCAGAGAGGACCATTCAGATTCTAGAAGATATGTTGCGTGCCTGTGTAATGGACTTAGGTGGGGCTTGGGATAACCACTTATCTTTGGTGGAGTTTGCTTATAACAATAGTTATCAAGCCAGTATAGATGGCCCCATTTGAGGCTTTGTACGGTAGGAGGTGCAATCTCCTTTGTGTTGGGATGACGTGGGGGAAAGGAAATTGCTAGGCCCTGAGCTGATCCAGCAGACAGTTGACAAGGTGCATTTGATCAGGGAGCGTCTTCGTACAGCTCAAGCAGGCAGAAGAGTTATGCTGACGTCAGAAGGAGAGAGTTAGAATTCCAGGTTGGGGATCATGTTTTCTTAAGGGTATCACCAACCAAGGATGTGATGAGATTCGGGGTCAGAGGAAAGCTTAGTCCACGCTATATTGGACCCTTTGAGATCTTGAGTAGAGTTGGGGAGGTTGCTTACAGCTTAGCACTGCCTCCGATCTTATCTGGTGTTCATAATGTATTCCATGTATCCATGCTGAGGAAATATGTTTCAGATCCCAGTCATGTCATAGCTTATGAACCTATTCAGTTGAGAAAGGATTTATCGTATGAGGAGCATCCTGTGCGTATCGTGGACCGCAAGGATCAGATTCTGAGGCGTCGTACCATCCCTTATGTCAAAGTTCAGTGGAATAATCACTCTGAGAGGGAGGCTACTTGGGAGCTGAGGAAGAAATTAAAAAGAAGTATCCTCATTTATTTGAAGGTAAATTTTCTATCTAAGATTGTTGACTTTTGATTAGTTTGATTGATCCGTAGTTATGGGTCATGTTTCAATTTCGAGGCCAAATTTTTATAAGGAGGGGAGGATGTAGTACCCGGTTCCCGGTTCATGTGAACCAGGTTCAGGTCTGACACTGTGTTGTGCAACGCTTCATTTTTAGCTGAGCGTTTCGTTTGCCCGGATCTTTAAACCGAAGCGTTGCACGAGAGGGATTAAATACGTGATGGAGGGGGGGCTCCCTCCATCATTCTGGCATCCGTTTCCCATCAGGTAAACTCCCAGATCCACTGTGAGAGAGAGAGAGAGAGAGAGAGCGCGGGCGTGAGAGAGAGAGAGACAGCGGGACAGAGAGAAGGATGCAGCCGGATCCTTGGTTCAGGCCGGCGGCATGCTCGCCGCCTCGCCGGGCCTGAGCCTTGGCCGGACCCCGCCGGCGCCGGGGGAGGCATCCGGCGGGGTGGTGGTGGAGAGAGAGAGAGAGAGGGCCAATTGGCCCTCCTCTCGCGCGGTGGCGGAAGCCGGTTCGGCTTCGGCTTCCGGGTTGGTTCGGGCCCGGCGGCGTGCTCGCCGCCTCGCCGGGCCCGAGCTTAACCTGTCACCTCCACCGGCGCCGGGCGTGCGTCCGGTGGAGGTCCGGCCGGCCAAGGTGGCCGGCCGAGCCGCCGGCACAGCTCTGTGCCGCGCGGGTGAGTTGTTGACGCTGTGAGAAATTGAGGGAGAGGGAAGGGGTTTGGCGGCCGGCCGCGGGGCGGCCGGCTCTGGCCCGGCCACCGGCGGCCGGGCCGCCCTCAATTTGGCCGGCGGTGGCCCCGGCCGCCGGCTATGTCCCGTCCCCTGTTCGGTGAAACAGGGGATCGGGAGGGATAAGGATTGAACCGGGCCGGCTGGGCCGGCCGGTTCAGGGCCTTTTGGGCCGTGCTGAGCCGATTTTGGGCCCCGTAACGGATCGGGATTAGAAAAATAATTATATGGCTAGAATCTGGGTGAATTCTAGTTTCACGGGGTATTTTTACTTCCCCATTTGGGTTTGTATAGTGGGAGATATTCGAGCCCAAAGTAGGGCCCGTGAATTAGTTTGGGTAGAAATCCTAAGGGTCATTTTAACATTCGTATTCTAATAAATTAATTGTGTAATGATCCTGTAGGTGCTCAGACATCCGAATAGCTGATTTATACCTGTTGGATTGCGTACTGAGGTAAGTAAGCCAGTTATCAGTATTAAATAATTATTCAGAATGTTTAAATTGTGAATTGTGATGTGAAGAATTGTCATTGGCTAAATTGTAAGTAATGTATATTATGAATACATGGCTGTTTATGTGCTATGATTTCATATGTGGATGCTTTGCATGAGAGATGCAGTTATTATGACATTGATGTGATATATTACATGCAATTGTTCAGTAGGTATAATCCACTGTTTATGCAATATTGAGTTGTTATTGACATGATGAGTGCATGTGATGTGAGGTACTGTTATGTGTCGCCGCGGTTCTCCTTTATCCTGTCATACCACACACACGTCTAGAGGACGTGTTCTGGTGGATTTCGACATGGTGTGACCCTAGTATTTCGACCCTACTTCAGTAGGGGGGATACTTGTTAGTACATATGGTATTTCGACCCTACTTCAGTAGGGGGGATACTTGTTAGTACGCTATGGTATTTCGACCCTACTTCAGTAGGGGGGATACTTGTTAGTACGCTATGGTATTTCGACCCTACTTCAGTAGGGGGGATACTTGTTAGTACACTGGTATTTCGACCCTTTCAGTAGGGGGGATGCCTGTTGGTATATTATTGAGATATTGCAGGGCCGTGGGTCACATTTTCAGTTACCATTGAGAGTATAAACAGTGGTTTACTTACATTGCATGTTTGAGTAATTGTGAAATGTTTGCATGCAGATCATTTATATGCTTATTGATTACTATGCTATGATTTGATGTATAACGTGGTTTACTTACTGAGTGTAAGCTCACAAAATTCTTACAATGTTTTTATCAGAGCCACGAGGTTGAAGATGGATTGGTGGGGTGATGGATCTTCTATTAAATAAACAAGACCATTATTTTGTTGTAGCCCCAATATTACATATGTGTAGGGCTTGATGCCAGACTTTATTATTGTGGTGTGAGGGTATTAGCCCAAAACTTTTATTATTGTAATTGACTTGGTTTTTATTTATAATGGTACTTTAGGTTGAAAAATATGGTGACGCCTTGCGTGCCCGGCACGCGGCGGGTTGTCACCCTGGCCCGATATTGGGTCTGGGGCGTGACAGTGGTCGTCGCCATCATCTTCTTTTTAATCGCCTTTGTACTAAGGATTTCCCTCCAACTTCTCGCCGCCTCCTCGATTCACGTTTGTCTGCTGTTCTTCTTCGTGAACGCTGTGATCGCTCTCTATCTCTACACAGCTTGGAAGAAGAACAGCCGCAACCAAACAGCTCGAGGTCCAGATGTGCCCACTTGACTCTCAGCTAAGATGGAGGAGAAAACTAACCATAGGTCTATTCTTATTGCCGACCTTCTCTTCCCTTCCCTCTTGCCGTTAATTGAAATAAATAAAGGGGTTCGAATCCATTGGGCTTCTCAATCTCCTCACGCACTGAGACCGGAGAGGGTCGACGCTTAGAAGTTAGAACTGAACCGCTGGCTGGAGATTGAGTAGGTATGTTGAAGCCCGTGATTATAATATTGAATATAGGCTCCACTCATCGCACTGGAGACCCTCCCGTCTCCCTCCGATCCCCTGCGATAAGTGCCTCTTTCCCCTGTGGAATCACTCATGTCACTTTATTGTTCAATATGGTTTGTTTTTCCTGTGTATAAATGCATTTGTATATGGATGATTTAGTGGAGTTGCATCCGATTTGTAATTAAATGAAGTTTTTTTCTTTTTTTTTAAAGTTCTTCTTTTAGGTCTAAGTCTTTCAAATCCGCTTCATTGGCATGGTAGTCTCTACTATTCAAATTTATATGTGAGTTTTATAAAGTTCTCATCATTTAGTTAGTTTTTGATGGTGCCGAGATCTAACAGTGAGACCTCAGGTAGCATCAAAGACGATAATAAAATTGATGGGTTACATATGAAAGACATGATGTGGCAGAAAATAAGAACTTTAATGGTTGGACAAGATGTTTATTGCAATAGAAAAAAGCATAAAACTATCGATCGAAAGTTTTCGACGATTGAAGATCTTAAACAATAAAGAAAGAGAGAGGGTATAAAGGTGGCAGATTTTATCGCCTTTAGATAAATGAAGAGGATAAAGAGAGGAAGAAGTTGTTAACTTATCTATTTTTGGAGCTAAAAGAGAACTTGTGTTATAGTTGAGGTCTTGCACAAGCCCGCACGAGCTTTTCTTTTAGAGTTGGTTTCTCAATTTGGTAATGAAACTATGCAACTTGTCCGACCACATGTTTATCTATGATGATCTCGATCTCCCAATAAGATAGTATGGAGTATGGATAAGGTACTGTCATACATGCACGCTTAGCTATTGGGGGACTAAGAAAGGGATATATGAACTGATCATTATAGAATGTAATGGGATGGCACTAGGAGAAGGGTTGTGAGCCAGAAGAGGCCTGATGTGAAAGCGATCTTAACATAGGGTGATGGCTAGACTAGATTTTTAACACTTGACATTAATTCAAGCCTACTTTGATCTACAGTTGTGGTTGACCTGCCTTAGATATATGGCATTAGGGGCAGCGCTTATAGCTATGAGAACCAGCCTAAGCATGGCATGATAGTTAAGTTAGGTTTATACACATGAAACATTGGTATAGCTGGATCATTAGTATGTAACTTTAATGTGCCCTAATATATTAGTATGGCTCATTCGGCACTATGTATTTTTATATTGTATTAATATTTTAGTATGATTGATTCACTGGTATTACTATTATGAAAATTCTTCTGTGGCATTGAAGTGATGCAGTCCAATGCCATAAATGATAAAGCTAATAACAAATCTTATTATATTTAGTGCATGGCTTTATAACATAGTATTTGCAGCATAATTTATTTTGTTATATATATTATTTTAATATTATATAAATATTTTATTATATATGTGTGTATGAGGATTCTTATTGAAATATGAGCTAATATCATATTCATCATATCTTTTACAAAACTCAAGGATTTTGAAACCGCGCAAGGCTTGAAACTGGTTAAAAGAGATACTATGTAAATAGTTTTGATTTCATGTTGGTATTGCACAAACGTTTGCATTTTCATATATTTGAATATAGTGAATTGCATGTTCATTTGGTTTTATAATTTAAATTATATGCATTTTTAAGGATGCATGGACCTTGCATGCCCTTAAAATTCTAATTTAAAGGTATATGGCCATACAACGAGCATCTTGGGTGAAATTGTGGGTTCTCATACGCAATGTTTTGGATAAGATAGCTTGGGAGTGTGGACTGATTGTTGTCTCTGAATCATTTGAATGATGAATTTGATTGCTTTTTTGATGGTATTATTTTCTATTCCGCTAAATAAATTAGGAAAAAAAATATGGTGGGCATGGACACGTGGTTTACAGAAAAACTGAAATACCATGCTATTCATCATGCAAAAAATATCCTGCATCAAACATGATCAAGAATTGGTTAGATCAAAAAGATAAACTGAAAGACCATGCTATTCCTCATCTTTCTTCCATCATCCATCATGAAAAAGAAATAATTGATAATTCTCTTATAGCTATTTGTTGAACACGTGTGACGCCCATGATTGATAACTGCGAATTTGCAGTTATCCATGAAAGCCCCATTATCCACGAAGCCTATGACATTGGCAGTTATAGATATGGACGACGTTCTTCGATAAAAAAACTGCTCCTTCGTGTGTATAAATATACGAAAGGATAAGGGCTGGATACCACATAAAGAAATCAAGGAAATATCAGAGTCTAACGCAAGGATAGTTTGGATCATAGAAGAGGGTAACGCCACAACCTAGCATTCAAATTCTTTCTTCATGGAATCATCCAAGGTAAGTAAATCCGATCCATACATTTATTCATGTATGATTCATCATTGATATCAGAGCCATATTGATGATTTCCAACTTGATATGTGATATGCCATGAGAGTTATATATTTTAAATTAGATAAAGATATGCTCTTTTCAAATTTGAAAATGGTATCATTAATTTTGGATAAATGTAAATGTGGATAAGTGTTACGGAAAGATATAAATACGTGTTATATTTGTTTTGAGAGAAATCTTATAAACGGGAACAATTCCCTATATTGTCAAGATCCCGTGAGCAGCAGCTTGGTGGCCTACAGTTTCTTGTTTTAAATTAGCTTGGTGCACTTACGCTTTTTGAAGCAAAGAAATCCACAGTCAATTCTTGCGAGTTATTTATTGCTTGTGCTCGGACTTCACCCTCAAATTTAATAAACTCTTTTGTTTGTTTATCTAACACATCCTCACAAATTCCGTTGGTAAGATCTAAAAGCATTTCCCATCCATCTCAACCTCCAATAAATTCCGGGATGAGGCCCGCGTATGGTTGGGTCCTTTTTCAAGTGAGTTATTAATTAGCGTCGCCCGTGCTGTAAACCGTTTTGGATTGCCTTCCCAGGTTGGCATCGTGTTTCTGTCTCTGTGCGTGCCCTATTAAGGTGCTTCCATAGTGTTGCTATCAAATCACTTTTGATGAGCGCCGGACGAGCTGAGATCTCTACAGACCTTCGAGGATATGGAAGGATCACCGTCTCCTTTCGGGGGCCTGCAAGAAAAGTCCCGGACCGGTGATTCCGATGGAGACCCTCCGACGTCCAAGTTAGTGACTTGTAGAACAGTAGAATTTTTTGATGAGAGTAGAGATTGAGTTTCTTCCCCCTCTCCCTCCTCCTTGGGGATTTGGGTCTTTATATACCTGTTCGGGGTCCCTCTTACCCTTCACTGGTAACAGCCAAGTAATATCTTCCGTCGTAGGTGGGCGCCTAAACGTATGTCATAAGTACGCCTCTTAATTTTTTGGAAACCGTCCGTGACCTTAGTAATTGTCAGTTCATAATATTTGGTGACCGTCCGTGATCCTGGTAAAGCCACGTGGAATTTCTTGCAGCAAGCGGACGCTTGTCGGCCTCTGCTGCCGAGGCCGATGCCGAGATCGACGCCGAGACCGAGACCGGTGCCGCATCGAAGCGGGCCGTGGCCGACACCGAGATTGAGGTGGGCCATAGAGGAGATGGGTCCAAGGCCGCGCGAAGGTTGATGCCGACATCGTTGCCGAGACCGACGTCGTGTCGAAGCGGGCCGTTGCCGATACCAAGATCGAGGTGGGCCGCGGAGGAGATGAGCCCAAGGCCGCGCGGAGGTCGATGCCACGCCATTGCCAAGACCGACGACGTGTCGAAGCGGGCCGCGGCTGACACCAAGATCGAGGTGGGCCACGGAGGAGATGGGCCCAAGGCTGCACGGAGTTCGATGCCGACACCGTTGCCGAGACCGACGTCGTGTCGAAGCGGGCCGCAGCCGACACCAAGATCGAGGTGGGCCGCTGAGGAGATGGGCCCAAGGCCGCACGGAGGTCGATACCGAGACCGACGCCGTGTCGAAGCGGGCCGTTGCCGACACCAAGATCAAGGTGGGCCGCGGAGGAGATGGGCCCAAGGCCACGCGGAGGTCGATGCCGATGTCGTTGCCGAGACCGACATCGTGTCGAAGCGGGCCGCGGCCGACACCAAGATCAAGGTGGGCCAGAGGATGTGGGCCCAAGGCCACACGGGTCGATGCCGACGCCATTGCTGAGATCGATGCCGAGACCGAGACGGGCGGAGTGCGCCGGACCGTGTGACATTGAGCTCGCGATTTCTCATCATGTGGGTCGTGTGGGTCCCAAGGTACAGCCGTTGGGGGAGAGGGATGATGTTGAGTTAAAGCCAACTGTCCCTCGTAGAGTGTCGAGTATGGAGTGCTTGCGTGGCCCTCCTCATGCCCTTGATGAGCTTGCATGACACTGTTCACGTACAAGGCTCTGTTCACTTGCATGGCACTGTTAACGGCGAGGGAGCTTGGTAGCTTGGAGGTGTCGGCCATGGAGCTATCGCTATGGAGCTGTCAGCCTTGGAGCTGTCGGCCTTAGAGCTGTCGGCCATGGAGCTGTCGCCTTGGAGCTCTCGGCCTTGGAGCTCTCGGCTTTGGAGCTGTCGGCCTTTGGGGCCGACGGTCTTCGAGGTGCCGGCCTTGGGGTGCCGGTCTTGGAGCTGTCGGCCTTCGAGGCTGACGGTCTTCGAGGTGCCGGCCTTGGGGGTGTCGGTCTTGGAGGTGTCGGCCTTGGAGGTGCCGATCTTGGAGCTGTCGGCCTTCGGGGCCGTCCAAAAAAAAAAAATTTATTCTCCATGGGGTCAACTGGCTCCATCAAATGCCCCCCACACTTTGAGCTTGCGTGCCCTGCATCAGCTAAGTGAAAGGAGTGTAGAACTTCAAAAAAAATTTTGGAGGCAAATTGATACCTCACGCCCGCCACTGGGTGCAGCGTACGCTAACTTTTTTTGGGGGGGGGATGCTCGTCAGTTAGCCGTTGAGGCAAAGTTGAGGCCGTCGAGAACCTTTCGAACCCCGGAGGGGTGACCAGAGGGTTGCTTGGGCCAGGCTCAGGTGCCTTTTTCTTAAAGAAATTGATCTCCTTCTGCAGGGTTGATCTGCCCCTCAGGAAACTCTGTTCATTGGAATCCGTAGGTCTTGAGCTTGTGGGTGCCGACACGGAGCCGGTCTTGAGGTGCCGACACGGAGTTGGTCTTTGTTGTCGATGCGGAGTTGGTCTTTGGTGCCGACGCGGAGCGGTCTTTGGTGCCGACGCGGAGTCAGTCGTTATTACCAACTCAGAGTCGGTCTTTGGTGCCGACGCGGAGTCGGTCTTTGTTGCCGACGCGGAGTCGTCGTTTGTTGCCGACGCGGAGGCTGGTCTTTGGTGCCGACGCGGATCGATCTTTGTTGCCGACGTGGAGTCGGTCTTTGTTGCCGACGCGGAGGCCGGTCTTTGTGCCTGGCTGGCCAGGGCTTTTTGGTGACGATGCGGAGTCGGTCTTCTGGCCGACGTGGGAGGCCAGTCTTTGTCCTTGCTGGCCAGGGCTTTTTGGTGACAATGCGGAGGCGGTCTTCTTGCTGACGTGGAGGGGTCTTTTTGTCCTGGAGGATAGGGCGTTTTGGTGCCGACGCAGAGGTCGGTCTTCTGTGCCGACATGGAGGCCGATCTTTGTGCTTGGCTGGCCAGGGCTTTCTGGTGCCGACGCGGAGGTGATCTTCTGTGCCGACGTGGATGCCGGTCTTTGTGCCTGGCTGGCCAGGGCTTTTTGGTGCCGACGAGGAGGTCATCTTCTGTGGCCGACGTGGAGGTCGGTCTTTGTTGACAGAAGGACCATTCAAGGAAGCAATGAAAGACTTTGAAGAGCTATCTGTCAAGCGGGTTCAAATTAATGAAAAGTAGCATATTACTGATAATACCGGTGTACGTTGTCGGCGTTCCAAGTGTGTGGGAGAGATTTTCCGTCTAGTTCTTCAACTCTGTACGCCCCAGGTGAAGAACTTCTTTGATGCGGTACGGTCCTTCCCATCTCGGTGCCAGCTTGCCTCCTTCCATCGGCTTTGATACTTCAGTCGTCTCAGAACGAGGTCTCCCGGGCGGAATGTCTTGGGCCGTACTCGCGTAGTATCTGGCGCGCTCATTGGCGGAAGGCCGCCATACGAAGTTGTGCTTGGGTCCCGCAACTCTTCCACTAGATCTAGATCGGCCCGCAGTTGATTTGGGTTGTTTCTTCGTGGTATAGCTCGGTCCGAGGACTGGGGACAACCTATCTCCACTGGAATGACTGCCTTGGTCCTAAAGACCAGGCTGAAGGAGTTTCCCCTGTGGGGGCTCATGGTGTCGTGTGGTATGGCCCATAATACGCTGGGGAGCTCTTCTAACCCAGTGCCCCTTGCAAGCCAT
>UESW01005106.1:553015-606988 GCA_900491605.1 Calamus simplicifolius
ATTCAAGTAAACTAAATGAATAATAATAAGGCATTGAACAATGGATGATGACTGGAAGCATAGCAATCTTTTGAATCCATGTGATTTGCTAAGTTATTATTAGATTTGGTTTATACTTGACAATATAGTATGTGTGCTTGATAAATGAACTATGTGTTTCATTTTTTTATTTAGATCATGGCATCAAAGAATATCATAGCTGATTTGAACAAAGGTGATAGGTGAATGGTGATAATTACCATGTCTGGCACCTTAAAATACAATATACTTGAGGAACAAGAGGCTTTGGAAGCCATCAACCATACCATGGTTGATCTTGGTGAGGGTACTATAGTTCACAGAGAAGGGATCAGGAAGCATATAGAGCTTGGAAGAAGAAAGATTCCACAGCTAAGGGAATATTGATAAGTTCAATGGCAGATGACCTTGTATGTGATATGAGCAGTATTCTACTGCTTATGAGGTCTGGGTTGCCCTTAGGGACAATTTGGTGGAGTCAGTGTGACCAAGCTTAGGTAGCTAACCATAAATTTGACACATACAAAAAACGCTCAAATCAAACAATCAAGCAACATTTAAGAGAGATGTCAAATATGATTAGGGAGTTAAAGTTAGCTGGTCATGAGTTTACTGATGAATAGCAAGTACAAGCTGTTATTCGTTCTCTTCCTAATGGTTGGGAGCATAAGTTATTTGACTCATAATGATAGTATCAAAACTTTCAATGATGTTGCTCGTCATGTTGAGTTGGAAGATGAGCGGTTGGAGTCGATTAAACCCATGGGACAAGCATATGTTGCTGAAAGCTCCAAACATTTTCTGGTTTCAAACGCAAGAGATATTGGAACAAGAAAAGCAAGGGAAAGGGAAATAAGAAAGGATTTGCTGATCAAAGGAATAACAAGTACAAACGCCATTTTTCAAGAAGAAAAATAAAGCAAACATGAAGTGCTACAATTGTGGCAAAAAGGGTTACTTTGCTCGTGAATGTATAGAGCCAAAGAAAAAGGTGACGATGTTATGCTTCTCTTCATGATATTTATGTTTCTAGTACTGTGATGCTTACTGATTCTTATCCTTTGTGGATAATAACTCAGGAGCCACCGATCATGTAGCTAAAGAGAGCAGCGTTTGTGGAATTCCGTCATACCTGTTG
The DNA here is from genome assembly GCA_900491605.1 of Calamus simplicifolius. Taxonomy (NCBI): domain Eukaryota; kingdom Viridiplantae; phylum Streptophyta; class Magnoliopsida; order Arecales; family Arecaceae; genus Calamus; species Calamus simplicifolius. Next base: position 554,172 of record UESW01005106.1, read on the forward strand.
GAAGAAGATGGATATATGTGGGAAACAATGCTAGGGTTGAGGTCAAAGGAATTGGGATATGCAAGTTGGAACTGCATGGTGGCCGAACTCTGATCCTGCATGATGTCCTTTATGCTCCAGATATACGACGGAATCTTATTTCAGTTGTTGTTCTTTTGAATTTAGGTTATAAACTAAATTTCTATGGTAGAAGTGTTGAAGTTTATTGTAGTAACCTATTATGGATCTGGATATTTATCTAATGGTTTTATGGTACTGATGTAAATATGGCACTTTGGATTCTATTAATAGTTGTTTTTCACTATGCTTCTAGCAATACAAATGTTGATATTAATATTTGGCATGCTAGATTAGGACACATTGGACAAGAAGAATGAACAAATTGAGTAGTGAGGGCTTATTGGGCTCTTTAGTCAAAACTGATTTGTCCAGATGTGAACATTGTCTTATTGGAAAATCAACTAGAAAACCATTTGGCAAAGCTATTAGGGCTGAATTTCCATTGAAATTGATTCATTCTGACATCTGTGGCCTGATGAGCATAAAGGCTAGGCATGGTGCATCTATTTCATTACATTTATTGATGATTTTACACGTTATGGTCATGTGTATCTTATCTCTCACAAATCTGAAGCATTGGATTGTTTTAGATTGTACCTAAATGAAGTTGAAAATCAACTTAAGAGAACGATAAAAGCTTTAAGAACTGATCGTGGGCGAGAATATTTGTCAGATCATTTCAAATCATTATGTAATGAAAAGGGTATATTAAGGTAGCTAACTATTTCGGAATGCCACAACAAAATGGTGTCGCTGAAAGAAGGAATAGGATCCTTCTTGAAATGGTTCGGTCAATGATGGCACAGGCAAATTTGCCAATCTCTTTTTGGGGAGATGCATTATTGACTGCTGCGTATATACTTAATCGTGTACCTTCCAAATCGATTCCATCTACTCCCTATAATTATGGACATGCAGAAAACCTGAACTAGGTCATTTAAGACCATGGGGTTCAGGTGCCTATGTTCATGACATGTCAAGTAAGTTTGGCAAATTAGGTCCTAGAGGAAGGAAATATCTTTATTAGATACTCTCAACATTCCAAAGGATATGTATTCATAGGTGATCAAATGGATGGAAGTGTCTCTGAAATAGAATCACGAGATGCTGTATTTTTGGAGAATGAATTTCCTAGTGGTGAGATTGACAAAAATACCTCCCTATGTGAGTTGAAGGATTTAAATGATAATATCACTCAAGCGATTGAAATTGAAAATACTCAACAGAGTAGGAGTGATTTAATACCTATATTTTCTTCACAAGAACTTGAATTAAAAAGGAGTGCTAGAAAAAGCATTCCATGTCGAAAATTTAAAATTGAGGAAGAAGCCCTCATGGTTACTCCAGAAGATGATGAGGAACCTAACACTGTGAATGAAGCTTTATCATATCCTGCAAAGGAACAATGAAAAATTGCCGTGGAAGAAGAAATGGAATCTATGGAAAAGAATCAAGTATGGAAGTTAGTCGATCTACCTACTAATCGTAAAGCTATTGGGAATAAATGGGTTCTCAAAATCAAACGAAAAGCAAATGGATCAATTGATCGATATGAGGCACGACATGTTGCTAAAGGTTATACCCAACAAGAGGGTATAGATTTTGAAGAAACCTTTTCTCCTGTTGTAAGGTTTGCTTCTATTCGCTTAATCCTAGCTATTGTAGCACAATTGAATTTGGAATTGCATCAGATGGATGTCAAAACAGCTTTTCTTAATGGAAAGCTTGATGAAGAAATCTACATGGAACAACCTGTAGGTTTGTTGTTAAAGGCCATGAACACAAAGTGTGCAAATTGAAAAGATCAATTTATGGCCTAAAACAAGCATCAAGACAGTGGAATTTGAGATTCCATGATGTAATTATCTCATATGACTTTGAGATAATTAATGAAGATCATTGTGTATACATAAAAAGATCTAAAGAAAAGTTTGTGATATTATCACTCTATGTGGATGATATTCTTCTAGTTGGGAATAATAAAGAATTTATATTCTATTAAAGAATGGTTGTCCTAAAATTTGATATGAAGGACATGGGAGAAGCGAATTATATATTAGGGGTTAAGATCCATAGAGATCGTTCAAAAGCTCTTAGCATTATCGCAAGAGACATATATAAAGAAAATACTTGAACGTTTTCACATGGAAAACTGTAAATCTTTTGATACCCCTATAGCAAAGGGAGAATGTTTGAGTAACAGCATGTGTCCAATAACTCCAGAAGAAAAGCAAAAATGTCCAGGATACCATATGCTAGTGCTATTGGAAGTTTAATGTACATTATGTTATGTACAAGGCCAGATATGTTATGCTATGGGACTTGTTAGCCGTTTCCAATCAAATCCTGGTCAATTACATTGGAAAGTGGTAAAAAGAATATTTCGATATCTAAAGGGCACAACAGATTACAATCTTTGTTATCAAGGATAAGACTTAAATCTAAAGGATATTCTGACGCTGTTTGGGCTGGAGATCGTGATGAAAGAAAGTCAACTTCAGGTTATGCATTCTTACTGAATAATGGAGCCATTTTATGAATAGTAAGAAGCAAACATGTATGGCTTTATCAATAATGGAAGCTGAATTTATAGCTTGTTCAGGAGCAATACAAGAAGCTGTATGGCTGAAAATATTTCTTGAGCACCTTGGATTCTTTAATGATAGTGGGAGTCCAGTGATTATTCATTGTGATAATCAGGCAGCCATTGCATATACCAAGGATCCCAAATATTATAGTAAGACCAAGCATATAGACATCAAATATAACTTTGTAAGAGATATAATTGCACAAAAGAAAATAGTTTTGCAATATATCTCCACACAATATATGCTTGCATATCCCTTTACCAAAGCCCTTAGTAGAGACTTGTTTCAAGCTCATATAAAGTCTCTTGGATTACGAAGAATATGATCTGCATTTGAATGTAAAGAAACACATTCTTATTGATCTATGAATTTATTCTGTGCCATGATTATGATTAGCATATTTGATATGGCTTCATGAGATGTGATATGGTAATAGCATCTATTATAAAAGGTATGTCGTCAGGCTGAGATTGGTCTTCTCGCATAGACAATCGCCTCTGATGTTTGTATAACATGCAGAGATAAAACAGCTATTAGCTAAAAAATTTTGAGAGAGATAAGCTAAAGCCTATGTCGCCTTGATAAGATATCAAGATGAGATCATTATAATAAGTATGATTGAGGTAAATATTTCACTATTTACTTTGCCTGTTTAATAGCCAGACATGAATTCACAAGGTTATGAAAGATATGGTTGGTGAATTCAGGTTAGACACTGATGTGTGTCTGAACTTAAGTCTGTACGATGTTTGAAATAAGAAGACATACACTCTTATTAAAGAAAGAAGCATCGTAGCACATGATTCATACCATGTGTGCTTAGTTGACCAATAAGGGTAGTAGAAGAATGGATCCCTGCTTCTTCTCTATACGAGACCCTAAAGATTTAAAATTATTTTATACCCTTACGACTTTTTAACTGTCTCTTAAGACTTTATTATAGTGTTGCTACTTTAGCATGTTACCAATAATCAAGAATTATGCAATTTGCGGGACATGTCTAGAAAGGCAGCTTTATAGAGTTAAAAGATTCGAGTTGAGAAAAGACTAATTTAATTTACATCATAGTATGTATTCATAGGTCGACCAATTATGTAATTCACTTGACATAATTGTGAATACATTATGCTTATGAAAGATTAAGCATACTCTTTGATATTTATGAGGGATCAGAGATGTAATGATGTAAAATTTTTAGTCTAGGATATAAGCAAGTTTTTTAAGTGTTTGCTCTCTCTATTATTGGAGTTGTTATGTACTCCTAACCGTTACATAACATTATAGCTCAGCTGAACTTGCTAGTCACACGGCCCATTTCCCTAGTATGAATTATATTTAGAAATCTGAATGAGAAACATATGTTATAAATGAAATTATCATCATGTGCAAGTGGGAGATGTTAATAAAAATTATTATGCCCACGATGATAATTACGTGGAAAAGGTGGTTTTGAGTTGCAGTTTACGTAACTGCAGAGAAGTTGGTTTTTTCTTTCTACATGTTTTCGTTTTAAGGAATGCCTTCTCTTTCCTTTTCCAAGAAAAAAAAAAGAGAGGACGAAGAGAACAAAAGGAAGTTATCCGATCTTCTCTTCTTGATAAGGTTTCTGAAGATTTCTGAAGGGACTTGTGCTGTGGATAAGAGTATTTTTCCTCTTCTGTGAAATCACTCCGACCAGAAGTTCTCCGTAAGATTTTTTTATCAGTAGAAAGTAAAGCAATTATTGATCCTATTGAAATTTGAATTAACATAAATCTACCTAGAGATTGAAGATATGCTTATGGTCATCCTAAGAATTTAATCATAGGTGATCCATCTCAAGGAGTAAGAACTAGATCATCAATGAGGAACATCAATAATCATCTTACATTTGTATCTCAAATAGAACCTAAATCTATTGAAGAAGCTGAAAAAGATAGTAATTGGATGTTAGCTGTGTAAGAGGAATTAATTATATCGGTGATTAATGATGGCACTATTATTTAAAAAAATAAATTAGTTAATTATGATAATTATGAAAGATGTCCTAAATGATAGGCATAATGTTCATTGATGTTAGCTTATAGTATTCAAGAGTGAAACCAAGTATGTTGTAATGATTTAATCAAAAAAAATTTGAAATAAGTGTCATAATGATTAATGGCATATTCAACTATTCAAGAGTTGAGAGAGCATTAGAAGAAAACTATCTTATATTTAATTCAAAGGAATTTAGAACTGTCTTATCGAGGAATTAAGAGTAAATGATATGTTATTAACCTTAAGATGGATGACATAATACATGTGATGGACTCTATGATATTTATGATGATTGAGAGAAGTTAAGGTATTATTTTTTTAAAAAAAAATAAGCAGAAAAGAAATACTTCTTAAGGAATTTAATTTTATTTGATAGAAAGATCAAATTAATTGTTGAAGTTGGATATGTCATTTGGGTACTTGGGAATGAAATAAAAGTTTTCTAATGAGTATCTATAATGAAAAAAAAATAGTGGACATTTAATTTCGAGGATGAAATTTTAGCGAAATAAAAATTTTAATATTTGTTCCTGGTTTAGTAGTAAACTGAGAAAATTGAGTTTGTACCCATTTGTCTCACTCTTCTAATTTGATGATGTCTTCATAAAACTTAGTGGATTAAGCTGAATTTCAATCCAGCCTTCCACCCTCAAATAGATGGATAAACTGCAGGAACCAATTAGATTTTTAGATGATATAATTTAGGAAGTGCTTGGTATAGTTTCTTATCCTTAGTGAAATTGCTTATTTTTACCAAGCCAATATTCAAATGGATTCATTTAAGTTATCTATGATATAAGGTATAGATTCCCTATTATTGAGATGAAGTGAGAGAAAGAAAATTTTGGATATTGAGCTGGTTTAGCAACTATGAAAAAGTATCGTTAATTAAAGCAGCTTCATGTAGCTCAGAGTTAATAGAAAAGTTATGTTGATGTCAAAAAGAAAGATTTGAAATTACAGGTTGAAGATCATTTGGAAGTTTTACTAACCTATGATGTGATGAGATTTGTGTTAAAGGTGATTTGAGCCCACAATACATTGGGCCATTTGAGATTTTGATCAAAATAAAGGAGGTGGCTTATAGCTTAGCACTGTCTTCATTACTCTTTGGGGTGTTCAATATGTTTCATATCTTTATGATTTAGGAGGTATATTCCAGACCCCTGCTATGTGTTAGAACTTGAACCAATTCAGCTTAAGAAAGAATTGACCTATGAAGATCATCTTGTGCGCATCAAGTATCGCAAGGATCAAGTTCTGAGATGACGTAGCATTTCTTATGTCAAGGTTCAGTGGAGTAATCATTCTGAGAGGAAGGTTATTTGGGAACTTGAGGAGGAAATGAAAAAGAAATACCCACAATTATTTGTATCTTAATATAGATCAATGATGTATTGACGACTGTTGACTTTTGAATAAAATCTAGATGATTATGGGATTAAAAATTGAAATTCTATATTTTAATGAAAGTGTATCAATTTCGAGGCCAAAATTTTTATTAGGAGGGGAGAATGTAATACCCGGTCCGTGTGAACCAAGGTCGTGGCTGTGGGAATTTCTTGCAAACACTTACGCTCCCGGCGTAGCGTTTGGTTCCCCGATTTCCCTTGATCTGAGGCATCGCGTGGGAGATTAAAGGAGATGGAGGGTGACTCCCTCCTTCATGCTGGCGCACGCCTTCTCCAGGTAATCCAAGCTTCATCTCAGAGAGGGGGGAGAAATTGTGAGAGAGCGTGATAGGGAGTTGTGTGCATGGTCCCTGTGCCGACTTTGGTTCGGGCCTGGTGGCGTGCCCGTCGCCTCGCTGGGCCTGAGCCTTGGCTGGCAGCCCCACCGGCACCGGGGATGGTGTTGGTGGGGTACGGGAGGTGACCGAGAGAGAGGAGAGAGCCAATTGGCTCTCCTCCTGGGTGGGAGCCAGCCGAACTGGCTCCCATTGTTGGTTCAGGCCCGGCAGCGTGCTCGCCACCTCGCCGAGCCTGGGCGGTGGTCGGCGACCTTCATCGGTGCCGGGCATGCGTTCGGTGGAGGTCCGGCCGGCCATGGTGGCTGGTCATGCCGCCGGCACAGTAACGTGCCGCAGTGATGAAAATAAGAGAAAGAGAAAGAAAGAGGGAGAGAGAGGGTTGGGGGAGTCCAGCCGGCGGCGGCTGGCTCCGGGCTGATTGATGCCGGTCGGGCCACCTCGGATTGTGGCTGGTGGCGGCCCTGGCTGTCGGCACAATCTCCCCCTGTTTTAGATGAAACAGGGGAGCTGTGAAGAAGATGAAGCCAATGGGCCATGTGGGCTGTTGGTTTTTGGGCCTTGTTGGGCCAGCTTGCGAGCCACTTTGGAGCTGTGATTTAGGCCCTGTATTGGGCTGGAAATGGCAAAATAAATATATGGCCCGGATCAGTGTTAATTCTAGTTTCTTCAAGTATTTTTATTTTCCCATTTGGGCATATTTTGAGAGATATTCGAGCCCAAAGTTGGGCCCAAGATTAGTTTGGGATAGAATTTAAGGGTCACATTATTATTCAAATTTTAGAGACTTAATTGTGTAAAATGATGCTGTAGGTGCCCCGATGTCCAAATAGCTGGTTTACAATTTGGGATTTGCATACTGAGATAAGTAAGCCAATTATCATGATTTCATAAATTATTTAATTTATAAATCTTTAGATTTATAACTGCATGCATATTTATGAAATGAAAAATGGAGTTTCATTTATTTTGACTATTTGAATTAGTAAATAGTACCATGAGTTTACAAATAAGTATTTGCTATGATTATTATAGTTGGTAATATTTTGCAAGAAATGGCTTTATATGTATATGCAAATATGAAGAATATGATTATTTTGACCTTGCAAAATATGTTGGTACTATTGAGATAATTATATGTGATTGCTAATATTTTGCAAAGTAGTGGATTATAAATATGCAAAAATTGAAGGATATGGTTATTTTGGCTTTACAAAATATACTGGTACTATTAATGTATTTTTATGCTATGAATGTACAAACCACTGTATATGATGTGAGAAGCTTATGTTTATGATGATGCATGATGTGTGATATGCAAATATGATAATGATATTGAATTATACTTATATGTGTCATCGCGGTTCTCATGTGATGTAAAATGAAGTGAAATACCAAGTGATACATGACCCACCTCCATAGGAGAAGATATATGAAGGACACACATCTGTAGGGTGTGTTCTGATTGATTATAATACGGAACCCACCTTCATAGGAAAAGATATGTGGAGGACACACATATGTAGGATGTGTTCTATTTGATTATGATATGGCATAACGTTGGTACCATGACCCTTCCTCTTAGGGGACATTTAAGAGTGATGCACCAGTTGGGTGTTGTAGGGCCGTGGGACACAAAAAAATAATGATTATATAAACAGTGGGTTTATTTACATTGCATATTCTGGTATTTATTGTATAATTAAGCTTTCAAATTATTTTGAGCTGATGATATGCATGTTCTGATAGCGTGATAAATGTATTTGAAATTGAAAGCTTTATGAAATATGATTTGAAGTTATCTCGAAATGATATGATATTATCTTGAAATAATGAAGCTTTTTACATACAAATGTGATTTGATAATATCTTGAAATGATATGAAAATATCTTAAAATGATGAAGCTTTTTACATGTTAATGTAATTTGATAATACCTTGAAATGATATATGATTATATTACATTATAATAGGCTTACTTATTGAGTGTGAGCTCATATAAATCTCACAATGTTTTTCAGAGACACAAGACTGATGAAGGATTATGGGGTAGATGGAGCTTCTATTAAATTAATTAGACCCATTATGTTGATGTAACCCCAGTGGTTTGTATGTAGGGCTTGTAGCCCATACCTTATAATTATGGTTTGTATTAATATTATGGAATTGAATTATATATTGATATTGCCTTTATTGATTTAAGTGTCATGATTCGGGATGCCTTGCATGCCAGGCATGCAGTGGGTTGTCACCCTAGCTCAAATTTTGGGTCTGGAGCGTGACACATATCCAATGCCTTGCTAGATGAATGATGAGGTGATGGCAATTTAGACATGGCGAATTACAAAGATTACTCTAATAGGTTCATCAATTTGGTTTCCTCAATAGTTATATCAAATCTAGCCATATCACTTTTGTTTGAAAATATTTCCTTCAGATGTTGATTATTTTAAGCTAAATATGGAGTTATTTTCTTGGTGTATGCATTAGTTTATTTACAAATTCATGTTGATATATGCATATGAAATTTTTATTTTATGCTTAATGTAGCTAGTAATGTTAGATGTATCTTATTATGCTAGCAGAGCTTTAACTATTTCTTGTCATTTTTCAGATAATGAGTAGTAGTACAAACTAGGTTATACACTAAGCAATGGAGAGCCAAAAATTTTAGATTAATTAGTTTCCTTATTGGATGTCAATTATGTATTGAGAAAATATTTTGAAAGACTATTAAAAATTTGGAAACAGTCCTAGCGGCATACTTTTAACTTAATTAATGTTTATAAAATTATTGAATACTGATGTTGCACATATTACGTTAGGGCTTTAGGTGCTCCAAATCTTACCAATGTCTATATATAGATGTAATAACTCTATTTTTGAATGAACTATTATTGGATCCAAGAGTTCTATGCTAACCTTACAAGATATATATCTTGTAGGGATTTGGCTTGACTTATATTTTCTTAGGTTAGAATATTTTCTTGCAGAGTTTCCTTAATATATTAAGAATAGTTTCTTATATGTAGTTTAGGAAGTTGGAAATAATCCTAAAATAATTAAGAATATTTAAAATATTCATGTGGAAATGCATGCAAATCAATGGGAAACTACTAAGAAAACTAGTTTTCATTAGATTCTCCTTCGCTTTTCTATTCGGAGGTGATTCAACAAACAACCATGAATTTGGTATAACAAACTCTCTTACCTTATTATTTACTGCACTCACTCTTTCTATAGAAAATAGAACTATGGAAGAGTCTCTCAATAAGGCTAGATTAGTAGCCAAAGGGTATAACTAAAAGAAAGGGTTAGATTTCTTTGATACATATTCTCTTGTAGCTAGAATAACAACCTTTAGATCACTTCTTGCTATTTCTTCCATTCATAAGTTAATCATCCATCAAATGGATGTGAAGACTGCATTCCTAAATGAAGATCTTGAGGAGGAAATCTATATGGAACAGCCTGAAGGTTTTGTTGTAAAGGGACAAGAAGACAAAGTTTGTAAACTTATCAAGTCCCTTTATGGTCTTAAACAGGCTCCTAAACAATGGCATTAGAAATTTGATCAAATTATTCTATCTTTTGAATTTCAAATCAATAATCATGATAAGTGTGTGTATTCTAAAATCATCAACAATGATTGTGTAATCCTTTGCTTATATGTAGATGATATTTTAATTTTTGGAACATCTCTTGAAATTATTTCAAATGTTAAATCTTTCCTCTCTTCTAAGTTTAATATGAAAGATTTAGGAGAAGCGGATGTAATCCTATGGATGAAACTTGTCAAGTCCCATGAAGGGATAGCTCTCTCTCTTTCTTATTCTATAGAAAAAATGATCAAGAAGTTTGGTTATTCTAATCTTAAATCAATATATACTCCTTTTGATCCTAGCTTTTACCTAAAGAAAACTTTAGGTGACCCAATTAATCAATTAAAGTATTCTTAAATTATAGGATCTCTCTTGTATGTAGCAAACAGGACAAGACCTGATATTGCCTATGCTGTAGGAAGGCTTAGTAGATATAATCAAAATCCTGATCAATCTCATTGGGTAGCCTTAGAAGAGTGTTCCGATATTTAAAGGAAACACTTAATCTCTCTTTGATGTTCACTGAATACCCTGAGGTGGTTGAGGGTTATAGTGATGCTAATTGAGTCACTGATTCTCATGATTTAAAATCAACCACCGGATATCTCTTTCTTCTTGGCGGTGCTGCTATTGCTTGGAGGATTCACCTATATGAGAATTGTTATATTAGGCCGTGACTAAAGGTTTGGGCTAACCTTAAGAAATTCTCATGAAAAATCAAGGTACTAAGTGCAAGGCCTTTAATATGCGCTGACCGCTTAAACCCAATTGATTCATGCTGTTGGCCTTTGAGCTGTCGGCCTTGGAGCTCTCGGCCATGGAGCTGTCGGCCTTGGAGCTCTTGGCCATGGAGCTGTCGTCCTTGGAGTTCTTGGCTATGGAGCTGTCGGCCTTGGAGATGTCAGCCTTGGAGCTCTCGGCCATAGAGCTATCGGCCTTGGAGCTCTCGGCCATGGAGCTGTCGGCCTTAGAGCTCTCGGCCTTGGAGCTGTTGGCCTTGGAGCTCTCGGCAATGGAGCTGTCGGCCATGGAGCTGTCGGCCTTGAAGCTCTCGTCCTATGAGCTCTTGGCCATGGAGCTGTCAGCCTTGGAGCTCTCGGCCATGGAGCTGTCGGCCTTGGAGCTATCAGCCTTGGAGCTCTCGGCCATAGAGCTGTCGGCCATGGAGCTGTCGGCCTTGGAGCTATCGGCCATGGAGCTGTCGGCCTTGGAGCTCTCGGCCATGGAGCTCTCGGCCTTGGAGCTGTTGGCCTTGGAGCTCTCGGCCATGGAGCTGTCGGCCTTGGAGTTCTTGTCTATGGAGCTGGCGGCCTTGGAGCTCTCGGCCATGGAGCTGTCGGCCTTGGAGCTCTCGGCCATGGAGTTGTCAGCCTTGGAGCTGTAAGCAAAGGAGCTGTCGGCCTTGGAACAGTCGGCCTTGGAGATCTCGGCCATGGAGCTGTCGGCCGTGGAGCTGTCGGCCTTGGAGCTCTCGGCCATGGAGCTGTTGGCCATGGAGCTGTCGGCCTTTAAACTCTCGGCCATGGAGCGGTCGGCCTTGGAGCAGTCCGCCTTGGAGCTCTCGGCCTTGGAGCTCTCGGCCATGGAGCTGTCGGCCTTGGAGCTGTCGGCCTTGGAGCTCTTGGCCATGGAGCTGTCGGCCTTAGAGCTATCGGCCTTGGAGCTCTTGGCCATGGAGCTGTCGGCCATGGAGCTATCGGCTTGGAGCTGTCGGCCTTGGAGCTCTCGGCCATGGAGCTGTCGGCCATGGAGCTATCGGCCTTGGAGCTCTCGGCCATGGAGCTCTCGGCCATGGAGCTGTCAGCCTTGGAGCTGTCGACCTTGGAGCTCTCGGCCATGGAGCTGTCAGCCTTGGAGCTGTCGGCCATGGAGCTGTCGGCCATGGAGCTGTCGGCCTTGGAGCTCTTGGCCATGGAGCTCTCGGCCATGGAGCTTATCGGCCTTGGAGCTCTCGGCCATGGAGCTGTCGGCCTTGGAGCTCTCAGCCTTGGAGCTGTCGGCCTTGGGGCTCTCGGCCATGGAGCTCTCGGCCTTGGAGGTGCCGACCTAGGGCTCTCGGTCTTGGAGCTGTCGGCCTTGGAGCTCTCGGCCATGGATCTCTCGGCCTTGGAGCTTAGAGCAATTTTGTGCGCGTGGCTTTGAGGCCATAAATGCTACTGTGGCCGAAGGGTCCTTTGGAGGCCAAAGGGGGGCTCCATCAGTTTTCTTCCTTCATGGTTCTCTAACGGCGTTGGATCAGCCGCATCAAAACACAAGGCCACGAACGAACCCTCGTCCTCGTGAGAGACCTCCACAAAGCCATATATAAACACCACGCATACTTGGGCAATCAGAGACGTTGGCCGGCACATCACACATGGAAGGAAGAGACAATGCGCGGGTGACATTGAACTTGATCCCAAGCTCTGGCTCATTCCGGTCTTTGATCAGCACGCAGACGCACTTGAAGCTCCTGGCCAAACCTATTTGAGGCCACTGCAGCAGTCGGGAGTGGGAGCTAATTCAACCCCATGGCCACCCATGAGCGGACTGAAGAAAGCTCTCTTTGCCCTATCCCGTCTCACCTCTCGTTAACCTAAAAAAAAACACTCACATTCACGAGTGTAATGATTAAAAAAAAAAAAAAAACACAAAATAATTAATCATTAACATGGACGGTAGAGGTAAGCAGGTGTGACTCCATGGAGCACCTCCCACCACCGAATAGGTCCATGGATCCGGAAGAATGCCCTTAAATAGCAAGGAGAAAGGAAAGATGGTAGTCCCACGCAATTCTTTCAATTTAGCTGGTAATAAAATAATAGATGTTATGACAACTACCATTAGCATTTGTAATTAACAAAAAAAAAACAATGTACGTTAACAGTATTTCAGACATTTATGAAGATTAAAATTCAAAAAATATTATATTTTAATAAACATCATAAATATTATATATTATTTAGCTACCATTTCTGCTATATAACAGATGTACTATAACAAAATAACAGTTGGATGATGGCCATTACAAAAGAAAGTATAAACTACGTCTACTTCCTTCAAGCGTAATTATATTGACATTCTTGACTCAAAAATTATACACCTCCTCTACATTAAAGGTAAAATTTATAATATTAATTTAAGATGCACAATTACACAATATGTCCATCTAAATTTTACAAGTTACATTCACCTTTCTTAAGATATATCATAATTATGTGTGTATCCCCACTTAATTCAAAAAATTATATTATATTTTATATAATAGCATTGTAGCACATCCACGCTAAACTTAGTTTCATTAAATTAGAATTAAAAAAAAATCAAATGTAATTGTCCCATGCCTTAGAAAAGATGGATGTAAAAGAATGATTTTGAATTTAAATTTAGTATTATATATCCTTGTGTCACATCATTTATAACTTATTTGTTCTAAATTAAGAGAAGATCTGAATGTAATTACGTCATACCTTTTGAGAGGATGTAATTTTTTATAAGACATCGGTGTGATGTAAAATTTTAGGGCCTGTTTGGCAGCAGATTTGGGTTGAATTTTTTATTTTCAAAAATAAAAAATCCAATCCAAATGGCTGAATCATTTTGAAAATACTTTTTCGAAATGATTCTAAAAACTTGAATAAATCTGAAAAACATCGGAGCAACATTTTCTTCGAATTCATCTCAGACGTTTTCTAAATTTTATCCTTTCTTCCTCAAAATGCTCAAAACCCACGGATTCACCTTCTTCCCACGACCTTTCTTCACGTGATTCGTTGTTGCCTTTCTCTAAAAAATAGTTTTTAAAAACACCAAACCAAACATATTCTCGAATACTAAAAATCAAAAGAATACAACTCAGATTTTTGAATATAATTCATATTTTTAAAAATAATTTTCTAGATCTCAAACCAGACAAAGCCTAGGTAACTTTTGGCTATAGCTTTATTTAAGGTTTTGATCAAGCTAAATTCTATGATGGACTTCTCCAACTGGCCGTTGAAAAGAAAAATGACCAAATGAGATGCAGGCACTTTCACTAAAAGTTGGAATCCTTTGGCGCCAGGAGGATAAGAAGTGACAGGCTAATACTGATACTAGAGAGCTCTTGTTTCCAAATGTTGATGTGAAATGGTCCTGTGTTCTGCTGTCGAAATCAAGAAGACTTCATCTAGTCCACAGCACATCCTTCCAATCTTTCTAGTGGCATCCTTTTCTCACTTCCAGCAACCTAGTATCTTCTTATCACTATTTAGTGGTCACTATTTCACAAGGATAAAGAATCCAAACCACATCTTGCAAGATAATTGTACACAGAAAGCTATAAAGGGTGGTCCAAAGCCTAAGCTTGCTCAAGTCATATCATGATTCATCAAGTCTCTTTCTTTATGATGCCTTAGGCTGCAATCCATGTGCACTGAGCCAACCCTCGGTTTTACGACAACCAAAATATTTTAACTTTTTTCTTTCTCAAGTAAATAACTTGATGTGATTGGATGGTAAAAAAGTTGCACTCAAATTTGCTCCTCCATCTAGAAAAAAAAAACTATGATAAAAATAGCCTGTGCAAAGCAAGAAAATGAGCCATAATAAGGCAGCTTAAAAATTTTAAAAATTATTTAATAATAAATAAATTTAAATTATAGGTGCATAATTTCTTTTTTTTCATCTAATGCAAAATTATTTTTGAAACATTACAATCTTTTTCTCTTATAATGCAATATTCTTATCATCCGCCACAAGCTAACCAAAATTTATGCCAAAAACTAGCCAGAACCTATTTCGAGCCACATCTTAATGCTATAAAGATAGCTTTATATTATGGCGAAACTCTATCACTATCACATGAGTAATCTTTTTCTTATCTTCACTAACTTTTGCACACTCAAATTGATGATCTAATACCATTTGTAATGCTTCAAGCCTACTTGCTAATCCAATTAACATGTTAACACATCGAAATCATATGACTCATAAACTCGAATGAAAGTTAATTAGCAGCAGGTGAACCTAAATTATAAATACATTACACTTTTATTTTCTATTAAATATAAAATTATTTTTAAAGTATTACATATACATACATACGTGTGTGTGTGTGTGTGTGTGTGTATAATCCAATATTTTTAGGCCCATATTTCTTAAGTTTAATTTAGGCTGGTCCAAGAAATACAACGACAAGCCAAGACTGTAGCCCAAAATTGGAACCCAAATAGTCCATCTTACATGGACGTTACTGATTTTTCATCTACAATAAAACCAAAAGAATGTAGAACAATGAGAGTAACAAAAATCTTATTTTGATATGATGTGAAGAGTGATGTTGTTTGTTACGAATGAATCCAAGATTGCATGCATTTATCTTGCACATACAAGCCATGACAGATCAGCTACATCAAGCTCAAAAGTTTAAACCAAAATATTTTTAATTTTTTACGACAACAAAAGCGAAAAAAATCTTAATTTGATATAATGTGATAAATGAATACAATAATGCATACATTTATCTCGAGCCATGGTGGATCAGTCTATATTGAGCTTAATAGTTGCTCAACCAAAATATATGTGCAACAATGTAAGTCACAATATATATATATATATATATAATAGGGCTGTCATTTGTTACAGATGAATGCAAGAATCCTTGAATTTATCTTGCTCAAGCCATGACGGATTAGGCTATGTCGAGCTCAACAGTTGCTAAACTAAGTTGACTTATGTTCACTTTGGACGCTTTTTTTCAAGCTAAAGCTCATCCCATCTTAGGTTTAAGATGTACCCTATTCAACCACTATATCCATATATCGTAGCTCATGAAACTCGGTTTTTCTCAACCCTAACCCTAACCCTACTTGCAAAATGTTAACCCTAACCATAACCCTAACCCTATTTGTAAAACCTCAACCCTAACCCTATTTTTGAAAATTGGGTTCGGGTTGAGTTTTGGGTTAGAATTCGGGTTGATGAAAAAAAAAAACAAATATGACAATCTGAAATAAACAAGCTTATCATTGCACAAATATAATTCCTAACAAAACCTTAAAACTCAAACTTGGTTCTGAAAAAATTGTTAGAGTGATGCCTCATTTAGCCAAACCAGATTAAAATTCAAATGGAGTTTTTGATACTTATTCCTAGAAACTTGGATTTTCAGGGTGTTAATTAGTATAGTTGGTAAAGTCAGTGGGATAATCTGAGCTCAAATCCTGCATACACCCAATATACTACAAATATATCATGCTAAATACAATTAATCTTAGTTTTGCTAGTAGAAAGAGTGTTGGGAAATTATTAAGAAATTATTTACCCAATTATAGATTTTGATGATTAACAAAAGCCATGAGTATATTCATTGTATTTCTGATAATTTGATAAGTGTTTCAGGAATTAAGAATAAATAATTATTCAAAAGGTATAATGGAAATCAGTTTTGAATTGAAGTTAGAGCCGGCACCCAGATCGACTCGAGCCGACTCCAAAGCGTATCAGAACAGTTCTGGATTTTTGGCACGGTTTGGAGCCGACACCCTAACAGTCGGGAGTCAACTCCAACCTGAGATACAGAGAACTATTTTCTGCTTCAGAAGCCAGAGCCGACACATGAATTTGTAGAGCCGACTTTAACCTGAATTACAGAGACTATTTTTCGGAGCAATTCTTGGAGCTGACACCTCAGGATCGGGAGCTGACTCCAGACAGCGGTGAATCGACACTTTGTAAAGTGGGAGCCGACTCCAACCTGTCAGAGGATGATTTTCAAAAGTGACAGATCAGCTCTAATGGCTATATTTTCTCACATACTCTTCAACTGATCTATTTTCTTACGTGGAAAACTCATCCAAGTACGATTTCAATGGCTATTTCTCACCTAATCTTGGATTGAAAAATAATAAAAAAATCAAGGAAAATATCTAGTGAAAAAGAGAGAAAAATCAAAAAGAAATCTCTGAGTCCACGCCTATCATCTGAAGAGAGTTTCTAGAGAAATCCAAAGCCCTCAAAGATCAAAATCAGAGGATTTTTAAAGGAGAAAAGAAGAAGAGCAAAAGCACTATTTCCTTAACATTCTCTTCAACAAATTTCTGTCAAGAATCAGAGTTGAAGCTTGGTTCATCCATTCAGAAGAGAGAAGGAAAAGAAGAAAAGAAAAAAAGCTCAACCTCATATTGCTTCCAAAATCAGACTTTTCTAATCCTTGTCTATTTACATTGTTTATTTGCTCAATTAAGGAGCTTTTGAATTGTAAACTTTATTTTGAATTGTTGTTTGCTAATTCAATCAGGGGGATTGAATTAGTTGAGGTAGTTTACCTTGGGACAAGCTAAGTTTAGCTTGGGTTAAGGTTTTGTGCTGGTAAACCTGTGAAAACCGATTGGGTTTGTTGTGACCCCGTGTAAAACAACAAGTTCGAGTTGTGATCTTGTAAAACAACTCAACTATAATCAGGGAAATATAATGTGGACCTAAGAGTTACTTGGGAGTGGACGTAGGTGTGGCTAACACCGAACCACTATAAATCTTTGTGTGTTTGTCGTGCATTTGTCTCTTTCTTTCTTTTTATCATCTTGTGCTTAGCTTTTATTAATTCACTTTACTTGGGCACTTTCACATCAAGCAAATTGTTTTCAAAGTGTTAAATTTTTTAAAGAACCCAATTCATCCCCCCTCTTGGGTTGCCATCTGGGCCAACAATTGGTATCAGAGCTTGTGCTCATTTAAACTTGATCTAACAATCAAGAGCTAAAGATTCAAATGGCAGCTCAAGTTGGATCATCCTTTTCTGAAGGTCAATCCACCAATAAGCCACCTTTGTTTAGTGGCACTAACTATTCATATTAGAAAGCAAAAATAAGGATTTTCATTCAAGCTTTAGATTATAAATTGTGGAGTGTCATTATTAATGGACCTAGCACATCCACACACATAGTTGATGGTTATATTGTTCCTAAGCCCGAAAGGGATTGAATGAGAATGATAGGAAAATGGCTCAGCTCAATGCCAAAGCCATGAATGTCTTATATTGTTCTTTGGATGCAAATGAATTCAACAAAATTTCTACTTGCATTTCAGCTGAAGAAATATGGGATATATTAGAAGTTACCCATGAGGGTACCAATCAAGTAAAAGAATCCAAAATTAACATTCTAGTGCATAAATATGAATTGTTTAGCATGGAACAAACTGAATCAATCACATGCATGTACACTAGATTCACTGATATTGTAAATGGTTTAAAGAGTCTTGGTAAAACTTATACTAATTCTGAATTGATGTGCAAAATTCTTAAATCTCTTCCAAGATCATGGGAAGCCAAGGTGACTGCAATCCAAGAAGCCAAAGACTTAAACGTTCTACCTTTGAAGGAGCTATTTGGATCCCTAATGACCCATGAGCTGATAATGAAGCAACATCAAGAGGAAGATTCAAGAAGAAGAGAATAATAGCTCTCAAGGCTACAAAAAATAAGAAGAGCAGCAGTGAAGATGATGATGAAGCTAATGAAATAGCTCTTCTTGCAAAGAAATTTAGAAAGTTTATGCAAAGAAGGAGACCCTTCCACAAAGGAAATCTGAAATCAAAATGGAAGGAGAAAAAGAAAAAGAAAGGGATAAAGATTAAAAAAAGAACCCTTGATATGTTATGAATGTAAGAAGCCGGAGCATTTTCGATCTGAATGTTCTCAACTAAAGAAGGGTTACAAGAAGAAGAAGAAGGCCTATGTTGCAATATGGAGTGATAGTAAAGAATCTTCATCTGAAGAAGATAAAAAAGAAGTTGCAAACATATGCTTCATGGCAAACGACAAAAATGAGGTAAATTTTAAAACCCATGATTTTTCATTTGATGAATTATATGATACATTTAATGAATTAGTTAGTGATTTTAAAATTTTGAGAATGAAAAATAAATCTTTGAAAACTAAAAATTTAAATCTTCTCAAAGAGAAAAATAAACTAATTCTTGAAGTTAAAAATTTAAAATCTGAAAAGGAAGATTCTCTAAAAAAAAGAATCAATTTCTAATGAAAATCTTAATTTAAAGAAAGAAGTTGATAAATATAAGATTATTGTTGATAAATTTACATATAGCTCAGAAAAACTAAATTTGCTTTTAAGTAACATAGAGCTGTATTTGATAAAGCTGGACTAGGATATAGACCTCACATGAAACAAAAATATGCAAACAATTTCTTTATTAAGAAACCTATCAAAAATGATGTTTTATGTTATCATTGCAATAAAAAAGGATATAAATCTTATGAATGCAATTTTAGAAAAAACTAATAAGAATTTAATGCTTAAAGGAAAGAAATATGGGTTTCAAAAGGAACAATATTTATTGCTACTAACCATGAAGGACCCAAGAAAGCTTGGGTACCTAAACAAAAGATTTGATTATCTTGCAGGAGTGTCTTGTAGCCAAAAGATCAAAAAGAAAGTGGTATCTTGATAGTGGCTGCTCAAGACACATGATGGGTGACAAGGAGCAATTCATCACCCTTGAAGATAAAAGATGAGTTGTTACTTTTGGAGACAATGGCAAAGGTCAAATTATGGGCCTTGGTAAAATTCAAATAACTCCATCCATCTTTATTGAAAATATTTTATATGTTGATGGTTTAAAGCATAATTTAATTAGTATTAGCCAACTATGTGATAAAGGTTTCAAAGTTTCATTTGAAGCTTCTATCTGCACTGTTTCTAATCCCATTGACAATAGCATTTATTTATTGGAAATAGAAATGACAATGTATATTTAATTGATTTGAACAACTTGTCTATTAGTAACCATTGCCTAATTGCTGATAATGCTAAGGTAAATGAGATTGGATGGCTATGACATCGTAGATTAGGTCATGCAAGCACACACTTAATTTCAAAATTAATTAGAATGGATTTAAGTTAAAGGACTTCCAAAATTAGATTTTGAAAACAATAGAATTTGTGATGCATGTCAATTTGGAAAACAAACTAAAAATTCTTTCAAATCTAAAAACATTGTTTCTACTACTAGGCCACTCGAACTACTTCATATGGACCTTTTTGGACCTACTAGAACCACTAGTCTAGGAGAAAAGAAATATGGTCTTGTGATAGTAGATGATTATTCTAGATACACTTGGGTATTGTTCTTAGCTCACAAAGATGAGACTTTCTCGATATTTTTGAAATTCTCCAAGAAAGTCACAAATGAGAAAAACACTACCACAGTGTCTCTTAGAAGTGATCATGGAACAGAATTTCAAAATTATCTATTTAAAAATTATCTATTTAAAAATTATCTATTTAAAAATTTTTGTATTGAAAATGGCATTCATCATAACTTCTTTGCATCTAGAACACCTCAACAAAATAAAGTTGTAGAAAGAAAAAATAGGACTCTAGAAGATATGACCCGTACAATGCTATGTGAAAGCCAACTTCCAAAGTACTTTTGTATGGAAGCTATAAACACAGCATGCTATCTTAAATAGAGCTTTAATTAGACCAATTCTTAAGAAAACTCCTTATGAATTATGGTATAATAGGAAACCTAACATTAGTTATTTTCATGCATTTGGTTATCGATGTTATATTCATAATAATGGTAAGGACAATCTTGAAAGTTTGACGCAAAATCTGATGAAGGCATATTCTTAGGATATTCCACATCTAGTAAAGCCTATAGAGTATTTAACAAGAAATATTTAATTGTAGAAGAATCAATTCATGTAGTGTTTGATGAGTCTTTAGTATTAAGTTCGGAAAAGATTGATGATGAGAAAGATACAAATTTGCTTTAAACAGATATTAAAAATTTGAATATAGATGTATCTTCAGACCATGAACCAGAAGCTAAAGATGATGACTCATCTAAGGATGATGTTATTGATACTACTCATAATGATGTAGATTGTTAATAAAAATTATTATGCCCACGATGATAATTACGTGGAAAAGGTGGTTTCGAGTTGCAATTTACGTAACTGCAGAGAAGTTGGTTTTTTCTTTCTATGTGTTTTTTTAAAGGAATGCCTTCTCTTTCCTTTTCCAAGAAAGAAAAAAAAAGAGAGGACGAAGAGAACAAAAGGAAGTTATCCGATCTTCTCTTCTTGATAAGGTTTCTGAAGATTTCTGAAGGGACTTGTGCTGTGGATAAGAGTATTTTTCCTCTTCTATGAAATCACTCTAACCAGAAGTTCTCTGTAATATTTTATTTATCAGTAGAAAGTAAAGCAATTATTGATCCTATTAAAATTTGAATTAACATTGGTATCAGAGCCATAGGATTGCTTTCTTTCCTATCTTATATGCTTAGATGGTTATGATTTTATTTAGTTATCACTTTGGATAAACTTCAATCTCATGGAAAATATTTCTGATATATTTAATTTAGTTCTTTGTGAATAACTTAGATGATGATTTAAAATGCAAAATCAACACTTATCCATTGGACAAACATTGTCAACTTGAAATCAGCTTCTCTGATGACTTTGGTCAAACACCGTGGCTATGCTCTAGTAAACTAGAAGGTAGGGAAGGTCAGGGTGGGTGTCATCAGGAAAGGACCGGCAGAAAATAAAAAAAATAAAAACAAAAATAATAATAAAAGGGGCATCGTGTATATGCCTGAGAAAAGGGGCATCGTGTATATGCAAGGACCTTCAATTTCTGCTGTATATATATTTTTTTCTTTCTTTAATTTAATCAATAAAAGGTTATTTCCCATTACCAACAAACCCAGCCATTATTTCCCATTACCAACAAACCCAGCCCATATAACGTTTGCTTCTGGGGTTGGTTTCACTGGTTTCAAAGTCTATTAATAGTGTACTCAGAACCTTGTAAAATCAACTTTGCTTTGTCATCTCAGTCTGTTAGCTATGGTGGTGACATTTTATTATCCATGTACCCTTGACCATATATATATATATATATATATATATATATAGGAATAGGGTTATCCCACTACATACTGAGATACATTCTCACACATTCCGTTGTATGAATTTCTGGCACTGTTCTCTTGAGCAACATGCACTGTTCTCTTGAACAACTCAATAGGATTATTGATAATCAGTGTATCAATGCTATTATTTACATGAACAACACATGTTCTTTCCATTTCTAAAAAAAAAATTTATCTGTTCCATGGAACAGTCTCTGGAACCGTTGTCCTAGATGGAAATTACAGGCCTTCTTTTTCTTCCATAGCGGGTTGCGTAGGAAGTTAATTAAAGTGGTTTTAGCTTACAGCAATGGCTTTAATACATCAATAATTCTCCCATGGCTAAGGGAGAACTATGGATGTGAAGTTATGTGCTTCACTATAGATGTTGGTCAAGGTGACATGGAGTTGGGTGGCTTAGAAAGAAAAGCCAGAGCCAATGGTACACGTCAGCTTGTTGTTAGAGATTATATATTCCCTTGTTTGAAAGCTGCAGCTGTGTATAAAAAAAATAATTGAAACACATATTTTATTTGGCTTGTTCTATTTATGCTTCTTTATTCATGTGATTTATGCTTCTTTATTCATGATAATTCCATAAAATGTTTTATTATGATTATAGATGGCAAGACAAATACTCACATTGACCAAACGAGAACTAAGGCAAAGGCAATTAAGGGAAGCAATGGAGACTTTTAAGTATCATCCTAGAAGTGACATGATTGATCATATTGCCAAGCTTAATCGTATGATTATTGAGCTAGAAGAATGTGGTTATAAGACTATATGAGAGTATAGAGTTTGGGTACTCTATAGATCACTTCCACCACATTGGGCAAATTTTGTGTATGACTTTTGGATGTATCATCTGAAGTATCAGTCTTCCTTGGATTATTGTCACATGGTTGATGTTTTACTTAGAAAATGGTATCAAGAATATCAGACAACTTTTGGAAGAATCTCAAAGTTTGTTTCTCCTGGTGGTGCCTATGGATTCATAAAGATATATGTTGTCTTTGTGCTTATATGCCTAGTTATTTTGGCTTATGTTATTTATTAGGCATTTAATTATGTTTTATGTCATTTGTTAGGTGCTTAATTATGAAATTGCAAAAGATCCTGTAATGATACTTGGAGCATGAAACTCTATAGTTATGTTCTTTTATTATGATGTTTATTATGTTTGAGTGGGAGTTGCTTAATGTATGTTACGTTAATTCTTTGTAAATTATAATTGTGCATTATTTTATTCAAGTAAACTAAATGAATAATAATAAGGCATTGAACAATGGATGATGACTGGAAGCATAGCAACCTTTTTGAATCCATGTGATTTGCTAAGTT
Organism: Calamus simplicifolius; assembly: GCA_900491605.1. Taxonomy (NCBI): domain Eukaryota; kingdom Viridiplantae; phylum Streptophyta; class Magnoliopsida; order Arecales; family Arecaceae; genus Calamus; species Calamus simplicifolius. Next base: position 577,435 of record UESW01005106.1, read on the forward strand.
ATTATTAGATTTGGTTTATACTTGACAAATATAGTATTGTGTGCTTGATAAATGAACTATGTGTTTCATTTTTTATTTAGATCATGGCATCAAAGAATATCATAGCTGATTTGAACAAAGGTGATAGGTTGAATGGTGATAATTACCATGTCTGGCACCTTAAAATACAATATACTTGAGGAACAAGAGGCTTTGGAAGCCATCAACCATACCATGGTTGATCTTGGTGAGGGTACTATAGTTCAACAGAGAAGGGATCAGGAAGCATATAGAGCTTGGAAGAAGAAAGATTCCACAGCTAAGGGAATATTGATAAGTTCAATGGCAGATGACCTTGTATGTGAATATGAGCAGTATTCTACTGCTTATGAGGTCTGGGTTGCCCTTAGGGACAAATTTGGTGGAGTCAGTGTGACCAAGCTTAGGTAGCTAACCATAAAATTTGACACATACAAAAAACGCCAAATCAAACAATCAAGCAACATTTAAGAGAGATGTCAAATATGATTAGGGAGTTAAAGTTAGCTGGTCATGAGTTTACTGATGAATAGCAAGTACAAGCTGTTATTCGTTCTCTTCCTAATGGTTGGGAGCACATAAAAGTTAATTTGACTCATAATGATAGTATCAAAACTTTCAATGATGTTGCTCGTCATGTTGAGTTGGAAGATGAGCGGTTGGAGTCGATTAAACCCATGGGACAAGCATATGTTGCTGAAAGCTCCAAACAATTTTCTGGTTTCAAACGCAGAGATATTGGAACAAGAAAAGCAAGGGAAAGGAAATAAGAAAGGATTTGCTGATCAAAGGAATAACAAGTACAAACGCCATTTTTTCAAGAAGAAAAATAAAGCAAACATGAAGTGCTACAATTGTGGCAAAAAGGGTTACTTTGCTCGTGAATGTATAGAGCCAAAGAAAAAGGTGACGTTATGTTATGCTTCTCTTCATGATATTTATGTTTCTAGTACTGTGATGCTTACTGATTCTTATCCTTTGTGGATAATAAACTCAGGAGCCACCGATCATGTAGCTTGAAATAGAGCAGCGTTTGTGGAATTCCGTCACATACCTGTTGGAAGAAGATGGATATATGTGGGAAACAATGCTAGGGTTGAGGTCAAAGGAATTGGGATATGCAAGTTGGAACTGCATGGTGGCCGAACTCTGATCCTGCATGATGTCCTTTATGCTCCAGATATACGACGGAATCTTATTTCAGTTGTTGTTCTTTTGAATTTAGGTTATAAACTAAATTTCTATGGTAGAAGTGTTGAAGTTTATTGTAGTAACCTTTATTATGGATCTGGATATTTATCTAATGGTTTTATGGTACTTGATGTAAATTATGGCACTTTGGATTCTATTAATAGTTGTTTTTCACTAATGACCTCTTCTAGCAATACAAATGTTGATATTAATATTTGGCATGCTAGATTAGGACACATTGGACAAGAAAGAATGAACAAATTGAGTAGTGAGGGCTTATTGGGCTCTTTAGTCAAAACTGATTTGTCCAGATGTGAACATTGTCTTATTGGAAAATCAACTAGAAAACCATTTGGCAAAGCTATTAGGGCTGAATTTCCATTGAAATTGATTCATTCTGACATCTGTGGCCTGATGAGCATAAAGGCTAGGCATGGTGCATCATATTTCATTACATTTATTGATGATTTTACACGTTATGGTCATGTGTATCTTATCTCTCACAAATCTGAAGCATTGGATTGTTTTAGATTGTACCTAAATGAAGTTGAAAATCAACTTAAGAGAACGATAAAAGCTTTAAGAACTGATCGTGGGCGAGAATATTTGTCAGATCATTTCAAATCATTATGTAATGAAAAGGGTATATTAAGGTAGCTAACTATTTCGGGAATGCCACAACAAAATGGTGTCGCTGAAAGAAGGAATAGGATCCTTCTTGAAATGGTTCGGTCAATGATGGCACAGGCAAATTTGCCAATCTCTTTTTGGGGAGATGCATTATTGACTGCTGCGTATATACTTAATCGTGTACCTTCCAAATCGATTCCATCTACTCCCTATAAATTATGGACATGCAGAAAACCTGAACTAGGTCATTTAAGACCATGGGGTTCAGGTGCCTATGTTCATGACATGTCAAGTAAGTTTGGCAAATTAGGTCCTAGAGGAAGGAAATATATCTTTATTAGATACTCTCAACATTCCAAAGGATATGTATTCATAGGTGATCAAATGGATGGAAGTGTCTCTGAAATAGAATCACGAGATGCTGTATTTTTGGAGAATGAATTTCCTAGTAGTGGTGAGATTGACAAAAATACCTCCCTATGTGAGTTGAGGATTTAAATGATAATATCACTCAAGCGATTGAAATTGAAAATACTCAACCGAGTAGGAGTGATTTAATACCTATATTTTCTTCACAAGAACTTGAATTAAAAAGGAGTGCTAGAAAAAGCATTCCACGTCGAAAATTTAAAATTGAGGAAGAAGCCCTCATGGTTACTCCAGAAGATGATGAGGAACCTAACACTGTGAATGAAGCTTTATCATATCCTGCAAAGGAACAATGAAAAATTGCCGTGGAAGAAGAAATGGAATCTATGGAAAAGAATCAAGTATGGAAGTTAGTCGATCTACCTACTAATCGTAAAGCTATTGGGAATAAATGGGTTCTCAAAATCAAACGAAAAGCAATGGATCAATTGATCGATATGAGGCACGACATGTTGCTAAAGGTTATACCCAACAAGAGGGTATAGATTTTGAAGAAACCTTTTCTCCTATTGTAAGGTTTACTTCTATTCGCTTAATCCTAGCTATTGTAGCACAATTGGATTTAAATTGCATCAGATGAAGAAATCTACATGGAACAACCTGTAGGTTTTGTTGTTAAAGGCCATGAACACAAAGTGTGCAAATTGAAAAGATCAATTTATGGCTTAAAACAAGCATCAAGACAGTGGAATTTGAGATTCCATGATGTAATTATCTTATATGACTTTGAGATAATTAATGAAGATCATTGTGTGTACATAAAAAGATCTAAAGAAAAGTTTGTGATATTATCACTCTATGTGGATGATATTCTTCTAGTTGGAAATAATAAAGAATTCTTATATTCTATTAAAGAATGGTTGTCCTCAAAATTTGATATGAAGGACATGGGAGAAGCGAATTATATATTAGGGGTCAAGATCCATAGAGATCATTCAAGAAAGCTCTTAGCATTATCGTAAGAGACATATATAAAGAAAATACTTGAACGTTTTCACATGAAAACTATAAATCTTTTGATACCCCTATAGCAAAGGGAGAATGTTTGAGTAACAGCATGTGTCCAATAACTCCAGAAGAAAAGCAAAAAATGTCCAGGATACCATATGCTAGTGCTATTGGAAGTTTAATGTACATTATGTTATGTACAAGGCCAGATATATGTTATGCTATGGGACTTGTTAGCCGTTTCCAATCAAATCCTGGTCAATTACATTGGAAAGTGGTAAAAAGAATATTTCGATATCTAAAGGGCACAACAGATTACAATCTTTGTTATCAAGGATAAGACTTAAATCTAAAAGGATATTCTGACGCTGTTTGGGCTGGAGATCGTGATGAAAGAAAGTCAACTTCAGGTTATGCATTCTTACTGAATAATGGAGCCATTTTATGAATAGTAAGAAGCAAACATGTATGGCTTTATCAATAATGGAAGCTGAATTTATAGCTTGTTCAGGAGCAATACAAGAAGCTGTATGGCTGAAAATATTTCTTGAGCACCTTGGATTCTTTAATGATAGTGGGAGTCCAGTGATTATTCATTGTGATAATCAGGCAGCCATTGCATATACCAAGGATCCCAAATATTATAGTAAGACCAAGCATATAGACATCAAATATAACTTTGTAAGAGATATAATTGCATAAAAGAAAATAGTTTTGCAATATATCTCCACACAATTATGCTTGCATATCCCTTTACCAAAGCCCTTAGTAGAGACTTGTTTCAAGCTCATATAAAGTCTCTTGGATTACGAAGAATATGATCTGCATTTGAATGTAAAGAAACACATTCTTATTGATCTATGAATTTATTCTGTGCCATGATTATGATTAGCATATTTGATATGGCTTCATGAGATGTGATATGGTAATAGCATCTATTATAAAAGGTATGTCGTCAGGCTGAGATTGGTCTTCTCGCATAGACAATCGCCTCTGATGTTTGTATAACATGCAGAGATAAACAGCTATTAGCTAAAAAATTTTGAGAGAGATAAGCTAAAGCCTATGTCGCCTTGATAAGATATCAAGATGAGATCATTATAATAAGTATGATTGAGGTAAATATTTCACTATTTACTTTGCCTGTTTAATAGCCAGACATGAATTCACAAGGTTATGAAAGATATGGTTGGTGAATTCAGGTTAGACACTGATGTGTGTCTGAACTTAAGTCTGTACGATGTTTGAAATAAGAAGACATACACTCTTATTAAAGAAAGAAGCATCGTAGCACATGATTCATACCATGTGTGCTTAGTTGACCAATAAGGGTAGTAGAAGAATGGATCCCTGCTTCTTCTCTATACGAGACCCTAAAGATTTAAAATTATTTTATACCCTTACGACTTTTTAACTGTCTCTTAAGACTTTATTATAGTGTTGCTACTTTAGCATGTTACCAATAATCAAGAATTATGCAATTTGCGGGACATGTCTAGAAAGCAGCTTTATAGAGTTAAAAGATTCGAGTTGAGAAGAAAGACTAATTTAATTTACATCATAGTATGTATTCATAGGTCGACCAATTATGTAATTCACTTGACATAATTGTGAATACATTATGCTTATGAAAGATTAAGCATACTCTTTGATATTTATGAGGGATCAGAGATGTAATGATGTAAAATTTTAGTCTAGGATATAAGCAAGTTTTTTAAGTGTTTGCTCTCTCTATTATTGGAGTTGTTATGTACTCCTAACCGTTACATAACATTATAGCTCAGCTGAACTTGCTAGTCACACGGCCCATTTCCCTAGTATGAATTATATTTAGAAATCTGAATGAGAAACATATGTTATAAATGAAATTATCATCATGTGCAAGTGGGAGATGTTAATAAAAATTATTATGCCCACGATGATAATTACGTGGAAAAGGTGGTTTTGAGTTGCAGTTTACGTAACTGCAGAGAAGTTGGTTTTTTCTTTCTACATGTTTTCGTTTTAAAGGAATGCCTTCTCTTTCCTTTTCCAAGAAAAAAAAAAGAGAGGACGAAGAGAACAAAAGGAAGTTATCCGATCTTCTCTTCTTGATAAGGTTTCTGAAGATTTCTGAAGGGACTTGTGCTGTGGATAAGAGTATTTTTCCTCTTCTGTGAAATCACTCCGACCAGAAGTTCTCCGTAAGATTTTATTTATCAGTAGAAAGTAAAGCAATTATTGATCCTATTGAAATTTGAATTAACATAAATCTACCTAGAGATTGAAGATATGCTTATGGTCATCCTAAGAATTTAATCATAGGTGATCCATCTCAAGGAGTAAGAACTAGATCATCAATGAGGAACATCAATAATCATCTTACATTTGTATCTCAAATAGAACCTAAATCTATTGAAGAAGCTGAAAAAGATAGTAATTGGATGTTAGCTGTGTAAGAGGAATTAATTATATCGGTGATTAATGATGGCACTATTATTTAAAAAAAATAAATTAGTTAATTATGATAATTATGAAAGATGTCCTAAATGATAGGCATAATGTTCATTGATGTTAGCTTATAGTATTCAAGAGTGAAACCAAGTATGTTGTAATGATTTAATCAAAAAAAATTTGAAATAAGTGTCATAATGATTAATGGCATATTCAACTATTCAAGAGTTGAGAGAGCATTAGAAGAAAACTATCTTATATTTAATTCAAAGGAATTTAGAACTGTCTTATCGAGGAATTAAGAGTAAATGATATGTTATTAACCTTAAGATGGATGACATAATACATGTGATGGACTCTATGATATTTATGATGATTGAGAGAAGTTAAGGTATTATTTTTTTAAAAAAAAATAAGCAGAAAAGAAATACTTCTTAAGGAATTTAATTTTATTTGATAGAAAGATCAAATTAATTGTTGAAGTTGGATATGTCATTTGGGTACTTGGGAATGAAATAAAAGTTTTCTAATGAGTATCTATAATGAAAAAAAAATAGTGGACATTTAATTTCGAGGATGAAATTTTAGCGAAATAAAAATTTTAATATTTGTTCCTGGTTTAGTAGTAAACTGAGAAAATTGAGTTTGTACCCATTTGTCTCACTCTTCTAATTTGATGATGTCTTCATAAAACTTAGTGGATTAAGCTGAATTTCAATCCAGCCTTCCACCCTCAAATAGATGGATAAACTGCAGGAACCAATTAGATTTTTAGATGATATAATTTAGGAAGTGCTTGGTATAGTTTCTTATCCTTAGTGAAATTGCTTATTTTTACCAAGCCAATATTCAAATGGATTCATTTAAGTTATCTATGATATAAGGTATAGATTCCCTATTATTGAGATGAAGTGAGAGAAAGAAAATTTTGGATATTGAGCTGGTTTAGCAACTATGAAAAAGTATCGTTAATTAAAGCAGCTTCATGTAGCTCAGAGTTAATAGAAAAGTTATGTTGATGTCAAAAAGAAAGATTTGAAATTACAGGTTGAAGATCATTTGGAAGTTTTACTAACCTATGATGTGATGAGATTTGTGTTAAAGGTGATTTGAGCCCACAATACATTGGGCCATTTGAGATTTTGATCAAAATAAAGGAGGTGGCTTATAGCTTAGCACTGTCTTCATTACTCTTTGGGGTGTTCAATATGTTTCATATCTTTATGATTTAGGAGGTATATTCCAGACCCCTGCTATGTGTTAGAACTTGAACCAATTCAGCTTAAGAAAGAATTGACCTATGAAGATCATCTTGTGCGCATCAAGTATCGCAAGGATCAAGTTCTGAGATGACGTAGCATTTCTTATGTCAAGGTTCAGTGGAGTAATCATTCTGAGAGGAAGGTTATTTGGGAACTTGAGGAGGAAATGAAAAAGAAAACCCACAATTATTTGTATCTTAATATAGATCAATGATGTATTGACGACTGTTGACTTTTGAATAAAATCTAGATGATTATGGGATTAAAAATTGAAATTCTATATTTTAATGAAAGTGTATCAATTTCGAGGCCAAAATTTTTATTAGGAGGGGAGAATGTAATACCCGGTCCGTGTGAACCAAGGTCGTGGCTGTGGGAATTTCTTGCAAACACTTACGCTCCCGGCGTAGCGTTTGGTTCCCCGATTTCCCTTGATCTGAGGTCGCGTGGGAGATTAAAGGAGATGGAGGGTGACTCCCTCCTTCATGCTGGCGCACGCCTTCTCCAGGTAATCCAAGCTTCATCTCAGAGAGGGGGGAGAAATTGTGAGAGAGCGTGATAGGGAGTTGTGTGCATGGTCCCTGTGCCGACTTTGGTTCGGGCCTGGTGGCGTGCCCGTCGCCTCGCTGGGCCTGAGCCTTGGCTGGCAGCCCCACCGGCACCGGGGATGGTGTTCGGTGGGGTACGGGAGGTGACCGAGAGAGAGGAGAGAGCCAATTGGCTCTCCTCCTGGGTGGGAGCCAGCCGAACTGGCTCCCATTGTTGGTTCAGGCCCGGCAGCGTGCTCGCCACCTCGCCGAGCCTGGGCGGTGGTCGGCGACCTTCATCGGTGCCGGGCATGCGTTCGGTGGAGGTCCGGCCGGCCATGGTGGCTGGTCATGCCGCCGGCACAGTAACGTGCCGCAGTGATGAAAATAAGAGAAAGAGAAAGAAAGAGGGAGAGAGAGGGTTGGGGGAGTCCAGCCGCGGCGGCGGCTGGCTCCGGGCTGATCGATGCCGGTCGGGCCACCTCGGATTGTGGCTGGTGGCGGCCCTGGCTGTCGGCACAATCTCCCCCTGTTTTAGATGAAACAGGGGAGCTGTGAAGAAGATGAAGCCAATGGGCCATGTGGGCTGTTGGTTTTTGGGCCTTGTTGGGCCAGCTTGCGAGCCACTTTGGAGCTGTGATTTAGGCCCTGTATTGGGCTGGAAATGGCAAAATAAATATATGGCCCGGATCAGTGTTAATTCTAGTTTCTTCAAGTATTTTTATTTTCCCATTTGGGCATATATTTTGAGAGATATTCGAGCCCAAAGTTGGGCCCAAGATTAGTTTGGGATAGAATTTAAGGGTCACATTATTATTCAAATTTTAGAGACTTAATTGTGTAAAATGATGCTGTAGGTGCCCCGATGTCCAAATAGCTGGTTTACAATTTGGGATTTGCATACTGAGATAAGTAAGCCAATTATCATGATTTCATAAATTATTTAATTTATAAATCTTTAGATTTATAACTGCATGCATATTTATGAAATGAGAAAAATGGAGTTTCATTTATTTTGACTATTTTGAATTAGTAAATAGTACCATGAGTTTACAAATAAGTATTTGCTATGATTATTATAGTTGGTAATATTTTGCAAGAAATGGCTTTATATGTATATGCAAATATGAAGAATATGATTATTTTGACCTTGCAAAATATGTTGGTACTATTGAGATAATTATATGTGATTGCTAATATTTTGCAAAGTAGTGGATTATAAATATGCAAAAATTGAAGGATATGGTTATTTTGGCTTTACAAAATATACTGGTACTATTAATGTATTTTTATGCTATGAATGTACAAACCACTGTATATATGATGTGAGAAGCTTATGTTTATGATGATGCATGATGTGTGATATGCAAATATGATAATGATATTGAATTATACTTATATGTGTCATCGCGGTTCTCATGTGATGTAAAATGAAGTGAAATACCAAGTGATACATGACCCACCTCCATAGGAGAAGATATATGAAGGACACACATCTGTAGGGTGTGTTCTGATTGATTATAATACGGAACCCACCTTCATAGGAAAAGATATGTGGAGGACACACATATGTAGGATGTGTTCTATTTGATTATGATATGGCATAACGTTGGTACCATGACCCTTCCTCTTAGGGGACATTTAAGAGTGATGCACCAGTTGGGTGTTGTAGGGCCGTGGGACACAAAAAAATAATGATTATATAAACAGTGGGTTTATTTACATTGCATATTCTGGTATTTATTGTATAATTAAGCTTTCAAATTATTTTGAGCTGATGATATGCATGTTCTGATAGCGTGATAAATGTATTTGAAATTGAAAGCTTTTATGAAATATGATTTGAAGTTATCTCGAAATGATATGATATTATCTTGAAATAATGAAGCTTTTTACATACAAATGTGATTTGATAATATCTTGAAATGATATGAAAATATCTTAAAATGATGAAGCTTTTTACATGTTAATGTAATTTGATAATACCTTGAAATGATATATGATTATATTACATTATAATAGGCTTACTTATTGAGTGTGAGCTCATATAAATCTCACAATGTTTTTCAGAGACACAAGACTGATGAAGGGATTATGGGGTAGATGGAGCTTCTATTAAATTAATTAGACCCATTATGTTGATGTAACCCCAGTGGTTTGTATGTAGGGCTTGTAGCCCATACCTTATAATTATGGTTTGTATTAATATTATGGAATTGAATTATATATTGATATTGCCTTTATTGATTTAAGTGTCATGATTCGGGATGCCTTGCATGCCAGGCATGCAGTGGGTTGTCACCCTAGCTCAAATTTTGGGTCTGGAGCGTGACACATATCCAATGCCTTGCTAGATGAATGATGAGGTGATGGCAATTTAGACATGGCGAATTACAAAGATTACTCTAATAGGTTCATCAATTTGGTTTCCTCAATAGTTATATCAAATCTAGCCATATCACTTTTGTTTTGAAAATATTTCCTTCAGATGTTGATTATTTTAAGCTAAATATGGAGTTATTTTCTTGGTGTATGCATTAGTTTATTTACAAATTCATGTTGATATATGCATATGAAATTTTTATTTTATGCTTAATGTAGCTAGTAATGTTAGATGTATCTTATTATGCTAGCAGAGCTTTAACTATTTTCTTGTCATTTTTCAGATAATGAGTAGTAGTACAAACTAGGTTATACACTAAGCAATGGAGAGCCAAAAATTTTAGATTAATTAGTTTCCTTATTGGATGTCAATTATGTATTGAGAAAATATTTTGAAAGACTATTAAAAATTTGGAAACAGTCCTAGCGGCATACTTTTAACTTAATTAATGTTTATAAAATTATTGAATACTGATGTTGCACATATTACGTTAGGGCTTTAGGTGCTCCAAATCTTACCAATGTCTATATATAGATGTAATAACTCTATTTTTGAATGAACTATTATTGGATCCAAGAGTTCTATGCTAACCTTACAAGATATATATCTTGTAGGGATTTGGCTTGACTTATATTTTCTTAGGTTAGAATATTTTCTTGCAGAGTTTCCTTAATATATTAAGAATAGTTTCTTTATATGTAGTTTAGGAAGTTGGAAATAATCCTAAAATAATTAAGAATATTTAAAATATTCATGTGGAAATGCATGCAAATCAATGGGAAACTACTAAGAAAACTAGTTTTCATTAGATTCTCCTTCGCTTTTCTATTCGGAGGTGATTCAACAAAACAACCATGAATTTGGTATAACAAACTCTCTTACCTTATTATTTACTGCGCTCACTCTTTCTATAGAAAAATAGAACTATGGAAGAGTCTCTCAATAAGGCTAGATTAGTAGCCAAAGGGTATAACTAAAAGAAAGGGTTAGATTTCTTTGATACATATTCTCTTGTAGCTAGAATAACAACCTTTAGATCACTTCTTGCTATTTCTTCCATTCATAAGTTAATCATCCATCAAATGGATGTGAAGACTGCATTCCTAAATGAAGATCTTGAGGAGGAAATCTATATGGAACAGCCTGAAGGTTTTTTGTAAAGGGACAAGAAGACAAAGTTTGTAAACTTATCAAGTCCCTTTATGGTCTTAAACAGGCTCCTAAACAATGGCATTAGAAATTTGATCAAATTATTCTATCTTTTGAATTTCAAATCAATAATCATGATAAGTGTGTGTATTCTAAAATCATCAACAATGATTGTGTAATCCTTTGCTTATATGTAGATGATATTTTAATTTTTGGAACATCTCTTGAAATTATTTCAAATGTTAAATCTTTCCTCTCTTCTAAGTTTAATATGAAAGATTTAGGAGAAGCGGATGTAATCCTATGGATGAAACTTGTCAAGTCCCATGAAGGGATAGCTCTCTCTCTTTCTTATTCTATAGAAAAAATGATCAAGAAGTTTGGTTATTCTAATCTTAAATCAATATATACTCCTTTTGATCCTAGCTTTTACCTAAAGAAAACTTTAGGTGACCCAATTAATCAATTAAAGTATTCTTAAATTATAGGATCTCTCTTGTATGTAGCAAACAGGACAAGACCTGATATTGCCTATGCTGTAGGAAGGCTTAGTAGATATAATCAAAATCCTGATCAATCTCATTGGGTAGCCTTAGAAGAGTGTTCCGATATTTAAAGGAAACACTTAATCTCTCTTTGATGTTCACTGAATACCCTGAGGTGGTTGAGGGTTATAGTGATGCTAATTGAGTCACTGATTCTCATGATTTAAAATCAACCACCGGATATCTCTTTCTTCTTGGCGGTGCTGCTATTGCTTGGAGGATTCACCTATATGAGAATTGTTATATTAGGCCGTGACTAAAGGTTTGGGCTAACCTTAAGAAATTCTCATGAAAAATCAAGGTACTAAGTGCAAGGCCTTTAATATGCGCTGACCGCTTAAACCCAATTGATTCATGCTGTGTGTGTGATTAGTAGAAGTCTGAGTTAAGGACCTAGTTCAAGGTCTAATGCACTATGGTTCCTTCAGATGTATACAATCAACACTAAGTGAGGTTCAAGTCCACATGACACCTCACCTATTGCACAGTATAAGATGCCCTAAAATTTTTGGTATATTAATATTATTTATTTATTTAATTTTTTTTTAACTTTTATGGGGGATTGTTAGACTGAGCAATTGAAAAGTTTAAAAAAAAAAAGAAAAGGTCTTTTGAAAGAAGGGAGGCGCCATCTGATTTTGGAGATAGAATTTTATTTTCATAGCGCAACTTTCGGTTCCATTCCAAGTTTAGATAAACTCAAAACTGGGGAGGAAGAGATTGCTCGGGTTTATGGGGAACGGACTGGGGAGGAAGAGAGAGATTGGGAAAGGGGAGGAAATAGAGAGAGGAGGAAGAGGGGTCGCGGGCAGCGTCCAGCCACGCGCGGCACACCGGCATCAGCTCCGACCAATCCCGACCCTCCTCCGCCACCGCCTCCTTCATATCTTCTCCCCTCCCCCCTCTGAAAAAATTTTGGCGCTTAAGAGAGAAAAGAAAGAAATTTACGATGGCGAAAAATTTTGGTGCCTGGTTTTAATTATTCAAAATTTATATTATATATGTATATTATTTTAAAAAATATTTAATAAAAAATATTTTTTAAAAAATATTAATTAAAAAATTATTAACCATTTAAATCTTTTCATAAACTATTTAAATAGTTATTAATATAAGTCACTATTTTTTATACTATTTTAGTTGGATCGTTGAAAAAAAAGCAGTATCTCATTTATCATTCTACATAAATGAGAAAAAAATCTAAATCAAATAAGATCAAGTATGGATTGGGACTGGGTTATACACGGACCTGACCTGACCTGAATGGCCTATTGGGTCAAGAAATTTGATCATGGATTTGACCTAATTTTTTATTATATTAGGTTTGGGTTCAATATCAAGACCTGACCAAGGAACCAGGTCGGGTTGGGATCAAGCATAATCCAATCTCGCCCTATACATTTGCAACCCTAGGTCCAAGTGTGAGAGGAAAGAAATAGGTGAGCAAGCGGCAAAGCTTTGAAATTTGGATTTGTCTTAAGATCTTTAACCATTAGAATTTGATTTAGCGGTTCATATATATATATATATATATATATATATATATATATAATCATTTGAAAATGTATTTAATGAAAGATATTTTTTTAAAGAAAATATTAGTTGGAAGAACTATCAATTTTATTAACCATTTAAATCCCTTCATAAATTATTTAAATAATTTATTAATATATAAAGTCACTATTTTTTATGCTATTTTAGTTAGATCGTTGAAAAAAAAGTAGTACCTCATTTATCATTCTACATAAATGAGAAAAAAATCTAAATCAAATAAGATTAAGTATGGATTGGGACTGGGTTATACATGGACTTGACCTGACCTGAATGGCCCTTGGGTCAAGAAATTTGATCATGGATTTGACCCAATTTTTTATTATATTGGGTTTGGGTTCAATATCAGACTTGACCAAGGAACCAGGTCGGGTTGGGATCGAGCATAATCTGATATCGCCCTACACATTTGCAACCCTAGGTCCAAGTGTGAGAGGGAAGCAACTGGTGAGCAAACGGCAGAAGCTTTGAAATTTGGATTTGTCCTAAGATCTTTAACCATTAGAATTTGATTTAGCGGTTCAAATATATATATATATATATTATCATTTGAAAATGTATTTAATAGGAGATATTTTTTAAAGAAAATATTAGTTAGAAGAACTATCAAGATTTTATTAACCATTTAAATCCCTCCAAAAATTATATATATATATATATATATACATACGTGTGTGTGTATATATATACACACACATGTATATGTGTATGTATGAGTGTGTATATATATATATATATGTATGTATAAAAGAAAACCATGTAATGAACGAGCAACTAGACCATTGATGTATAAAGAAATCCATGTAATGAATGAGCAACTAGACCATTGATCCAAAGGAGATATGAGTTATATAACAAATGATCCAAAATCTATATATATATATATATATATATATATACATACTACCCATTTAATATAAACCCCAAAACTAATTTTATTTAGCATTAAAAAGGTCAGTGGGTGGTTGTTAGTCAAATTTAGGTCTAGCAATCTTGACTTAATAATAGGTCAAGTTGGGTCGTCAAGCTTAAATGAGGTTGATCTAACCCAAACAATTGATTGCTTGTTTGGTTACTCTTTAACTACCACATAATTTTTTCTTATTACATAGCCTCTTGTCCTTTACCTAATTTATGTAATGAGCGCAAACCTTTTATCCTATATTACATAAAACCTTAACCTTTGTAATTGCCATCATCTTTAATCACCACCATCTTTAACATCAAGCAAGAGATGGGAATTTCCGAGTTGCTATCCTATAATCTTAAATACTATACAACCTTTATAATTTGCCAAAACCTAGCAAACTAAGTTGACGGTTCATGAAACAACTTAAATAGGGTTATAAAAAAATCCCTTGGAAATTAATTTTGCGAGGAATTATGCAAAATTAATTTTTGAAGGATTATTTTTATTTTTTTTACAAATAAGCCATTTATTATAGAAATATCCCTAAAAAATTCCTCGTAAAATCATCAAAAAAATTCCTCACAAAATCCCTCGGAAATTAATGTTGCGAGAGATTTTCTGAGGGATTTTTTTCAACAAAAAATTTATTAATAACTCATTAATGAAAAACAAATCCCTCAAAAATTCCTCACAAAATTAATTTCCGAGGGATTTTTGAGGGATTTTTTTATCAATTTTTTTTATAAATAAGCCATTTATTATAGAAAAATCCCTCAAAAATTAATTTCGCGAGAGATATTCTATTCTGAGGGATTTTTTCATCAAAAAATTTTATTACTAACTCATTAATGAAAAACAAATCCCTTGAAAAATCCCTCCAAAATTAATTTCAGAGGGATTTTTCGAGGGATTATTTTTATCAACTTTTTTTTTACAAATAAGCCATTTATTATAGAAAAATCCTTCGCAAAATCCCTCAAAATTAATTTTGCGAGGGATATTACGAGGGATTTTTTGATCAAAAATTTTTATTAATAACTCATTAATGAAAACAAATCACTCAGAAAATTCTCGCAAAATTAATTTCCGAAGGATTTTTTAGGGGATTATTTTTATCAATTTTTTATAAATAATTTATTATAGAAATATTCCTCATAAAATTCCTCAGAAATTAATTTTGCAAGAGATTTTCTGAGAGATTATTTTCATCAAAAATTTTATTAATAAATTATTAATGAAAAACAAATCCCTCAAAAAATCCCTCATAAAATTAATTTTTGAGGGATTTTTTGAGGGATTTTTTTTAATTTTTTACAAATAAGACATTTATTGTAGAAAAATCCCTCATAAAATCCCTCAAAAATTAATTTTGCGAGAAATTTTTTGAGGGATCTTTTTCATCAAAAAAATTTTATTAATAACTCATTAATGAAAAATATATCCCTCAAAAAATCCCTTGCTAAATTAGTTTTTGAAGGATTTTTTGAGAGATTTTTTATTAATTTTTTTTACAAATAGGCCATTTATTATAGAAAAATTTCTCACAAAATCCCTCGGAAATTAATTTTACGATGGATTTTTTGAAGGATATTTTTCATCAAAAATTTTTATTAATAACTCATTAATGAAAAACAAATCCCTCAAAAAATTCCTCGCAAAATTAATTTTCGAGGGATTTTTGTAGGGATTATTTTTATCAAAATTTTTTACAAATAAGTCATTTATTATAGAAATATCCCTCGAAAAATCCTTGAAAATTAATTTTTCTAGGAATTTTCCGAGGGATTTTTTTCATCAAAAAATTTTATTAATAACTCATTAATGAAAAATAAATCCTTCGGAAACTCCATTGCAAATTTCCAAGGAATTTTTCGAGGGATTTTTTTATCAATTTTTTACAAATAAGTCATTTATTATAGAAAAATCCCTCGCAAAATCCCTCAAAAATTAATTTTGTGAGGGATTTTTTAAGGAATTTTTTTCTCATCAAAAAATTTTAATAACACATTAATGAAAAATAAATTCTTCGAAAAATCCCTCGCAAAATTAATTTCCGAGTGATTTGCCGAGGGATTTTTTTTATCAATTTTTTTTACAAATAAGCCATTTATTATAGAAAAATCCCTCACTAAATCCCTCGAAAATTAATTTTGTGAGGGATTTTCCAAGAAATTTGTTTGATCAAAAAATTTTATTAATAACTCATTAATGAAAAACAAATCCCTTGGGAAATCCCTCGCAAATTTAATTTTTAAGGGATTTTTTATTAATTTTTTTATAAATAAGCTATTTATTATAGAAATATCCCTTGAAACATCCATCGCAAAATCATCAAAAAATTCATCGAAAAATCCCTTGCTTTGAGGGATTTTTCGAGGGATATTTTTTTATCAAAATTTTTTTTTAATAACTCGTTAACGAAAATAAATCTCTCGGAAACTCCCTCGCAAAATTAATTTCCGAGAAACTTTTCGAGGGATTTTTTTATCAATTTTTTTTACAAATAAGCCATTTATTGTAGAAAAATCTCTCACAAAATCCCTTGAAAATTAATTTGCAAGAGATTTTTTGAGAGATTTTTTTCATTAAAAAATTTTATTAATAACTCATTAATAAAAAACAAAGCCCTCGAAAAATCTCTCACAAAATTAATTTCCGAAGTATTTTTAAGAAAATTTTTTATCAATTTTTTTTTACAAATTAGCCATTTATTATAAAAACATTCCTTGCAAAATCCCGCAAAAATTAATTTTGCAAGGGTTTCGCCGAGGGATTTTTTTCATCAAAAAATTTTATTAATAACTCATTAATGAAAAACAATCCCTCAAAAATCCTTCGCAAAATTAATTTTGAGAGATTAATTTTATCATTTTTTATAAATAAGTCATTTATTATAGAAATATCCTTTAGAAAATCCCTCAGAAATTAATTTTGCTAAGGATTTTTTTATGGATTTTTTATCAAAAAATTTTATTAGTAATTCATTAATGAGAAACAATCTCTCGAAAACTCTCTCACAAAATTAATTTCTGATTGATGTTCCGAGGGATTATTTTTATCAATTTTTTTACAAATAAGCCATTTATTATCGTAAAATCCCTCAGAAATTAATTTTGCGAGGGATTGTTCGAAGAATTTTTTTCATCAAAAAATTTTATTAATAACTCATTAATAAAAATAAATCCCTCAAAAATCCCTCATAAAATTAATTTCCGAAGGATTTTTTGAGGGATTTTTTATCAAATTTTTTTGTACAAATAAGCCATTTATTATAAAAACATCCTTCGCAAAATCCCTCGAAAATTAATTTTGGGAGGAATTTTTTGAAGGATTTTTTTTCATCAAAAAATTTATTAATAACTCATTAATGAAAAACAAATACCTCGCAAAATTAATTTCTGAGGGATTTGCCAAGGGATTTTTTAATCAATTTTTTTATAAATAAGCCATTTATTATAGAAAAATCCCTCGCCAAATCCCTCGAAAATTAATTTTGCTAGGGACTTTTTAAGGAATTTGTTTCATCGAAAAATTTATTAGTAACTCATTAATAAAAAAAATCCCTTCGAAAATCCCTCACAAAATTAATTTACGAGGGATTTTTCAAGAGATTATTTTATCAATTTTTTTATAAATAAGCCATTTATTATAGAAATATCCCTCAGAACATCCTTCGCAAAATCATCAAAAAAAATCCATCAAAATCCCTCAAAAATTAATTTTGAGAGGGATTTTTTGATGATATTTTTTATCAAAAAATTTTATTAATAAGTCGTTAATGAAAAATAAATCCCTCGGAAAATCGCTTGCAAAATTAGTTTCCCTTGAGGGTGTTTTTTATTAATTTTTTTTACAAATAAGCCATTTATTATAGAAATATTCATCGAAAAATCCCTCACAAAAAAATTTTGCGAGGGATTTTTTGAGAAAATTTTTTTTCATCAAAAAATTTTATTAATAACTCATTAATGAAAAATAAATCCCTCAGAAAGTCCCATGCAAAATTAATTTGCGAGGGATTTTCTGAGAAATTTTTTTATTAGAATTTGTTTACAAGGAACTCATTTATGTTAGAAATATCCCTCAAAAAATCCCTTGAAATATTAATTTTACAACTGATTTTACGAAAAAATATTTTTTTATCGAAAAAATTTATAATTTATTTTTTTTATCGAAAAATTCCTCGGAATTACGAGAAATTTTTTCCTCGATAATTCACACTTTTCTAGTAGTATTGATAATATTGCCATTATCTTCAGCACTCATATCTTCCTAAGCTCGATCGGGTTTCATGGTTCTATGCATGATAAGTCACATGTCCACCGAAAGGCTCCATAAAGATGGCATGTCATTACATGTAAACTTTTGAGAAGCAATTATCTGCATCCGTTATTGTTGCTATATATCTTCTTAACTAAGCCATATAGTAGAAGCCAAACTTTTTAAACTCTTTGGACATAGAAACGAGAAATCGCATTCATTTTTAACGAAGTTCCTGGAGCATCCAGGCAGCCCAAGAGAAAAGCAACTAATCTCCCTTCGCTTGGACATGTTAAGCGGGGCTCCCATAGCTCAAAATATGTGAGGTATTGTCTCTATATATTGCGACTTTATGGGCAACCACCCTCCCTCCAGCTCGCATATGCATTCTTCACAAGCGTTAATGATGCTAATAATAATGAAGGAACGGTTGAGCCACAAAGGGTAGGTGCGGACAAAAACCACTCACCAGAATCGGTCCAGAGTTAACAAAAAGAAGATCTAATTCTTGATAATTTAAGATCATCATATTGATTTTAATATATATCAATTATTAAAGATCATTAAATACTAAAATTATTTTAATTAGTTATTCTTTCTTTATGTTGACACTATATATATATGTTTAGAAGTTTGAGAGGAGAGTGAAGAAAAATTTTTTAAAAATAAAAAATACAAGAAACAAAGATTAAAGGAGGTAGGGTTGGAACCTATAAGTGTTTGGAGGTTCCATAAAATGTAGGAGGGAAAGGTTAAACACCCGCAAACCTCCCAATTTGAGGGTTAAAAATAAAAGGTACGAAGAGCCCTACTAAATTTTTTGTTTTTCCACTTAATTAAAAGAATTACGAATAAAAATATTCCAAAACTCCCCATTTACTTTCATCTCCTTTCTCTTAAAATACATCTTCTAAAGAAGCTCTAAAGAATAATTCCCCCCAATATATTTTGCAAGTATCATAATAATTTATTATTATTATATTATTATTATTAGGGTTCAGCTCTTATACTTTTTTTTTAATAAAAACCTTAATCTCTACCCTCTAACCCACGATACAATACTCTTACTATTAGCCTTTATACTCTTATACAGTGTATGAGAGTTGGGATTATTTATGTCACTACCGGTAAAAAGCCAAAAGCATTATACAATTTATTTTATTATTATAATAATTTTATTTTTAATTTATGATATAATATTATAGTAAAAAATGATTATAATATTATAATTATAATTCTATTATATTTTAAAATATTATAATATTGCAAACTATTATACTATATTATAGTATAATAAGATTATATTATTACAATATAATCTTATGATAGTAAATTCTATTATATTAATATAAAAAATAATATTGAGAAACTTTTTTTATATAATGAGGAGTGTTTTGGTCTTAAATTATAAATTAAGATTAATATCCGAAAGCAATGTTTCTACCACCATCTCTGCCCAGATCATTGGGGACCATGGATGAATCACTCCTGTTGAGGGGTAAAATCACTATGTGTCAATAATCGTGTACGTGGCTAAGGCTAGCTCTGATTTCTGCTCGCTGTGCGATACCCGCCAGGGATAAGTCAGCCTCGGTAGGTCGGGGCACCTTAGCCCCTCACCGTGCCAAAGATTCTCAAGGCGCGGCCCACGTTTCATACCCCCATCCGAGCCTCCACCATCTCTCGGTCCCAGCCGAGCTATCATCTCTCGGTCTCAGCCGAGATATTATCTCTCGGTCCTAGCCGAGCTTCCATCTCTCATTCCCAGCCGAGCTTCCATCTCTCGGTCCCAGCCGAGCTATTATCTCTCGATCCCAGCCGAGTCCTCGTTTCTCAATTCCGACCGAGCTACCATCTCTTGGCCCCTCTGGCCAAACTATCGTCTACCGTCTCTCGCCCCAGCCGAGCTGTCGTCCCTCGGCTCCAACCGAACCATCCCACCACCTGGCTTTTCTAGCTGGTTCCTTCCGATCACTCAGCCTAGCCCGAGTGATCCCCAAACCTCTGCGGAATCCGATGTGGGAAAGCTTAAATCCTTAAGATTCAAAACAAGAATCATATCTGAGAGTGGCCTAGGCCCCTGGGGCCTATGCCTCGCCAAATCTTGAGACATCTACAAGCTCTCCCAGCCGTTGATCCTCTAACTAACTGGATGAATCCTACCGATCTTATAACAAACAGATTCGGATCTTAACGGCTTTTGGACCCACGACGCTCCCAAACAACCAGATGATCTTCTATAAATACCACAGCTTCAGACCCCCTCAAGTACGCGATCCCCCTGCGCACACTTACTCACTGGCTCTCTCTCTCCCTCTCTCTCTGCCCTTGCTTCCGCCATTAGCGCTCCGCTTGGAGCCTCTGGAGGAACTCTTCGGCGAGAGCCTTCTCCTCATTTTGTTGACTGTCGATCTCCATTGACTTGAGCGTCGGAGGGTCTTCCACGGAGGACCACCCCCAACGCCTCTCGCGTAAGGACTGTCTTGCAGGTCCGCCCAGGAGGAAGCCCGTCTCGAAGCCCCATCGCGCCCGAGTCGGAGGATGGATTTCAGCAGCAACAGATTGGCGCTAGAGGAAGGCCACTCCATCAACGGTCACCGCGATGCGACTCTCCCGGGAGTCCCTGCGGCTGTCGGCACCGCTGTTCGGCCCTTGAGTTGATCATCTTTCGCCGCCGGAGGCCATATCCACACTCAAGAGCCGCTGGGAACTGGCTGAAAGGATGACCGGCACAGGCATCCCTCTAGTCCATATTTAAACCACTCCTGGTGAGTGTTTCGATCGGTCGGGTCATTAATCTCGACCTATGGAAACTCAGCACGCGTCACCACTCCGGTGGGCGCTCGCGGGAGGCGAGGGGTTGCGCCCCCTCCCGAGGAGGATCGTTTTGCATCAACGAGGTGCTCGGAACTCCCCACCTTCTCTAGGGACCAGGTCCCTTCGGTTTGTCAAACCCCTCTGAGATAAATGTCCTCGAAAATCTGCCAGGCACCCTCGAATCAGGCGCCTTCAAAAAGGCGCGAAGAAATGTAACGCGTTGGCACGCCTTCCCTGAATGTAACCAAATCGTAAACTTCGGGCACCCCATGCATCAGTCGGGTGACCCTTATCCTCTCTGACAGTCTACACCAGAGGCCAAATAAAATATTATAATCCTTGGCGCGACCGAGCCTGAGCTAAATCTCCGTACCTCGGTTGGGCCGAGCTGAGTTGGAATAGCATATTACGGCCGAACCGAATGATCTCCAAAACTTCCTCCGAATTCGGGTAGCTTACAAGCCCCGGCCGGACTGAGCAATATCTTCGTATCTTGGCCTTAGCAAGGACTAAGCCGCGATAGCGCTGCTGAAATATGCTGCAACATAAAAGGCGCAATATAGGAGTAACAACTCCCCAGCACAAAAGAGGCAGAAGCTAAAGAAAGAAGGAATGAAAAATTTATTTACCCATCAAAAGAAAAGTTACAATCTCCTGAGAGAGCTACAAGTGCATCAAAGCACGGAAAATGAAAATGAGTAAATAGCTCGGCCGAACTGCTCCAGTCAGCTTCGGCTAACGATGATACTTCGGCGTCTGACCCAAGAAATCAGACAAACCAGTCAGCTCGCCCTGATAAGTGGCAAAGCTGGCCTCCCACGGTCCCTCCGGATGAATTAAGAGATCCAAAAGGAGGCATAACCCGTGGATGCTGATTCTGAGGAATCGGGCAAACTAACCAGCTTCCCCCTGGGTGGGATGTTGGGCTGCAGGCCGCTGCCCGATTGAGAGAGCTAGGGGACCATCAGCCCCACGCTGCTCTCAGCTCCCCCTTCCCATGGCAAGGATTCCCCTCAGAGAAGAGACGAGAATCCAGCCCGATGGAGAAGGAAGGCTCTGTGCATGCTACGGGGGTGCCTATGCACTTCCTACCCTACGTCCCCCGTAGCATGCCACAAAGGACACACAGGAAGCGCATATGTGCGCTCTCCATGTGATCTCTGCGTCCCTCCTGTGCGCTCTCCATATGATCTCCGAAACTCATCCCTTGAGGACGAGCTGCTCTTCAGCGGCCCCTTCATCACCCCAACTATCCGGGGGAAGATGACTCGCAAAGGAAAAACTCGGTCCCTCCGCTCTCAGCCTCCGGGACACAGCCATCATAAAAATTTTTCTACGAACACAGAGAAGAAAGTTTTGGGGATGGCCTAACATGGCCCCTTCCTCTCCTTTTTATAGGCAGAATGGATTGGGAGCAACTATCAAGGCAGAAAGCCCCAAGATTCAAAACGCCTAATCCACGCCACCACGTGGGCCCCTGGGATGAAGACAGCGCCTCTCGTTGCGCGCCAAACGCGTCGCCCAAACCATGACGCACGCCGAAAGATTTTCTCTGATCGGATCATGGATCTTAAATGCGAAAAATTGCCCGCCGGTCTTATGGATACGAGCAGACCTGGGAGATCGTCCCGTGAAAGTGACGTCCTCTAATGGCGGATAAGTGCTTGCATCGTATGCTAAAATGACCCGCATTGAAAAAAATCGATATAATAAAAGCCCCTTGAAAAGCACCGAGGCAACCTTTTGCTGGCTACGAAACCGTACTATCTACTTCAGCAAAACGAATGTCGACTTGCCTTGGAAAAGACAAGGCACTGACAGAGCAACAAAGAGGCGCAAAGGCCAAGTACTCCTCGATAAGGACGCTTCAATATCCTCTGCTCTGGCCCAACTGCCTGTCATATCCAGGCATGAACCGAGACATTGCCTTATGCTCCCCTCCAAGGCCAAAGCTGCCTCTACACTTTGGACTAAACCGAAGAGCCTCCTTTCAGTTCGACATAACCGAATGTTATCTTGTACTCCGGCCCGGTCTAAGGTAACTACTTCAATGGTAACAAGATACGTTGTAAGCCCCGGCCTACACCTGGAGTGTATGAGCCCCGGTTAGGGTTGGAGTGCACATCTGATGAATGTAAACCCCGACCTATGCCCAGAATGCGTAAGCGTCGGATAAGGTTGGAGTGCACGTCCTGGGGATATAAGCCCCGGCTAAGACCGGAGTGCGTCTTTTGTCGAGAACCTCGACGAAAACCGAGCGATATGCAGCGTAAGACTTGCACGGTGAAAGCGAGCGTTTCAAAAACAATGGCAAACACAAAAGCTGCAGAAATTTTTCTCTTCATTTATTATAGAAAAGGTGACAGAAAAGAAAAATACATCAGCCCTCACAGGGCTTGTTATTTCCTCCAAGTGCCGCTGAGCTCTCCCCCTGCCGTGGAGCCTGCTCACCCAACTGTTGCTGGAGGGACGCCACCTCCCTCTCCAGCCGACTATTGGCTTCGCGAAGAAGCTCGATCTCCCTTGTAGAAACGGCCAGATACTGCTCGGCCGCCTTCATAATCTGTTCGCGGCCTACAAACAGCAAAGCAAGGACCTCTCCGTCAACTGTTACCATGGTGCGACTCCAGCGCAACCCCCTACGACCGTCAGCACCGCTGCTTGGCCTTCCAGTTGGTCGTTCCCCACTTTCGGAAGCCATTTCAGTGTTGAAAGCCTTGGAAGGTCGGCTGAGGATACGGCTAATGATAGCACTCCTCCACCCTTTTTAAAAGTCCCCCCGGTGGGCATGCCGATCGCCAAGGCTGCTAACCCGAACGTTACGACTACGGGACATGTCGCATGTCACCACCTTAGTGGGCGTTCACGGGAGAAAAGTTCTGCCCCCCAACTGAGGAGGCTCATTAATAATCCCACGGCGCTTAAGGCATGCCCACGTCTTTGCCCTTGATAAGTTGGACTACCTCGGTTCTGGCCAAGATGTTTCCGTAATTCCTGGCCCTGTCCAGTCGACCTACAGCATCTCTCATTTCCAGCTGAGTTATCACATCTTGTGACTTCAGTCGAGCTAGATCATCTCTCAGCCCCTGTAACCGAGCTATGTTGCATCTCGGCTCCTTCATCAGGGCTATCCCTATACCTTGGCCTCGACCAAGATGTTCACTCAGATCCGAGCTAAACCGACCAAACGGCTCAAATAATCCATAGGTTGCTCGCGGTCGAGAAAAAGACTTGAGACAAGAGATCGTCCGAAAAAGGCCATCGAATAGAAACGAAAGGCTCATTCATTAAAGACTCCAACCGAGTTACAAGTTTGAAAAACAAAAACAAAAGCATACTGATAACCCTTAAGAATCAGGGTTAGGAACGGCCCCAGCAGCCTCAGCAGCTTCCTCAATGACATTCGGGGGAGCTTGACTTGTCTCGCCCTTTTCAAAACTATTGTTTCCCCGGTGATATGACAAGTATGCCCTTCAGGGGCCGCGGCCTCACTGGCATCCGGAGCAACGTCAGGATCGGCGTCCGAAATATCATCATACTCATCCTCTTCATCCCCTGGGGAGCAAGCTTTGAAGGTTCCGATATCCAAGAAGGAGAGGTCCCATTCTGGATGCTCCTTGGATATTTTACTTCGAGTGTCCTCCACACCAGCTGGAAGGCGTCGGCGCAAGTTGCATCTTGTTCGCCCCTGAACAAAGCGAACCGCATTTTAGTTTCAGCCACTTGGCTTCGTAGCGAGGCAACCTGCCCCTCAGCTTCAGCAGCTTGATTCCGCAATAGGGCAACCTGCCCCTCAGCTTCAGTAGCTCGATTCCGCAGTAGAGCAACCTGCTCCTCGGACTCGCTGACCCGCCTCTCGAGCTCCGAGCTCCTCCCTCGACTAGAGGCCAATTCCCCATGCAGGGTCCGCGTCTGGTTTTGATTCTCCAGCTTCACCTTTTTCATCTGTAAAAACAGGGTTAGCCAATGCCACGATGAGCCAGTAAAGGGGGGGTAGGACCATACCTTCTCCTCCTGCCAAGCTAGCGTCTTAGTTAGCTCTTCGACCTCGTCAATGGCCCTCAACTTATCAGCCCTAATTAGCTTGATTCTGCTCTTGAGGTCATTGATCCTCGACTGCCTATCATCAGCCTCTCTCCAGGCTTGGGAGAGCTTGTTGTCGAGCTGGGTCATCTTTTCCTGGTGCCATTTGATATTGTCGTCCCTGTCGGCAATGTCTCGATCGCGCCGCCGTACCTTCTCCTCCACTTCGCCAAGCATTCTGCTCAGGCGACTTCTCTCTTCGGCGGCCTCTCTCCTTTGCCTGCTTAGATTTTGTTAAACTATTTCTTAACAGTTTCCATTTCTTTGGAATGCCTGGATTTGATCCGAGATAGCTCCAAGCATGCGTCGTCACACTTCGCCAGGAGCCCCCATAGCTCCTTCACTTCAAGCTGTAGCTTGGACACTTCACCTTGGGTAGCCTGATGCAATACCTTCATCCTTGCCAGATTCTCATTACTGGTGCCCAGAAGTTGCTCAAATGTGTCAGACGCCTCCGCCGCGATTGAAGCTCGGCGCTGACTCTCCTAGCCTGGATGCTGGCCCCTGTTGCCAGGCTCAAGCGCCAGCACAGCGCCCTGGTAACCAAAGCACTCTGCAAAATGAAACTCAAATGAGGAAGGCACGATCGAGCTAACCAGGAAACATTCGCTACTCGGGAATAGTAGCTTACCCGGGAGACGTAAGACCTGGCTAACCCCATGAGGGTGGAATTGTTGATCTCAGGAAGAAGGTGGATATCCTTCACCATGTTCCGCTGGCCGAATGCGGCATCGACAAGGTCCAGGTCTGCAAACTTATCCACCGAAGGATCCGCGCCCAGGTACAAAACCGACCTCATTATGGCAGCAAACGCCGCTTCGATGGCCGAGTCCGAGCTACTGGGCTGACCATCCCCGCCCGAAGGATCGATCCGGGCAACCTCCGATTGAGAAGCCTTTGACCTCTCAGCCTCCTCCAGTAGAATTCCAACCTGGCCTTCCTCGGATAACTCGGCCAGCCCAAGTATCAGTTTTCCTGAAGCTTTTGCGGAAGAGGCTGCGACTGCAAGATTCTCGCCTTGCCCTATCCCTCATCCGGACTTCTTCCCTCGGTCGCAGGCACCCGCTCTTCCCCTGTGGGCTCCGCCAAGTCTTCAGTCTGTTCGTCAGTTGCCCCAACCTCGCCAGGAAGAGGCTCTCCAATCATAAGCTCCTCGCGAGTCTCTACTGCAACCGACCCAACGTCACCGCCTTTAAATCCCTTTGGGGGAGGCCCTCCAATAAAGAGCTCTTCTTGAGCTCCGGCGGTTGCAGTCATCCCTTCCTGTCCTCCTGCCAGGGCTAGGGATATTTCTTCGTTCGGAGGAGAGCCCTCAGGGGCATCGACCTCCGCCGAGCAAGCCATTGGCTCATCTTCCAGAGGAGGGGCGTCCGGACAAGCCGACGGAGTCTCGTCCGAGCTGTCACTATTTCCACCACTGGGGGACAAGGGACCTCAGCAGTCCTCTTTGGCTCCTCCTCTATTTTCAGCACCCCCGCCGTGGTTACCCCAACCTCCGGCAAGCGCTCTTCGGAGAGGCGAGCCCTCTTCTCGGGCCTGCGTCTCTCTCCACCGCTGCTCTCACCTAGGCGCTTGCTTGTCCCTTTCTTTATGCAGCCCGATGCTCAGACTTCTTGGCTGCAAGAACAGAACAAGCGGTCAGACCGAGATACCTTTACTCGAGTAAAACCAACGGGAAAATGAAAAAACCCACCATGCGGGTCGAGGGGGCTAAGCCCGGCGGCGAAGAGAGCCTCCTCAGACAGCAAATCGTTGGCCGAGAAATCCTGCCATCGCGGAAGGCTTCCAGATCCTCCTCCTCCTGTTCAGATAAAGTCAGATGTGCTTCCACATCCCGCACAAAGTTTCCCCATCCTCGAGAAAATCGGAACCAATGTTCCCTTCAGCGATAAAGAATCAGATCTTCCATCCCTTTATGGATGACGGTTTATCCACGATTGTCTTGAATGACCTCCGGGGATCGATGTAAGGCCACTCCGATTTCCTCCCAGGTATCAGGTGGTAGCAAGCGTAGAATAAGGGCAAAGTAGCTGTTACCTTCACTTGGCTACACATCGAGATAAATCCGATGATGCTCCGCCAGCTATTGGGGGCTACCATCGTCGGACAGATGTCGTAGAACCTCATGATCTCTTTCACCAAAGGATAGAGAGGAAATCGGAGGCCCGCCTTCAGACTATCTTCGTAAAGAAAGACACCATGCTCCAGTTCTTGCGAAACCCTAAGCTCGGGCCCCGACAAGCGCGGGAGGATATCCGAGGGAATGCTATATTTCAGGCGAAGTTTCCCCAAATCCTTAGCAGTGATCTTCGAAACCATATCGTCGGGGCTCATCATTCTGCTCGCCGGAAGGAGCACCGAGCAAGATTGCAGAGAATACGGGAAAGCAAATCCCTCCAGAAGAAAGGAACACTGCGAAGGGAAATGGTATCGTTTCGACTTTGCTTCCTCCCTAAGGAAACCGCCTCAAGAGAAGATAAGGCATCTCGCCCGAGGCACCCGGAACCGCCTCCATAAACGCCGTGAAAATCGGGATTTATTACGTGGTGATTCCCTAACCGTCGCCCCAAAGGAACCTTACCCACTAAGGCATGGCGGCCGCGCGGCATTAAATAGGACATCATTGCGCGGGCCGTCTAATCCGGATCCTTCCGTTCAAATCGTGCCACCTAGACTTATACTCCCTATGCCCGAACCTACGCTTCGAACTAGGGAGTGGGGGGCATGTGTTGAGGGGTAAAATCACTATGTGTCAATAATCATGTACGTGGCTAAGGCTAGCCCTGATTTCTGCTCGCTGTGCGACACCCACCAGGGATAAGTCAGCCTCGGTAGGTCGGGGCGCCTTAGCCCCTCACCGTGCCAAAGATTCTCAAGGCGTGGACCGCGTTTCACACCCCCATCCGAGCCTCCACCATCTCTCGGTCCCAGCCGAGCTTCCATCTCTCGGTCCCAGCCGAGCCCTTGTTTCTCGGTCCGGCCAAGCTACCATCTCTTGGCCCCTCCGGCCAAACTATCGTCTACCGTCTCTCGGCCCCGGCCGAGCTGTCGTCCCTCAGCTCTAACTGAACCATCCCATCACCCGGCTTTTCTAGCTGGTTCCTTCCGATCACTCGGCCTAGCCCGAGTGATCCCCATACCTCTGCGGAATCCGACGCGGGAAAGCTTAAATCCTTAAGATTCAAAACAAGAATCATATCTGAGAGTAGCCTAGGCCCCTGGGGCCTATGCCCCACTAAATCTCGAGACATCTACAAACTCTCCCAGCCGTTGATCCTCTAACTAATCGGATATGAATCCTATCGATCTTATAACAAACAGATTCGGATCTTAACGGCTTTTGGACCCACGACGCTCCCAAACAACCAGGTGATCTTCTATAAATACCACAGCTTCAGACCCCCTCAGGTACACGATCCCCCGTGCCCACTTGCTCACTGGCTCTCTCTCTCTCCCTCTCTCTCTCTGCCCTTGCTTCCACCATTAGCGCTCCGCTTGGAGTCTCTGGAGGAACTCTTCGGTGAGAGCCTTCTCCTCATTTCTGTTGACTGTCGATCTCCACTGACTTGAGCGTCGGAGGGTCTTCCGCGAAGGGCCACCCCCAACGCCTCTCGCATGAGGACTGTCTTGCAGGTCCGCCCAGGAGGAAGCCCGTCTCGAAGCCCCGTCGTGCCCGAGTCAGAGGACGGATTTCAGAAGCAACAACTCCTACCCCAATTAATGCCAAATTAATGCGGCATAGTCTTGAGACTACCCACCATGGCTAACTACTTGCATTGATGGTGTTGGATGCATCTCGACCTCGATCTCTCCATTTAAAGGGCCTGCCGCTAATGCTATCTTCGATCCGCATTGCCTATCCACAAGCTAGCCATGGCTCCCTCAACGTTTCATGCCCTTCGCTTGTCCGTCTCCCTTTCGCTTTGCCTGCTTAACTCGGTGGGCTCGGATTTTGCGGCAGATCGGCGGAGTGCGCTGCCCAGTTGGTTGGGCTATCGACCTGCCTGACCTTCGTCGGGGGCGATGGTAGGGCTCCCACTCCCGACTGCTGCAGTGGCCTCAAACAGGTCTTGGCCAGGAGCTTCAAGTGCGTCTGCATGCTGATCAAAGACCGAAACGAGCCGGAGCTTGGGATCAAGATCAACGTCACCCGCGCGCTAGCTGTCTCTTCCTTCCACGTGTGATGCGCCGGCCAACGTCTCTGATTGCCCAAGTATGCATGGCTTTGTGGAGGTCTCTCACGAGGACGAGGGTTCGTTCGTGGCCTTGCGTTTTACTCTGGTGATTGGCGTGTTTTGCAGGGGTTCTGAAGCTGCCTCCTAACTCGACTGAGGCCAAGGTTTTCGAGCAATTCGGCAATGCAACTGAGGCGTCTTTTAAGGATGGCAACGGTAGGAAGCAGTACTTTTATTTGAAAA
>UESW01005106.1:613224-667503 GCA_900491605.1 Calamus simplicifolius
TCTCATTTAGCTATCTAGCACATATATTAGGTGAAGAAATACAAACTTAAGCTACATTGTATTTCACCATCTAATATATACTTCAAGCCAAGGTAATATTAAGTTTTAAAAATTTACCTAGCATAACTAGCCAGATAGTAAAATTAAGTTTTCTATCCCTACTCACCTTGGAGAGAAGAGAATGCTGAGAAACCCTACTCCCTCGCCTATCTTGTAAGAGAAAAGAGCCATGAAATAAGATGCACAATGCCCAAAGCCAAAGGTAGTTAAAGATAGCTTGAAATTAATGAGCACTCAACATCCATGATTACAATTTCCTTTCTATTTTTTATTCATTGCTATCAGGCATGTTTGCTCTTTTGGGTTAAGCTGCTTTAAGTTATGTTATCTAGAAATATAGATTCAAGCAAAATCCTTCATATATGAATTTTATCTTTCTAATTAAGGTCATATTATGTAGATTTACTAAAAGGATCATTGGATAAACGGATCGTTTGGTTATACCTCAATGATCTCAAATTGCTCCTATCTCTAAAATTATTGCCCAATCTATTGATCCTAAATTCATCCTTAAGGACAAAGATATTCAAGATCACTTAGGACAATAATCT
Source organism: Calamus simplicifolius (assembly GCA_900491605.1). NCBI lineage: Eukaryota > Viridiplantae > Streptophyta > Magnoliopsida > Arecales > Arecaceae > Calamus > Calamus simplicifolius. Next base: position 613,836 of record UESW01005106.1, read on the forward strand.
CGAACTAAGATTTGAAGGCCAAAATATCCTACGTCTATAAAGAAAAAGATGTGTAATAAAAAATAACCTAGTATTATTTTCATAAAATATGATATAATTTACTATTATAAAACTATATTACAATAATATAATATAGTGCTATTATTTTATAATATTATAATTGTATAATAATTATATCATATAATTATTTTTTACCTTATATATATATATAAAGAATGTTGCTATTACATTCTTATTCTCATGGGGCATAGATAATTTCAGAATAAAACAGATTTACTTAGATTTACTTACTTTTTGTTCAGATAAAATACGTACAGTTTCTCCTTGCAATAATTACATAGCATCATGTACACATGACAACATTGTCATTATCTTTAGATAAAAGAGCATAAACATCTCAATTTTGATCATCACATAATTTCATTAGATCAAGTAGGACCAGTTGGATGGGACGCTTGAAGATCCTAAAAGTGAGGAGCACAATGGCACCATGGATTAGCTCAGAAGTTGCTGAATGAATTTATAAGAAAACAAGGATTGTTAATTAAGATCAGTATTCGTGACGTAATTTTTAACTTGTTCATCTGCTTTCAAACTAGACGTTTAGAGCAGATCCATCTCTAATCATCATCCATTAATCATCTTTTATCTTGGGCTGTTGAGAGCTGGAACGCATAATTATTTGCTATCGTTGCAGTGAAAGGAAGCTCGAACTCCATGAGCGGCGCCATCGCTGGGGTCGCGATGAGAGGGCTGGGAGCGAAGATGGGCTTCGGGTTGTGGACTTCCACTCTTCTGATCCTTCCTTTGGTCATCACGATTGGTTTGGAAGCTCACAGAGAGCTCGAAACAAACAACAATGTCTAAGCCTATTTTTATCGGTTCTCTAAAAGACAAATATTTGGTTTCAATAAATATGCAATTAATTCCTTGTTTTTTCTAAGATATCATGAAAGGATGCATGATTTGATGATTGAGCCCTAGCCAATGTGGTAAAGATCACGATTTAGGTCGGGAGCTGGTTAAATATATTTCCGCTTAAATTGTTTACATATAAAAAAGCCATATATATGATTTAGAGACTGATGCTAATATATCAAGTGATTAAAAAAAAGCACATATTATTTACTTTTTTTGAACTATTCAATGTTTGACTAGCTGATATATATCAATACCTTAAATCATATATATGATTTCTAATATGTATGTAGTTTAGAGATAGTAAACTATATACTATAATATCATATTTAAGTAAAATATTTCTTTCTTATTTTATAGTATAAAAATAAATTTTTATTTATGCATGGCTTTTAATTCATCAAATATTCATAAAAATATGTATAAATAATTTTCATAATTTAAATGTTATATCTTTATAGTATTTTTTTTCTAATGTATAAAATAATCAAAGTAAAATAAGTTTTTTAATGAAGTACATGGCATGTCTGATAACATATAAGGGTAAAGGTATTCACTAATTTAAGTAGCCGACAAGATACTGTAACCCATCAAGAAGAATTGTTCACAACTTTAGATGCGCAACTTATTCCTTAATTTCAGTATTCCACTATGTTTGAAGGTCTTGATCATGTCAATCATGATAGTGAGCACCATCAACCTCTAATCATAAGGAAAAATGGAAAAAATAAAAGTAAACCAAATGATTAAGGATGCAATTCGGGCTCATGAAACTCGGTTTCCCTCAACCCTAACCCTAACCCTATTTGTAAAATGTCAACCCTAACCCTAACCTTAATCCTAACCCTATTTGTAAAACCTCAACCCTAACCCAATTTTTAAAAATCGAGTTGGAATTCGGGTTGATGGAAAAAAAAAAGTAAAATGCTTTTTTCAAAGTAAATAAACACCGAATTATGGATCCCAGAAATGGGAAAACAAAATTTCTTGCTGAACGCATAAGGTAGACTCAGGGCTTTAACAATGTATAAAAAAAAGTCTTTCCTGAAATAAAGAAGAGGAGGAGGTGCCGTAAACAAAGAAGAGAAGAAGATGGAAAGTGAAACGAAATATGCGGATGTCCCGCCTTTATGTTTATCTTTCTTTTCCTCGTCTGCGATCGACGACCTTACCCTCCTCACCCTCAAGTTGGCCATCTCGTCCGATCTGACTGGAGCCCTCAACGTTTCAAAAATCTGGTACCGATAAGCTACCTCCCGTTTGGGTAACCCTCAGGTTCGTATTATCTCAGGTTCGGGTTACGGTCAACCCAAATCCGGATTAATTGTAAATCAGGCCGGGTTAAACCCGGGTCTTTCAGGTTCGGATTGGGCAAACATGAGTTTAAACAATGCTATAAATCGGGTTCGGCGGGCTGGATTCGGATTGAACTCGGCCCAAGTTGCATCCCTACAAATGATTGTGCTTCTATGCATTTAAATTCAATAATTGAAGCAATTTATATGATAAATATAGGTAAAGATAGATCTTGTGATGCTCAGCGAAGTGAGATGGATGCCAATACAACATATAGTTGCTAACTTGATCCAAAGCCTACAATTGGCACACCAAAGAGAATAAAAGAAAAAGGACTCTTTGTTGGATCCACTGATCAGGTCTATTAAGAGAGAAAATAAGAAAGAGAACAAAAAGTAGCTTGGTCTCATGATCCATAGATAACAAAAATAAAGATGGGTTGTGGCTCACTAGGCCCACTATATTAAGTAATGGTCTTTAGCCTGTTTCTTTACTTTTATTGAAGAGAAAGAGAAAGAGAGAGAGAAAGGAGAATGAAAGAGCATGAGAGAAAAGATAGAAAGCAAGGTAGAAGATAGAGAGAGAGGGGCAAGTGTGAAGGAGAAGCACTTTAGGCTAAGGATTGAATTTTATAGGTCATGCAACATCAATGAATAATTGGTAAAGTCAAAAATAGTATCCTTGACTAGCATCTCACCACCACAAGCTCATAGAAAGAATCTAGAATATAAGCTAAATATGTAGGAAGAGGGTCTTGATGCAGACAATGAAAACTTTGAAGCAGATTGATCATTTCTCAACGACCAAGTGGCCGAATAATTAAGTGGTTATCGGGAAGAAAATTATGATGCATGGAGTCTAAAATAATGTATAGTAGCAGTGATCAAAGGGAAAAAAAAATTAAAGAGAGAACGGCCTACCTTAATTTTGTAGCACTTTTATTTCAAAACAAAGTTGACACCTCTAAATGGGGTAGAATCAAATAAATTGATCCTAATAGCTTCTCAGCAAGAACTGATGAGCAATAATGATAAAAAATCAAGAAAATAAAAGAGAGAACAGGTGGAGGGCTTTTACTTCATCTTTTGCAAGGTTATTCAAGGGCAACAAATAAAGGAAATTTTATCAACAAAGTGAATAGAAATGCAGGGCAATCGATGGTAATATCTTAAGAGAGAAGGGATTAATTTAAATGGAGGAAAAAACCTAAGGCTGTTCTTTCTAATACGATGGTTTTTGGAAATTCGACTTCCATCAATTGTTGAGAGTTTGATTCCAATCAAAAGTCAACCAAACTCCCCTCATGTGCAATGCACTCTCCCACCCAATTTGGTTAGGTTGATGGTATCGTGGACAAGTCAAGTGGATTAAACCTAGGTTTGTTTTGAGTTAAACCAAAAAATGGTTGAATATTATCGTTACAATGACTAAGAGAGGATAGATTTTAAAATATCTTTATTAAAAGGTTTCTCTTGAATTAAGATAAGTATGCTCGTCATGAAGTTCCATCCTAAACTTGGTGTATTACTTTATTTTGTAATCAATGAATATATTGTATATAAATTAATATATTTTATAATGATATACTTGATTTAACTAGAGATAACTCAGGAGCATTTGATGTCATCCAACCTCATCCATACCCATGAATATATTTTGAAAAATTATAAATATCTAATTCTCCTTATATAAAATATTCCATCGACTCGGGTGAGCTCTCAAAGTCACTCGTAAACTTTTCTAGCTCTAAGCCGGTATAGAAATATACTCTATGATATTTATGACTATGTATAGAAGGAGATAATCATGACATTTTAATATATTTTATATTAAATATTCAAGTAGATTTTAGGTCACACCCTTATTCTAACATGCAACAGAGTACTAATGACATCATAAATAGTCATCTTAATACATGATGCATTTCATAGGTGGATACATTCCGAAATGCTATCACATTCTTATGCAATGTCGTTGCTTTTTTTCTAATCTTTCACATCAATGGATGAAATTTGTTGAAGAAGAATTTAATAACGCATAATCTCAATACAAGAAACAACCTTTAATCAAGAACTCGGCCTAAGAACTCGCCATCTTTTCTTAATTTTTAGTGCTCAATCAAAAAATACTTGAGAGACTTTAATTAAAGTTTCTTTCAAGAAAAATCTCCAGACGCTTAAGTTAGTAACGAGAACCAAAAAAATATAAATATAAAAATAAAAGAAATAGAAAAAAAAAAGAATAAGTCTTGCACAACCGTCAATTGAGGCATCGGTGCTTTACTTATAGGAGTTTACAATGGTTAGCTATGAGTTAAACTTCTTGAAAATGAGTGGCTTTAAATTATTTATTAATCTTAAGCCACTTTTTGAAGCAATTAAGATGGCACAGAATGATCCGAACCATTTGATATTAACCAATCATGAGTTAACCCATGGATTTTGGATTTTTCTTTTTTTTTTATTAAATGATTTCTTCCATGTTCCACCGGAGAATCCCAGCAACCCAATCTCTGGCGTTTATATTATATTAATTTTATTAAAATTTGATATATTGTTGGTCCGTTGAATTACTAACATGGTATGAAAGCCTGCAGCTTTCCATATCACTTCATTTTCCCTCCTTTGTTTTTATCTACGCCGGTACCTATCTTCCAACAGCCTTAATTAGCTTCTGAAATCTACCAGCCGATATGGTATGTTATCTAAAATAAGTATTATTAATTAATTTATTATCTAAAATATTATTCAATTAAGAACCAATGAAATATTTCTTCCATATATGAGTGGAATTGACATTACGTATTAAATTAGGTAATTATCCACCGGAGAATCCCAGCAACCCAATCTCCCCTGCCATCACGTATAAAATCTGGCGTTTATATTATATTAATTTTATTAAAATCTGATATATTATTGGTCCGTTAAATTACTTCCTCTTTAAGTCTACCAGCCGATATAGTATATTATTTAATTAAGAACCAATGAAATATTCCTTCCATATATGAGTGGATTGACATTACAATATAACCAGAGTATATATTCCTTCGCTTGCTTCTAAGATTCCCCTGCCATCACGTATCTAGACTTTCCTGCTTATTATTGGTAAATAGAAAGCAATTTTTATGTGGCAATGAAATCTAGCAAGAAGACATGGATTATAATTAAGGCGTAACCAAACAGTTATCCAATATAGTTAATTTTCAAAATAGAAATAAATGAGATAAAGGATATGAAAGGATAAAAAATTTATGGGCGGTGGTAAAACAACGGACGCTGGTCAATCTCCCCTGTCATCACGTATTAAATTAGATATTATCTACCGGAGAATCCTAGCAACCCAATCTCCCCTGTCATCACGTTAAATTACTTCCTCCATTGGCTTTCTATATCACTTCATTCTCCTTCTTTAAGTCTACCAGCCGATATGGTATGTTATCTAAAATAAGTATTATTAATTAATTTATTATCTAATATTATTCAATTAAGAACCAATGAAATATTCCTTCCATATATGAGTGGGATTGACATTATAATATAACCAAATTTGGAGTATATGTTCCTTTGTTTCAAAGCTTATTCCAATCAAAGATCGTTCAAGGATGGTATGTAGACCATTATGGGACAGGCTTCCAAGATTCCATTGCCATCACGTATCCAGACTTTCCCATAACTAGCCTATTATTTGTTATACCAAACATGACCCGTATATACCAAATATTATAACATTATAATTTATAAATAGTCCAATTATCGCAATACACAACCCAAAAATCTGGATCCAAAACTCTTTCGCAGAGAGATCATGGAGGCATCGTCGATAGCGATCATGGAGGCATCATCGACGGCAATCATGGACGAGATTATCGTCCGCTTGGTCCTAGCGCTGATGCTTTTCGTGGGGATGTACCGGGCCATCATCATCCTCATGAGGATGCTTTTCGTGGGAGTGTACAGGGCCATCATCATCGTCAAACTCTTGAAGAAGCGTCCCGAGAGGCGATGGAAGCCCATGCTTGAGAAAGAAGCAATGGATCGAGTGAACGCTGTGTTGCAAAGAAAGCTCAAAGAAGTCGAATCAGGGATTGGAAGGCTACTGGAGCACCCTCCGTCGACGTATATCCATGACGACGACGACGAAAGGAAGGTCACTGCTCGAAAGATTGATTTCATCAAGAATCTGCTTACGGCCGAGATGAATTCACGCTCTCCGCACAGGCTAGAGAACTTGATTCACATAGCCACGAGGCTGTCCATCCTTCAGAAGTCCTTTGTCGAATGGGCGAGTCCTACCAGCAAGTTGGATGAGACCTTTGCCAACGGGGTGGAATCAGCAGACAACGATGGGGCCATCGACAAGTGTCCTGATACGTCGGCCTCGGGCTCATGCACTAAATCTAAAGCAGAAGCAATGAAGCATGAGAAGAGGGTCAGGAAACGTGTTTTTACAGCTGAAGAGAAGGGAAAACATGAAGAGAAAATCTGAAAGTGGCAGGCAAAAGAGATGAGAAGAGACAGAAGAAGACAGTTGGGGAAGTAGAGAGAACTGAAGAGAAAGCAGGGGAGAGTAAAGACGAGATAATTGGTGAGAAGAAGCCGGGACAATGCCGTGGGGTGAGGAGCTGCATGGCCATGGGCTGCGCAGCAATAGCAGGATTCACGAGTGCATTGATTTTAGTGGCACTCGCAAATATCGCTTACGTGGGGAAGACGGTTTACCTTGTCCCAACCTGAGATGAGATGGATGCCTTTCTTCTTTTTATTTTTAATCGAATGAATCTTTCTTAATTTTTTAGTTTAGTTTCATTATGTACAAGTTTAAAGATATATGTTGACTGAGTCATCGATATAGTGCAATTTATGGTTTAGAATCGTTTGATTCACTTAACCGGCACACCATTGGCTTAGTATGAGATGATTGGTATGCTGTTGATCTGGTACTAATGCTCTGTACTGAGTCGCTTGATGGTCGCAAAATACCAAGGGGATCTACTCCTAGGTCTGGACGCAATTGATCAACCTTGCCCATTGCAAGAAGTGCATGAGGAGCACTACATATGAGAGAACCATATCGAAATTATAAAATTGTTTTAGGAGCAAACTGTAACACATGGAATCTGGTCCCAACAAAGAATAAGAAACATACCTCCCTAACTGCAATTTTTTCCAACCCTTCTAAAAGAGTGTGCACCTGATACAGTGCAAGAGTATTTTCAATGAGACTGTAACAAAACATCAAGCCAGCTTAAGTGTTTTATGTTAACAGAATGCTAGGATGAAAACCTGCCAGAGTTTAACATCTCTGAGATCTTGATGAACTTTCACATGTGTATTAGCCTGCCCAGAGTGACCAAGGGGAAAACAAAAGAGGGAGAAGACAGACCAGAATAGGCCCAAACACTGCAGCAGAATAGCATTAGACATCTCAATGAAAACATGACATCATGCTCCTGGCATGAAACTGCATGAGCTTCACATAAATTTACACCAGCATTTGACCTCCTATGGCACCACAACTCCTACAGGTCTAACAATTTATGAACCAGCCTATGACTACTTTTGCTCATGTTATGAAACTTGTGCAAGTTAACTTAGCCACTAAGATGGCCTCTTGAAATATGGAAGCATGAGATAATTGAAAACACTGGGTAGAAAAAGTTTGTTTCTATAAATACCTAAATCGTATAAATTGCTTACACTATCATCGATCCTTAGGGCAAACCATGATCTACCATGCTTTCAAAAGATTTTGGCACTCTGTAAGAATATTTAAAATAATTTATTTATCATGCTACACTTGCATATAAAAGCACAACAATACCAAGGACCCAATAAATTTAACTAAGCTTTTTCCCGAAACTTTACAATGAATCCAAATTTTTAGCAATGAATTTTTTTTTTAATAATCCTTAGATAGGTTTGGCTGAAGAATCAGGGGAAAAAAAAAAGACCAACAGATATTTTAAGATTTTAGAGAAACTTAAAACAATGATGCACAAATGAATTTTGAACTCGGTTCAGAAATCAAGCTGACATATTTCTCTATATGTTAGTTATATTTTCCACTTGTATCCTGGTCATTGGATGTGCCTGTCTGCTAATATATTTCCAGAGATGTCTTTATTCTTGCAGGCACACATTTATGTACATTTCTATACATGTGTATGTGTGCCTATGTCTAGTATGTGAAGGCAAGTGGATAGGAGATAGAATGTTATTGCTGTCAAGATCATTTTAAGCCAAATTATGCAGGAATAATGCTTTGCCTACTTGGGCACAGAGTTCATATTTATTTCCCTCATGTATGTGAAAATCTAATATTTCTCCTTTTGACTCATTTCTTGAAGAGGAGGCAGATCATATTGGTTTTTGTTAAAAGCCAACAGTTACTTGGGTTAAACATTGTCTTAAGTTTCCCAAAGCTCCCCATTTTGTAAGCTATGAAGAAACATTTTACATATAATTTCTTTTATTTTTGCAAAATTCTCAATTACATGGATAGGTGAGTGCTCCATTTTGCATATAAGTATGCAAAGGTAACCAGACTATGCATATTATCACAATAGCATAATTCTCAATTACATAGACAGGCGGGTGCTCCATTTGGAGGGGCAGAAGGTGATTACATAATCTTTGGAGTAGCAATTCACCAGTGGAGATGGAGTGTCATAAGCATAACTGAAATAAGAAGGGCAAGCATCCTTGAACATCTTAGAGTACATGCTGGCCTTGCACTTCTCTGGCTTCCCATAGGAATTTCTACAACAGAACACATCCAAATCAAATGCCAGGCATGCACTCTTGCATGCAATGATGGCTCCACTTTGATCTAAAACCTGGAGTTCTTGTGGGCACATGCTGTTAATGCTCTTTGTGCACCCGCCAATCCAACACTTTTTATCAGCTGTCTTTGTTGAGATAGAAATGGGCAGATTGTACCCATCAACCAAACTAACATCATAGAAGCTAGGCTTGCTCTTATTTGCCTGCAATGAAACCTGCGCAAGCCAATGCACAAATAAGTAAAAAAGAGCATTGATTTTGTTGATAGGCATTACTCGCATTTTCTTCTCTATAGAATTTTGATATCAAGAAAAAATTTTGACTGCAATGCAACAGTTGTCATACTCTCTTTCTGGACAATCATACAATGTACACATATAAATTCTGACACATACTTCAGGAAATGGATTTTGTTTTTTTTTTAAAGCAAACTGATGTCCAGTCCTTCAATGGACTGGATTATAACATTTAGTTTCTAGTTTGTCCATCATACCAATATATATAATTATCTTTCCATTATACATAATTATTTTTTATCTTCTCACTGTATATAACAAACAAAAGTATGAACAGTTATTGTGGCCAAAAATTAAAAATAATTGGTATGATGGACTAGATGTTACTTGATTGATCAACAAGAACTAAAGTTATGGTCTAATCTACTAAAGGGTTGGACATCAATTTGCTTCTTTTTTTTCGCTTATTCAGGATTCTGAAAATGTTGCTTTGGGTATAGATTTACTTTCAAAACTTAATTTAATGGTATTTGTTAACACATCAGAGTTTGTTAGCTTACATAAGGGCATTTTGTGAGAAACAAATCCACTTCAATCCAGTTTAATGTTTCATTATGAAAGCCATTAGAGTCCTGCAATGTTGAACACTCTTAATAAAAAAAAAATCTACCAGGAACTTTAGACAAGCAGGGGAGAGTAGAAGGTCCAGTACTGCCTCAGGTGTTGATCGAGTAAATTGAATCAGGTGACCATATTTCAAACATTGGAAGAACAAACACTAATTCATGGCCAGCCTAGCTACTTCAAATAGGTTCTCATCCATAGGCTAATGAATAAAATTCTGTCCAAAATAAAAGATAAACAACAAACAATGAATCAACTCTGGTTATGGATATTTTCTGACCATACTTTCTGTTTGGTTGTCAAGTTTGCCTAAATTTAAATAAAATTTAAAAATAAGTTCTATGAATAACAAATTTTACCAGGTTTTTATAAAACTTCTGATGATCTATTCTGTTAAAACTCACCATCAGCCAAATAGGCTTACCATTGGCAGTAGAATGAATATAAAGAAGAAGAAACATCCTACCTCCACAAGAGTGGCAGGAGGCAGGCCAACAGTTCCATTGCACGAGAGCAGGCTTTGGCAGTCGCCAGTTTGGCATCCAGGTTTAGAGGTGGAGTTGAAGTCGCAGCCGGTTCTGGCCCAGAATCGCCCATTCCATGTGGGTGGTGCTTGGACTCGCTTGGTTTGTCCGGATGGAAGGAAGAAGCCACCCTCAGCAATCACAGGATGGCCGGCGTTAGGGGCAGCCGCCGGCCATATTGGGAAGGGGCACTTGTTAACGATGTAGAATGCCACCATCTGTCCATTCACAAGGCCACCTGAAAGAAAGAAAAAAAGAAGGTTATTTGGTATTAGTTTCAAATAACAATGAATGAGATCTAAATCTGACCATAACCATCATGAGAAGCATGCATTGATCATCAACGTTGAATTAATCAAAAGTAAACGATTTTATTCTCATTTATCACTTTGATATCAATTTGGCTTTCTTCAGACCATTGATTCATGCATCTAGTAGCATTGATAGGGTGAGCAATTGTGATTGTTTTGTCATGGTGAATAAATTAGTGGGAAGATATATATTAATAGGTGTCTTACCTCTGTCAGCATGCAAGCTAGTGTGCAGGAATTCCAGGCAAAATTTTAACATAATATCTCTCAATCACTTCTGAGAATTCTTGACCCAAAGGCAGTTCAATTCAACTAGAGATGACCCCCAACTCAGGCCTCAGCTCATTTGGGTTGAGTCAGGATGATAGGTAGAAGTTAGAAGTCATCAAAATTTAGCTTCTAGATACCAACTGGTTTGCTGAAAGTCTGCCATCCTATGTTGAGGTGGTCATGTGTTTAGTTTCACTGTAGTGCTCTGTATTAAATATAGATTCATTAAAAGGGGTGGCATATTGGAGGAGTATGTGATTCTGGAGCCATTGTCAACTTGGTTTGAACCTAGTCCAGTGATCATTGGCGCCTTTGTTTCTCTCGAGTATCTTCTCTGTCTTATATTAAACAGCATTTGAGGTTATAGATTTAATGCTAGAAGATATAAAAGAACTGGGCGAACACTTGCTGCCAAAAGAACTGCAGTAACATTTCATTGAATAAGCAGAGTACATGAAAACTAGCAAAGAAAATTAGAAGAATATCAGTAAAGTAAAATAGAACTATCGGAATTACCAAACAAGATAAGCACACATAGCAAGGGAAAGAGAGAGTTAGGGAGCTTCATCATGAGCTGTTTCATCATTGGGTTTGAGGTATGAGGAAACTGAAAGAATGCAGGGGGTTTATATCTCTGTCTATATCCTGTAGTTGATGCAGTTTGATAGGTTTTGTTTTATCATTCTTGCACTGCAATTCAAGTATTTTTGGGATCAGAAATCTTTGCGGCCATGTCCGGGCATGGTAGGTGGAGTTAAATGGGCCGGGCTGATCCATGATTAGTTAAGTTCAAAAGCTAGGACCTTAGCACTTGAGCTATTAACCATTAGCACGCACGTCTTCTCTTTCCCATGTTTAGGTGGATGGTACTGCTCTGAATAGGAGAAAGGCACCAATGGCATGTCTGTTCTTAGCCATAGGCTGTGATACCCTTCGGTAATGGTTTTCACCTCAAATGAAAAAGAAATGATTTGAAAAGTTATAACTTAAACTCATCTACTACCAATTAATTTATATTGAAGTTTTAAGCTCATGTGAATCCATCTTATTAACGGGTAATTAGATCAATAAATAGGCTTGAAACGCGATAAATGGTATCAAAGCTGATTCGGATATACAGAAGTTGATGGATAGATAGAAAGTTTACTCATAAGTTACAAATGGTATTAAAACCGACTCGGATATATGGAAGCTGATAAATAGGACAAAAGGTTTACCTATAGAATGATAGTAGAGAGCTATGTCATGGTGTGAAGCCACTTCTACAACTCCAACGATTCATTTTAGGATAGATTTTGATAATATACGACAAAGATATCACCTAATAAGGGGCAGAGATTGTAATGCCTTCCATAGATAATTTCACGATGAGAAAAGAATGGTTTAAAAAGTTATAACTCAAATTCACTTACTACTAATTAACTTATGCTTAAGTTATAACTCAAATTAATTAACCTATTAATAGGTTAATTGGGCCAGAATATAAACTTAAGGCGTTACATAAGCATTTTAGCTCCCATTCTTTGCGATAACACTTGGAATGCTAAGTTAATTTATAATTATGTTTTTTCTCAGAAAATTGCTGAGCTAGATGAGTCACCCTAAGCGATGAATCATTGAATTTTTCAAACATTTTTTAAAAATAAATCCACAAAATAAGCGAGAAAACTGCTTTAAGCTTTAAATTATCCAACGCAGCATTGCTCAGGCCTCTCTCTCTCTCTCACGCGCACACAGAGTAGAGTTTTTGGGCTCATTTTTAAGCTATTTTTTAGAACAATAAAGTGAAGTAGATTAGGAGTCTAAACCTATCCGTAAAGACCTCCTCTTGGAGGATGGTTCGAGGGCTTACATCTTTGCCTTTCCTCAATTCTAGCCTGCTTCCTTGTCTCAAGCCATATTTCATCCTTTCTTTGATCTCCTAGCAACCCAAATTTCAAGTGGCGACTATAAACCAAAGCACTAGATAGTTTTAAGATTGTGTTCTTGTATCTCCATCATTTCCATTGGTTTTGCCTTTTTGCACCACTGTAGGTTGGAAGCAAATAGATTGGCATCCTCCTAACAACATCAATCTTACAGCATGAACTTAAGTTGATATTTGCGTACATGATGGCATTCTATTGTCCTTTCCTTGAGGCATGTTCTAAAACCCAGTTACAGGCATCATGAGTAGGCAACAAATTAAGCAATTTACATGCAATGTAAGCAATGGAAATGGTACCCTTGAGGCACCTCTCTTCTATTATTGTCAATAAACATTACAAATCATAGTTGCTGATCCAACTTCACTAGAAATTCATATGGAAATCTAATTCCAAAACAAATCTGATTCCTTTAGAAATTGCATTCAAAAACACGGTGCCATCCTCCAAACCCGCTAAATGGGCTAGATACTGTGCCATCCTCTTCCATAAAAATAAAATTCTCTCTTCTCCAAACAAAATCATTCCCTTTTTTTTCTCCTTTTCTCTTGTCTCATCGCTGCTATATCTTTTCTTATGTCTCCAAACAAAAATAAACCATGGTATTATTCGTTTATAGAAAAAAAATATCGAATAGCAAAAAAAATTAAAAATAATAAAAAAAAAAAAAATAAAAAAATAATGTTCTTAGCAACATCTTTTGACAATGTAGTAATGTAAAATTAATAACGTTTAATTATATTACTATTTAAAATTTAAAAAATAACTTACATTTTGTTATAAAAATATGAGGCCATGTCTAGTGTCGAGGTTGGGCATGACATATGATAGAACTTTATAGAAATCTTGTGAAGGCAAAATTGGTGGGACTTGAGTTTTTTTTGTTGAGAGACTCTTCCGTAGCTCTATTTTTCTATAGAAAGAGTGAGCATAGTAAATAATAAGGAAAGTGAGTTTTTTATACCAAATTCATGGTTATTTTGTTGAATCACCTCCAAATAGAAAAGCTAATGAGAATCTAATGAAAACTAGTTTTCTTAGTAGTTTCCCATTGGTTTGCATGCATTTCCACAAGAATATTTTTAACATTCTTAATTATTTTAGGATTATTTCCAACTTCCTAAACTACATATAAAGAAATTATTCTTAATACATTAAGGAAACTTTGCAAGAAAATATTCCAACCTAGCTAAGAAAATATAATTCAAGCCAAATCCCTACAAGATATATGTCTTGTAAGGTTAGCATACTGATAGAGATATAGACTAAAAGATATGCTTTATGTTATGTCTTTATATTTTAATGAGAATTCATTTTGAGCAATGTGTGCATTTACTATATATGTGCATGTGTCTAGTATTTACAAAGAGTATTTAATCTAGTGTATAGAGTATGGCTTACACACAGAAGACTAGATCATCGGTTCTTTTGGAATACAAGTTTATTGTTCACAGTTTTAGATGGAATTGAACACACCATCAGTAGAACTGTAGCACAAATTTTTAGTAGTCTGTCTTGACTACGGGAATGATTTATTCTAACTATTTGTGCTAGTACACTTTGTGTATTAAACAGGACCAGTTGAGTTAATTATTTTATACTAACTTTATAAAATAATTTAAAACTCATGATATTATGATTACTTATGCTCTTAACCTGAATTCTATTTCTAGACACATGTATGTAGTGATTATTGCTTTAATTACACATAGAATGAGATTCTATATGAGTCAATAAACTCAGTGGGTTGGGCAATAACATTATATATATGGTGAATATTAATAGTTGAAGGAATCCACGTCCTGTTAATTTGGATTGATGATATCCCCTTGAGAAAGCTTATAAGTTTTGATTGTATCAAATCTTGCAAGTGAATTTTGAATCCGATACATCAAATAAGTTAAGTGGATAAGTCTCAAGGATAATAAAAGCCAATTAAATTATATTGTCAGTAATTAAATTTAATTGGTGGATATCTGTAATCTTAACGTGGGGAGATAATAAGTATTTAATATTAAAGGCTCGAAAATATAAATTCGAATATGATTAGGAGTACAATTATAATTCTTTAATGGAATGAATTGTAATTTACGTAATTGAATCCTAACCCGGGATAGGATTGGGAGATTTAATTACTTGGGAAGTCCTTTTCATATTTGCTATTGGTCCATGTTGTAGCCCTATAAATACCTCTCAGTTGGTTGCTAGGATTAAGGTTTTGAGAACGTTTTTGAGGAGAAAGAAAAAAAAACCCTAGGACGGCCAAGAGATCCCACCATCTTGTGAGAGAAAGAAGGTATTTTTGGAAATACGGCGGAAGGCTAAAAGGTTGAGGTCGAGCAATCGAATCAAAGTGTTCCAAAGTTTAAATCTGAAGGTATGATCTTATACTCATAGATTAGAACGGTAAAATTTTTTGTATTACTTATATACGCTATAGCCGTGATCTTGAGGGTATTCTGC
Organism: Calamus simplicifolius; assembly: GCA_900491605.1. NCBI lineage: Eukaryota > Viridiplantae > Streptophyta > Magnoliopsida > Arecales > Arecaceae > Calamus > Calamus simplicifolius. Next base: position 629,185 of record UESW01005106.1, read on the forward strand.
GCTCCCCAACACATACAACTCTTGGATCCAATAATAGTTCATTCAAAAATAAAGTTATTACAGCTTTAAATAGACATTGGTAAGATTTGAAGCGCCTAAAACCCTAACATAATATGTGCAATATCAATATTTAATAATTTTATAAACATCAAGTAATTAAAAGTACCTCTCGCTAGGACTGTCTCCAAATTTGTAATAGTCTTTCAAAATATTTTCTCAATACATAATTAACATCAAATAAGGAAACTAATCTAAAATTTTTGGCTCTCCATGGCTTAGTGTATAACCTAGTTTGTGCTACTACTCATTATCTGAAAAATGACAAGAAAATAGATAAAGCACTGCTAGCTAGCCTAATAAGATGCATCTAACATTACTAGCTACATTAAGCATAAAATAAAAATTTCACATGCATATATCACCATGAATTTGTAAAGAAAATAATGCATAAACCAAGAAAAGAACTCCATATTTAGCTTAAAATAATCAACATCTGAAGGAAATATTTTCAAAACAAAAGTGATATGGCTAGATTTGATATAACTATTGAGGAAACCAAATTGATGAACCTATCAGAGTAATCTTTGTAATTGCCATGTCTGAATTGCCATCACCTCATCATTCATCTAGCAAGGCATTGGATATGCTACCACCATCACCATGTCTCTGCCATGATCCATCAATAGTTATGCACGCTAAATAATTATGATGCTTTGCATGACATTGAGTTCATTCCTTATACCTTCATCGCATTGTTGGAAGAATAGAAAAATAACATGAAATCCTCCCAACTAAGTTGGAAACCTGTTGCAATTAATATGAAGCAGAATGATACAACGATCACCTGCATGATACATCGCACTGTATTACTGTCACGCCCCAGACCCTATATTGGATCTAGGGGTGGCAACCCGCCGCATGCCTGGCATGCAAGGCGTTCCCAAATATAACATTTAATACCAGAAGTGGTAATAATTATATATCGTCCAATTTAAATGGTTCTTAATACAAATCATAATCATTGGTTTTAGGCTACATGCCCATCATACATAAGTCACTGGGGTTATAACAAAATGTTGGATTTTAGTTTCCTCTGAATGAAGCTCCAACTACCCCAGATCCCATTCTTCAGTTCTGTGGCTCTGAAAAACATTGTAAGATTTATATGAGCTTACACTCAATAAGTAAGCCTACTATTAAATAATCATTTCGTCAAAATATTATCAAACCATATTTCCATGTATAAAACTTCCAATTTCAAATACATTCATCATGTTATCAAAACATGTATATCATCAGCTCAAATAATTTTGGAAGCTTAATTATACAATAAATACTGAAATATGCAATGTAAGCAAATCCACTGTATTCATATAATTATTAATTCCTTATGTGTCCCACGGCCCTACAACACCCATCTGGTGTATCACTCTTTAATGTCCCCTAAGAGGAAGGGTCCTGGTACCAGCGTTATGCCATATATCATAACCAATCACAACACATCCTCTAGATGTGTGTGCGTTATGCAATATATCAATCACATCACATCCTCTAGATGTGTGTCCTCCACATATCTCCCCCTGTGGAGGTGGGTCCCGTATCTCTCAGCATTTCACATCATATGAGAACCGCGGCGACACATATCATCATCATATTTGCATGTAGTACATCATGCATCATCATGAGCATAAGCTCCTCATATCATATATACAGTGATTTGTACATTCATAGCATAAAATACATCAATAATACCAGTATATTTTTGCAAAGCCAAAATAATCACATCATTCAATTTTTGCACATTTATAATCCATTACTTTGCAAAATATCAGTAATCACATATATTATAGCAGATTCCCAATTGTATAACAAAATTCCATTTTGTCGCATTTTTCCAAATAATGTAATATATCCATAATTTTCATATTTAAATAAATTATGAAAATTATAATAAATGGCTTACTTACCTCCTGGCGCTAATCCAAAGATGTAATTCGGCTATTTAAGCACCTGGGTACCTACAGCATCAATTTCCCAATTTTTAGTCCCCAAAAGTAGCATATCAAAATAGCTTTTAGCTCTACCCAATTTTAATCCCGGGCCAACTTGGGGCTTGAATATCTCCCAATACATAAGCCCAAATGGGAAAATAAATATATCCCCAGAAACTAGAATCAACACTGATCCGGGGCATATTTTATTTTTCCATTTTTGACTCAATACGGGGTCCAAATCGTGGCCCCAAATTTGCTCGCGGAACGGCCCAATAGGGCCCACAATGGGGGAACGGCCCGAATCGGCCCGCTCCCCCCTCATCACCCCCGCCTCCCCTGTTTCGATCGAAACAGGGGAGGGCTGTGCCGGCGGCCGGGGCCGCCGCCGGCCACCTCCCGGAGGGGCCCGGCCACCGCCGACCGGCCCGGAGCCGGCCGCCGCCGTGGCCGAGCTCCTCCCCCTCTCTCTCCTCTATTTCTCCCTCTCTCTTCCGTTGTCCGCCGCGGCTTCTACCCGTGCCGGTGGCACGGCCGGCCACCACGGCCGGCCGGACCTCCACCGGACGCTGCCCCGGCGCCGGTGGAGGCTGCCGACAGCAGCCCGGGCCCGGCGAGCCGGCGGGCACTCCGCCGGGCCCGAACCAAGCCGCGGAGCGGCTTGGCTCCAAAAGAAGGGAGGGCCGCCCGGCGGCCCTCCAAAGCCTTCTCCGGCCGCCACGGGCGGCCGGCCACCTCCCCTCCCCTCTCCTCCGGCCGCCTCGAGCGGCCGGGCACGGTAACGGGAGGAATTCCTCCCGTTTACCCGCTCCCTGCCTCACTGTCACCAAGAAGAAACGTGGAAGAAGGGGGGGGATTACCAGCTCTTGGATGGCGATTGATGGAGGAAGAGGCTCCCCTCTTCCTCCCCATTTATACTGGCATGGGGAGGCCTCCACTGTGCTAGAGAGAGAAGAGGGCGCCGCCCTCTTTGACCGGCGGTGTTGGGGAGCCGCCCGCGTGCGGTACGGCTGGGCGCCTCCCCTTCCTCCGGTCCAAGAAGACGGATCCTCACATGGTGAGGATCCGGGGTTTACATTCTCCCCTCCTTATAAAAATTTCGGCCTCGAAATTGGTGTATCACATATAACATTAAAATTCAAAGTTTAATCTTCTTTACATATGTTAAGTTGCAAACAATTGAGGATATTTTTCTTTAATTTCTTCCTCAAGCTCCCAAGTAGCTTCCCTCTCAGAATGGTTACTCCATTGAACCTTGACATAAGGAATACTACGCCGTCTTAAAACTTGATCCTTGCGGTCCACAATACGCACAGGATGCTCCTCATACGTTAGATCCTTCCTTAACTGCATGGGCTCAAACTGTATCACATGGCTGGGGTCAGAAATGTACTTTCTCAACATAGATACATGAAATACATTGTGTACCCCAGAGAGTGCCGGAGGTAGTGCCAAGCTATAAGCTACCTCCCCTACTTTGCTCAGAATTTCAAATGGTCCAATGTATCGTGGACTCAGTTTACCTCTAATCCCAAATCTCATCACATTTTTGGTTGGTGATATCTTCAAGAAGACATGATCTCCAATTTGAAATTCTAGCTCCCTTCTTCTCACATCAGCATAGCTCTTCTGTCGGCTCTGAGCTGTGCGGAGTCGTCCCTTGATCAGTTGTACCTTTTCTACTGTCTGTCGAATCAGCTCAGGGCCCAACAATTTTCTCTCCCCCACATCATCCCAACATAAGGGAGATCTACATTTTCTACCATACAAGGCCTCAAATGGAGCCATCTGGATACTGGCCTGGTAGCTATTATTGTAAGCAAATTCCACCAAAGATAAGTGGTTGTCCCAAGCACCACCCAGGTCCATCACACAGGCTCGCAACATGTCCTCCAGGGTCTGTATGGTTCTCTCAGACTGCCCATCTGTCTGGGATGGAAGGCTGTGCTGAAGTTCAATTTGGTCCCCAGAGCTCTATGAAGACTCTTCCAGAATTGGGACACAAACCTAGTATCCCTATCTGATACAATAGATACGGGAATACCATGAAGCTTCACAATTTGCTCAATATACATGTTGGCCAATCTCTCACTGGAGATCCCAACTCTGAATGGCAGGAAATGGGCTGACTTCGTTAATCTGTCTACAATGACCCATACCGCATCATTTCCGAGGGGTCTTAGGCAGACCAGTCACGAAGTCCATAGTGATCTTCTCCCATTTCCATTGTGGAATCATCAGAGATTGAAGGGGTCCCGCAGGCCTTTGATGCTCAGCCTTCACTTGCTGACATACCAAACACTTGGCTACGTATTGAGCAATCTCGCTCTTCATTCCTTTCCACCAAAAGTTTTCTTTTAGGTCTTGTACATCTTGGTACCTCCGGGGTGCACTGTGTAAGGAGAATAGTGGGCCTCCTTCAAAATCTCTGCTCTTAGTTCCACCACATTTGGCACACAGAGCCTGCCATCAAATCTCAGGGATCCATCCTCCATTATAGCAAATTCATTTTGAATCCCTGACTTCACTGCTTCTTTAATCTTTTGCAAGTCCAAGTCTTCTTTCTGGGAGGACTTGATCCTGTCTAACAGAGTTGGTTGGAGTACAAGTGTTGCTACAAGTCCATCGGACCGTTGTACTCGCAATCCAACCTCCAGCTTCTCAAGATCCCTCCGGATGTGAGGCTGAGAGGTGATCATAGAAGCTAACTCCGAGGAGGATTTCCTACTCAGAGCATCAGCTACCACATTGGCCTTCCCTGGATGATAGTGCAGGTTCAGGTCATAATCTTTTAGTAGCTCCATCCACCTCCTTTGTCTTAAGTTTAACTCCTTCTGAGTGAAGATGTACTTCAGACTTTTGTGGTCTGTGTACACATCACATGTCTCTCCATACAGATAATGCCGCCAAATCTTCAAGGCAAAAATCACAGCGGCCAACTCCAGGTCATGAGTAGGATAATTTTGCTCGTATGGCTTTAGCTGTCTGGAGGCATAAGCTATCACCTTCTCATTTTGCATCAGAACACATCCCAATCCCTTCCGAGAAGCATCCGTGTATAGAGTGAATCCTCCAGATCCTGACGGAAGGGTAAGGACGGGGGCTGACACTAGGCGTTGTTTCAGCTCCTGGAAACTTCTCTCACACTCCTCAGTCCAGTCAAACTTCGCTTGCTTTTGGGTCAAGCGAGTCAGGGGTAGAGCAATGCGAGAAAAGCCCTCCACGAATCTGCGATAATATCCTGCCAGCCCTACGAAGCTTCTGACTTCAGATACATTGGAAGGTCGACTCCAATTTACGACCGCCTCAATCTTCTTGGGTCCACAGTTATGCCATTTTTAGATATTACGTGACCCAAGAATGATACTTGGCTCAACCAGAAGTCACATTTCTGCAACTTGGCATAAAGCTTTTTCTCTCGAAGGGTTTGCAGAACAATCTTCAGGTGGTCCATATGTTCCTCCTGGCTTTTTGAATACACCAGGATGTCATCAATGAACACCACCACAAACTGGTCTAAGTATGGCTTAAAGATTCTGTTCATCAAGTCCATGAATGCTGCCGGGGCATTAGTTAACCCAAACGGCATCACCAAGAACTCGTAGTGGCCATACCTAGTCCTGAATGCTGTCTTAGGCACATCTCCAGCCTGGACCTTGAGTTGATGGTATCCTGACCGAAGGTCAATCTTCGAGAATACCCGAGCTCCTTGGAGTTGATCGAACAGATCATCGATCCTCGGCAAGGGATACTTGTTCCGCACTGTTACCTTATTGATTTCTCGGTAATCAATGCAGAGCCGAAGACTCCCATCCTTCTTTTTGACAAATAATACTGGAGCACCCCAAGGAGAGACACTCGGTCTGATAAATCCCCGGTCTAGGAGCTCTTGCAATTGGTTCTTCAACTCTTTTAGTTCAGCTGGGGCCATACGATAAGGGGCCTTGGATATAGGTCCAGTGCCAGGGACCAAATCAATGGTGAACTCCACTTCCCGGTCTGGAGGCAATTCGGTCAAATCATCCGGGAAGACGTCAGGAAACTCCATAGCCACTGGAATATCCTCCAATTTCACCTCTTCCTGCTGAAGGTCCTTGACCACAGCAAGAAACCCTTGGCCACCCTTCATCAAGTATTTGGCAGCCCGCAGTGCTGATACAAACACTGAAGCCAGGTGTTCTGGCTTCCAGTAAAACTGAATTCAGGCTGATTAGGGATTTTGAAGATCACCATTTTCCTGAAACAGTCTACCGAAGCATGATAGGAGGCCAACCAGTCCATCCCAAGGATAACATCAAAGGACTTTAGTGGAAGGACGATTAGATCAGCCTCCAGCCTCTTGTCGCCCACGTTGATCTGGCAGGATCTGCATACAGACTCCACCCTCATAACATCTCCATTTGGGAATGCAATGAGCAACTCTTGCTCTAGGGGAACGGGTGTCAACGATGCATTATTGGCAAGATAAACATCAGATATAAACGAATGTGTGGCACCCGGATCTACTAAAGTCTGAGCATAAGTGTTGCCTACTTTAATTGTCCCTGATCACAAAGTTTAGTTGTCTTAGATGTCATATAGCGGATCCTATTTATCCTTCATGATTAATGCATTATATCGCATATGAACCAAATAATCTTAAAGGGTACTTAGGTATAGGTATACCTGCCACAACGGAGTTAGAAGCGGCAGCATCCTGTTGGGTGAGGGTGAAGACCCTTCCCTGGGTCCTCGGCTGCTGCGGCTGGTTCATCCCAAGATTTGGAGAAGACAGCTGCTCCCTCCGAAGGGGACAAGTGGCCATCTTGTGATCCACTTTCCCACATACGAAGCAGGCACCTCTCGGCCCACGGCACTGCCTGCCCGGGTGGAAGTTCCCGCAGTGAGGGCAACGGGTCTCCTTACCCTTCGGTCCTGTGGGGGGCTGATATGTATCTTTCTTCTTAGCCTGCCCCGAAGACTGGCCCGAAGGAGACCCCTTCCTCTTCCTCTTTAGCTCCCACTCCTTCTGGTTCCTATTCATGTCTCTTTCGATCACCAGGGCTTTACTCACCACAGCACTATATGTGGAGAGTTCAAATGCATTGACTGCTTGCCTCAGTTTGGGTCGCAGTCCTTCAGTGAACCTGGTGATCTTGGCTCTCTCAGTGGTCACTATTTCCGGAGCAAACCGAGCTAGCCTAGTGAACTCGGCTTCGTACTGGGCCACAGAGAGATTCTTCTGTTCCAGCTCCAGAAACTCAGACTCCATCTGTCTTTGCACACTACTAGGAAAGTATTTGTTGAAAAAGGCCTCCTTGAACTCCCTCCAGGAAACAGCTTGTCCACCCAATCGCTGCTCCATATGCAACCACCAATCATATGCCTCCCCTTGAAGGAGATAGGTGGCAAATCTAATCCGCTCCTCCTCATGGCTACCATGGGCCATGAAGGCCTTCTCCATCTCCCTCATCCATCCCTCAGCATCAGCGGGATTGGTGGATCCAGAGAAGGGAGCAGGGGCTAAGCTCTTAAATTCAGCAAAGCTACGACCCCCTCCTTGCCAGGTTGTTGCGGCGGAGCTGGACTGGTGGTTCAGGTTCGACTCGCGGGTTTTGCTGAGTAGGAGGGCCGGGCTGAGCAGGCACCACTTGTTGGATTTGCTGCTGCATAGCCTGCACCATTTCCACAAGGGCCTGAAGTATCTCAGTCTGGCGCTGTTGTTGGCCATTCCCAGCCACATTGATGGAACCAGAGCCTCCAGAAGTTTGCTGGCCTCCCTGCTGGCCAGAGTCACCAGCCTGGGAACCTCCAACTTGTCGCATACTTCTGGTGTGACGAGGCATGACTATTCCCTGTCAAGTTTGGTTCCAATCAATATCTTTACAAACCCTTAAGTTTTCAAATATATTTATTAGAAAATTTTATATCTTCTTAGAGTTGTTACCCTCCCAGTGTCATCCTACTGTTTTGTTTAGTGTCATCCTATGTTTGTCCCTAAGGTCAAACCTAGGCTCTGATACCACATTAGCTGTCACGCCCCAGACCCTATATTGGATCTAGGGGTGGCAACCCGCCGCATGCCTGGCATGCAAGGCGTTCCCAAATATAACATTTAATACCAGAAGTGGTAATAATTATATATCGTCCAATTTAAATGGTTCTTAATACAAATCATAATCATAGGTTTTAGGCTACATGCCCATCATACATAAGTCACTGGGGTTACAACAAAATGTTGGATTTTAGTTTCCTCTGAATGAAGCTCCAACTACCCCAGATCCCATTCTTCAGTTCTGTGGCTCTGAAAAACATTGTAAGATTTATATGAGCTTACACTCAATAAGTAAGCCTACTATTAAATAATCATTTCGTCAAATATTATCAAACCATATTTCCATGTATAAAACTTCCAATTTCAAATACATTCATCATGTTATCAAAACATGTATATCATCAGCTCAAATAATTTTGGAAGCTTAATTATACAATAAATACTGAAATATGCAATGTAAGCAAATCCACTGTATTCATATAATTATTATTCCTTATGTGTCCCACGGCCCTACAACACCCATCTGGTGTATCACTCTTTAATGTCCCCTAAGAGGAAGGGTCCTGGTACCAGCGTTATGCCATATATCATAACCAATCACAACACATCCTCTAGATGTGTGTGCGTTATGCAATATATCAATCACATCACATCCTCTAGATGTGTGTCCTCCACATATCTCCCCCTGTGGAGGTGGGTCCCGTATCTCTCAGCATTTCACATCATATGAGAACCGCGGCGACACATATCATCATCATATTTGCATGTAGTACATCATGCATCATCATGAGCATAAGCTCCTCATATCATATATACAGTGATTTGTACATTCATAGCATAAAATACATCAATAATACCAGTATATTTTTGCAAAGCCAAAATAATTACATCATTCAATTTTTGCACATTTATAATCCATTACTTTGCAAAATATCAGTAATCACATATATTATAGCAGATTCCCAATTGTATAACAAAATTCCATTTTGTCGCATTTTTCCAAATAATGTAATATATCCATAATTTTCATATTTAAATAAATTATGAAAATTATAATAAATGGCTTACTTACCTCTGGCGCTAATCCAAAGATGTAATTCGGCTATTTAAGCACCTGGGTACCTACAGCATCAATTTCCCAATTTTTAGTCCCCAAAAGTAGCATATCAAAATAGCTTTTAGCTCTACCCAATTTTAATCCCGGGCCAACTTGGGGCTTGAATATCTCCCAATACATAAGCCCAAATGGGAAAATAAATATCCCCAGAAACTAGAATCAATACTGATCCGGGGCATATTTTTATTTTTCCATTTTTGACTCAATACGGGGTCCAAATCGTGGCCCCAAATTTGCTCGCGGAACGGCCCAATAGGGCCCACAATGGGGGAACGGCCCGAATCGGCCCGCTCCCCCCCTCATCACCCCCGCCTCCCCTGTTTCGATCGAAACAGGGGAGGGCTGTGCCGGCGGCCGGGGCCGCCGCCGGCCACCTCCCGGAGGGGCCCGGCCACCGCCGACTGGCCCGGAGCCGGCCGCCGTGGCCGAGCTCCTCCCCCTCTCTCTCTCCTCTATTTCTCCTCTCTCTTCCGTTGTCCGCCGCGGCTTCTACCCGTGCCGGTGGCACGGCCGGCCACCACGGCCGGCCGGACCTCCACCGGACGCTGCCCCGGCGCCGGTGGAGGCTGCCGACAGCAGCCCGGGCCCAGCGAGCCGGCGGGCACTCCGCCGGGCCCGAACCAAGCCGCGGAGCGGCTTGGCTCCAAAAGAAGGGAGGGCCGCCGGCGGCCCTCCAAAGCCTTCTCCGGCCGCCACGGGCGGCCGGCCACCTCCCCTCCCCTCTCCTCCGGCCGCCTCGAGCGGCCGGGCACGGTAACGGGAGGAATTCCTCCCGTTTTACCCGCTCCCTGCCTCACTGTCACCAAGAAGAAACGTGGAAGAAGGGGGGGGATTACCAGCTCTTGGATGGCGATTGATGGAGGAAGAGGCTCCCCTCTTCCTCCCCATTTATACTGGCATGGGGAGGCCTCCACTGTGCTAGAGAGAGAAGAGGGCGCCGCCCTCTTTGACCGGCGGTGTTGGGGAGCCGCCCGCGTGCGGTACGGCTGCGGCGCCTCCCCTTCCTCCGGTCCAAGAAGACGGATCCTCACATGGTGAGGATCCGGGGTTTACAATTACAAAACAACAAATAAACGTTTAATTTTGCGGTCATGTATTCACCAAAGTAACACAACATTTGCAATAGTTGTTAATTTTCATGTCAAAAGATATACGCAAGCGAAGAGCAACGCAATTTCTTGACTCAAGATGTTGAAGCTAGCTAGAGTTTGCAGGACTATGGGCTTTATTTCGACTTGGACTCCTCAAGTTACATGCACTTTATTTCAATAGAGACAACCACATGGGGTCGAGTTCATTGCTTTGCAACCTCCTCCATTATTGGTCGTACTATCATTTATTGTCACAAACCACACATCTTTAACAGGGCTGAAATGAGGTCATTCTTGGCATATTGTAAGTATAGGAAAAGACTTCCTTCGGTGCAGGCGCATCAGTCGTGTAGATTAACCATCGATACGTGCCAACAGCACGCATGCATACCAGCACACGTGGAAGGCCAATCCATTCGATAGATGCGCATTTACTACACCAAAAAAAAAAAAAAAGTGTAACAAGACTTTTCCTCGTAGTATAAGGTTGGTTTTTTTTTTTTTTTTTCAAGCTTTAAGTTGGATTCAAATCAAATCCGAAATATGTTGTATGAAAATAAATAATATTTAAAATAAGGATGGAGTTTAGGTAGCTTATGTTGATTCAATTAACTCGAAATCACATGGCCTAAAAACTTCACCACTTGAGTGAAAGTTAATGGGTGGCATTTTTTAGGTATTACAATCTCTCTCATGCCCATCAACTTTTGATGTTGGTCCAAATATAATTTAAAAATTCATATAAAAGTTAATGAATAACAAATGGACTTGAGTTATAAGCTTATAACACTTTTTTTCTCATTCAATGTGAAATTATTTTTAAAATATTAAAAAAGAAAGAAGGATGAAATCAAACAACACACACGTAACATACGCATAACATGCTACACCTAAGTTCCATCCTTAAAATAATTGTACCTAATTAATTTAGAAAATTTGTTAGTTAATCTCATGCAATTGATAGAAAATCCAATATGTAAAAAGCATCCCTTTCTAACATTTTGGAGTTGAATTCACATCAGATTCACATTTAATTAAAATCAATATATACGAGTTTTCTTAGGTCAAGCTCTCGCCAACTAATAATCTAAATCTAATTTGACTTTTTTTTTTAAAGCTCTAACATTTAAAAAAGTTTTCTGCACTGCATAGGTGCATGAGCACGTGCACCGCGTCTAATTGGCCGCATGCATATATGGTGCGCAAAAAAGAAATTATCCTTAGTACGCATGATTGCATGTATGCATAATCAACGTGCTATGCATGCATCCTACATCGCATGTGATGCAGAAAGATTGTCTCCTAACTTTTAAGTTTAGATCCAATCCGAATTACTTTGGGCCTCACTTTTGTCGGTTCGATGGACTGTGGGTCAACCCAAGCCTAATTCTAACCATAATCATCGGCCATTTACTCATATGAACTCGTACAAGAACTTGGTGCCCACAAGCCCAATACCTCTCAAGGCTGCACATAGCATGCACGGAGGCTTCCTTTTCCACATGGACATGACTCGTAGTAGCTGTTCAGCATTCATGCACAACAGCAATTGAGGTTTGCCGACTGGTGTTCACAAAAAAAAAAAAAAAAAAAAAAAAAAAAAAAATTGTATGCTTAGATTAAACTATCTTGCGAGACGGCTCATTACGTCCATGTCACGACAGAAACAGGGGAAGGCAGAAAAGAGAATAAAAAAACAAAAGTAGTGAAATAAAATAAAAATCGGTGGATAAGAGATGACTTTCCGAGAGAGACTTTTTTGCAAGCATAAATGTGACATAATATTGATGCGTTATATGCTATTAATAATTATCACGATATATATATATAATGATTATAATATATGATTACATATATTATATATAATTAAAATTTTATTTTTATAATAATGCACAAAAATATATTGTGATAATTTAAATAAATTATTATATTTTAATATTACATCATGCAAATAGTGTTTAGCTATCATATTTTTAATATTAGTTATTTTTATATTATTAATTTATAAAGATTACTATATTATTATTCAGCATAGTTTCTAATGTTTTAATCATTTAGTCCTAGTAATTCTTAATAATTAAATAAGAACAAAAAAGTCATGCAAATCTGTGCTCAAGGCCTGGCCACAGTCAAAATTTGTTTTAAACCCAAACTTTTAGTTATTTCAGCATAGTTTCTAAAGTTTTAAAAAGATTACAATTCTAAAATTTCATTACAAAATATTTATAAAAATTAATAAAATAATTGATATACCACTTTAATATAAATATATGAATTATTTAAAATAGTATAAGTTGAATATCAACTTATAATATAAAAATCACGCCAAGTGTTAGGACAGCTATTGCATTGATTTTAACTGACTTATAAACGAAGCATCATGAATATAATATTTTTAAAATAAAAATAATTAAAAGTTTAAGAATTAAAATAAATTTTAAGTGAAAGGATTAAAAATCAAAGGTATATATTTTCAGCAAGAAAATATTTGTTACAGCGACTAGAGACGGGCCGGTGCGAGTTTTCGACACCAATCCCTATTCGTCATGGGATGTTACGTACGTTAGCATTGCACGCATTAACTCACGTTGGTTATTGCGTTGGGTGTCCCACGGGCACTCCGATAGCGAAGCACCGCTCCTCGTGGGGTCGTGACTCCTTCGTGAGTTCCATCATTGGGTAATGGAGGCAAATCAATGAGGTTAGATCGATGGTGGCCCATTAAATATGAAGTGGTTGCTGCGTTCTTTTAGAATCTTTTTTAGGTGTCGGTGGGGGCAGCGTTAGAGCGTGATTGAAGAGCTGTGGGTCAAGCAATCTTGAATAAAAAAAAGAGGCAGATAGAGAGAGAGAGAGAGAGAGAGAGAGAGAGTCGCGTTAAGAAACCTTTAGGTAGAAATACGAGACATACACCCACCGACACTGGTTCACCGACAGCCGGCCTATTCTCTCTTTTTTTTATTGTTTGTGCTTTCTCTAATCTCGACCTAATAATTGAGATAAGAAGAGACTATGAAAGGATTACATTGCAACAAACCAACCAAGGGCATCGTCTGCCGAAAGTTTCCAGCTTTCAGATTCAACATATATATCGAAAGATCAACTCAAATGTAGCGATTCATTTCTTAAATTTTTGATCATGAAAATAAAATGATTCTTGTCCTATTATACTTAAATAGCTTTTATTTTTTGATTTATCCAGACTGACTTGCACTAGAGATATATGCTCATCCGTCTATTTCAAAAAAAAAAAAAAAAAGGGCATCGTCACTAATTATTTATTATGATTTAAAATATAATCGTTTGTAAATTTAAACGTGTAAAACTTTCTAATAATTCTTTTTTTTTTCCTTTTGTCTGGATTTTGCGTGCGGTGACTTAGTATTTTCGCAAGATCATAAATAATAAAGTAATAATAATTCATCATATAATCTTTTTTTTTTCTAAAATAGGCCATGATCTTGTGTATTTATAGTAAAGACCATCTTAGCGATGTTAATATCAAGTCAATATGGTTCAATACACTGCATATTATAGTCTATTAGTAGTATACTGCTCAAATTGATTAAGAGACCACAATTCAGTCCATCACTACATGAAGCAGAGCTAAGTAGTTTAGTTTTGCATAAAATAGTTTGGTACGCTTGCAAGGAGATGGTACATTCAGATTGAAATAATTTAGCTTCCGTACCAAATTAGAAGGTTGAATCATTTCAGTTTTGGACTAGTTTGATTTGATTTGGCTCAATTCATCTTAAATCATTCGGTTCGAGACGAGAACATTGGTAATTTGTTGACTAAGGAAAAGTATCATAAGAATATGTTAACTATTATCAATCAATTTGATTGGAAAAGTTTTTGAGAATTGGAAAACAAGCTTTGGATTCTCAGAAGTAATTTGGGGCTTCATATATAGGCCTGCTGAGTGAAAACATGATCTAACCTAACATATTTCTCATATTGAGCCTGACTCAATCTTTGGTCAGGACCTACCCTAAATTAAAACACAAATCCTAATACCCTTTTAACTTGATGTCATACAGAGAAAAAGGGAGAGTGACATAGCAATTTCATGGCAGTCCCACATACGCCTTCATCTCTGCCATTATCTCCAACATCTCCTACCACCCACTTCCATTAGAAAATCTGATTAATAGTTCGTTGGGTGGTAGGATATTAAGGTAGTGTTTGATAGAAAAAATATTATCCATGAATAAGTGTACGGGATAGAGTTTGTCCCATGGCTATCCCTAGGGATATCCCTTGACTATCCCATTGATCATATCAAATGCAAAAAGGTAAATCCATAGAATAACTTTTTTTTACTTTTATTTGGAGGGATAACCAACTATTCCTGCATTCTCTAGGGAATAAATTGAGGGGATATCCCATGGTTAACCATGGATTATCCCTTTGGTTAACTTTATTCCCAGCTATCCCTTATAGTTATGGTTTTGGGAATAAGAGGGGATATCCTGAATATCCCTCTTATCCCCTATTTCAAACACTACCTAATTGATTCTGGTTTTGTTCAAGTCATAATGTAGAAATTTCAGGCTATCTCAGGATCAAATTTTGGATTCCATCATGTTAGGTTAGGCCGAGTTGGGTTAGAATCAGGGCCAATGGCAGTGGGATTATCGGTTCTTTTATGAATAGATGCCATGTGATCTTCGTTGAAAAGCTCTTTGAGATCTGCTAGTCATTTTCAAATATGGTGTAAGCTCAAAGCATTTGATTTCACACGTGATGAGATCGGATGTGCATGTATTAGATTATATTACTTTAGAAACACTTTTGCCATCAAATTAATTTTAATTGGTTTATTAAAATTAAAATCAAAAACGAACCATCTATTCTAGTAAACTTAATCGAATCAAAAAATTCAATTTGATTTTGATTCAATTTATTTTTTTTTATGCAATTACGAGACCAATTTTTATATTAGAATCTGTATGGTTAAATAGCAACTTAATTATTCATTTATTTACACATATTTGTAATACCTCAAGTTTAATCATAGTGTAAATGAAAGCCATATATACATATGATTCCATTTAATTTATATTAATTTTTTTAAAAAGTTAGAACGAGAATTAAACTAACTTTTTAATTTTAATAATTTTTAAATCAAAACCGAGTCAAAATATAAAAAAAAAATTTAAATTAAACTGAAATAATAATTGGGAGCGGTTTTGCCTTGGATTGCTGAGGCAACTGAAGAAGCCAGGCAAAAGACTAACAATCCATTCCTGGATTGATGTTGAATTTAATCCCTGTTAACCAGAAGTTTTAATTATATTTAATCTTTAATTTGAAGGATTTTTTTTTTTCTTTCTTGCAGGTAAATGAGATGGCAGATAAAATCGGATGGGGTCGTGGCACCGCGTGCAAAGGTGACAAGCCGCTTGCTTGCATGAGGCATTTGAGCCGCCAGAAAGGGCAAAATTCGCAGACAAATCCAAGGCTTCGACTGCCAGCAACCTTCTTTGCAACACGTGCAGCGGTCCAGCCCTTTACCGACTGCCGATTAAGAAAGTACGGCGTTGATGGTGGGGGCGTCTCTAAGTAACGTTAGCTGGTCCAGCCTTTATTATTCAGCCTTTATTATTTTTGATAAAGTTTTATCGTTAAAAGGATAATATTGATATTCTTGGCTTCTTTGTTTTTATAGCTGGGCTTTATGAAGCTTAGATTGATATTTTTTATACCTTTTGAATTCTTTATACTTAAAGCCTTCTTATCAAGAAAGATTTTTTAACTATCATTCAATAGTTTCAAATCCGCTATTCCACGATATTTGATCTATCCTTCAGAAAATTCATAGAGTCCAGATCTGACATATCTATCATGAAGCCAATTCTATGGCTGATTGGATGGCAATCTTTGTAGCCCATCATATTGGGTTTTGGATATGAAACCAGAATGATCTATGTCTCTTTATACTTAAACAAATCTTGTATTCGGATCTATCTGGGATGACTCATACTAGAATAGTGTGATCACCCATCTATAAAAAAAAAAAAAAAAACATCTGTTGATGTTAAAATATATCACTGGACCTCCAACTATACTAAAAATTTATTTTGATGCTTTAAAACTATCAAGCATTGTTATAGTTTAGTCCCTTCTATTACAAGGATGTTAGACAAGGTAAGTAAGCTATAATAAATAAAATAATTAATGTATCGCTCTAATGTCAGTAGAATAATATGTTATTCAGGTAAAACTTTCGGTATCAAAATTCATGGATTTTGAATGAAAGTTTGATGGTCAAAAAAAAATATTTTCATCTTAAAACTAAAATAATGTGTTAATAGTTGATGTAAAAGATGTTATTTTATCTTTAAATTATTTCATAGAGGGTTGATGACTATTGTAATCATAATAAAAATAACAATGAATGGATAATGTAATAATGCAAAGGTGATGATGGCTCTTGGATGCTGCTTTTTGAAAACTAACATCTTTTGCTCGAGCTATTATTTCTCAGATCTGACACCTTCCTATCAGGGGCAATGCTGTCTATCATTATTTTATCATCTTATGATGGTCAGATGCAGACTTTCTACTTGGAACAGATTGAAAGTTAGGGATCTAGTGAGGCAAGTGGAGCAGACTGAAGCTGTAATCAGTGCCCTCCATGCGAAAGAAGATCACGATGGCTTTCTATTGGATTCTGATCTATCCTTGCTGTGGAGAATCTTGCTCATCACCACTCCCTTCTTCGGCAGCAGGAGTTATATTGGAGGCAAAGGTCCAGGGTTCAGTAGATCTGTGAAGGAGATCGTAATACCAGATTCTTTCACCAGGCTACGCTGAAGCGGCGGGCAGCTAATATGATTTGGAGGGTAGCTAATGCTGAGGGAAATTTTCATAAAGACATTCATTCTATTCGGACTCAGTTTCTTCACTTCTTCCAGTCCAGATGGTCTGAGTCTACTGGTGATGGGGCTCCGGTCTTCCAGGTATCTGATTCCAGGAAGGTTTCCTCTTCGGAGAATACCATGCTTGTCAGGCCGATCGATGAGGAGGAAGTTCGTTAGGCCCTTTAGGAGCTTGGTCCAGACAAGGCCCCGGGGCCGGATGGGTTTCGCCCTTCTTTTTTAGACACTACTGGGAGATTGTTGGGCAGAGGTAGTTCAGGCTATTCAGATTGCCTTCCAATCGAAGCACATTCCAGAGGAATGGAATCGAACTCTTATTACTCTTGTGCCCAAACGCTCGGACGCTTCCCTACCTCAGCATTTTAGGCCGATCAGCTTGTGCGCTACTTTGTATAAGGTATGTACCCGCCTTTTAGCCAGCCATCTTCGTCGGGTCATTCCCGTCTTATTTCCATGGAACAGGGGGCGTTCATTAGAGGTCGTTCTATCTCGAACAACGTCCTCATCACTCAGGAGTTTATGCATGATTTCCATCGAGCTCTGTCAGACGTAGCCTTATGGCAGTTAAGCTTGATATGGAGAGAGCTTATGATAGATTGAGTTGGGCCTTCTTGCACCGTTCTCTTCATGAGTTCGGATTTGATGAGCTGTTTATTGAGTGGGTTTTGGCATGTATTCAGAGACCGTCTTTCTCTCTGATCAATGGGAGTCTGATCGAGTTTTTTCATTCTTCCGTGGAATTACATCAGGGGTGCCCTTTATCACCCCTTCTGTTCATTTGGCTATGGATGATCTCTCCCGAGCTTTCCATCAGGCTCAGCTAAATCGGAGGATTGTCCCCTTTATGGCGAGTTGGGGACCTTTCCGTTTCTCATCTTCTGTTTGCCGACGATTGTATTCTTCTGGGTCAGGCTACTACTGCTAATGCGGTTTCCTTCGATTCCATTATTAGCATTATTGTCAGGCTTCGGGGCAGAAGATCAATCTTCTAAAGTCTTCAATCTGTTTCAGCCCGAAGACACCCAGATCCACCAAAGAAGCTATTACCAATCTGTTGGGTATATCTACTCAGACCGACCGGTTTATGTATATGGGGATTCCCATGACTAGTAGACGTCCTCGATGTTTGATTTTATGGATCTTGAGAGGCGTGTTCGACAGCGTATTGAGGGTTGGCAAGTCACTGGCTTATCGATGATGGCTAGAGTTACCATTATTCGGTCGATCCTTTCTTCCCTTCCTCTTTATCTGCTTTCGAATGTGGCCATCCCGTCTACTTGTCTTTGGAGGCTTGAGAGATGTTTTCAAGATTTTCTATGGGCTTCAATGCAAGACGGTCACGGTATTCATCTTCTATCTTGGGACATGATCTGTATGCCAATTCATGAAGGTGGTCTCGGGATCCAATCCTTGATGGTAAGGCGGACATCTTTATTGGCCAGGCATGCATCATGTTTCCTCCTGAAGCTGCAATGTCTTTGAGCTCTGTGATGCGTGCGAGGTATGGTGACTAGCAGTATGGGGAGAACATTATTCTGTCCCGGTGGTGTTCCTCCTTTTGGAAGGAAGTGTNAGAAGATCAATCTTCTAAAGTCTTCAATCTGTTTCAGCCCGAAGACACCCAGATCCACCAAAGAAGCTATTACCAATATGTTGGGTATATCTACTCAGACCGACCGGTTTATGTATATGGGGATTCCCATGACCAGTAGACGTCCTCGATGTTCTGATTTTGTGGATCTTGAGAGGCATGTTCGACAGCGTATTGAGGGTTGGCAAGTCACTGGCTTATCGATGATGGCTAGAGTTACCATTATTCGGTCGATCCTTTCTTCCCTTCCTCTTTATCTGCTTTCGAATGTGGCCATCCCGTCTACTTGTCTTTGGAGGCTTGAGAGATGTTTTCAAGATTTTCTATGGGCTTCAATGCAAGACGGTCACGGTATTCATCTTCTATCTTGGGACATAATCTGTATGCCAATTCATGAAGGTGGTCTCGGGATCCAATCCTTGATGGTAAGGCGGACATCTTTATTGGCCAGGCATGCATCATGTTTCCTCCTGAAGCTGCAATGTCTTTGGAGCTCTGTGATGCGTGCGAGGTATGGTGACTAGCAGTATGGGGAGAACATTATTCTGTCCCGGTGGTGTTCCTCCTTTTGGAAGGAAGTGTGTCAGTATGGTGACTCTATCTTGCAGAATATCTCATGGATGATATGTGATGGTCATTCTATTGATGTTAGTCAGGATTCATGGGTTTCTGAGCTCTCTCTATCTCGGTGGCCCTCTTTCATTAGTATTGATGTCCCCACTGATTTGAGAGTTAAGGATTTGATCTCACCAGATCCCCCCACCTGGCATACCCACTTAGTGTCCCGTTTCTTTGGTGCGGAACTCTCTCAGCGGATTCTCTCATTCCTCTTATCTCTGGTCCCTCAGCTGATGTCAGGTTATGGCAGAGATCCTCCTTTCTAGGGCCCCTCTCAAGGACCTTACAAACTTTTTTAGGCCTCAGTCCTAGTGTACGAAGGAGGCTGCTTGGATCTGGTCGCTCCCCACTCTTCCCAGGGTTTAGCTGTTTATCTGGAAGCTCCTTTGGGATGTCTTCCGACTAGTGCCCTGCTCTCTCGTAGGGGTGTGCCAATCCAGGCAATTTGCCCTCTGTGTGGATTGAAGAACGGGACGACTGACCATGCTATATTCATATGCCCTCATGCTATACGGATTTAGCATCTGATGGGTTATAATTGCAGAGCGAATGTTTCTGGTTCCCCTCGCTCCCTCTTCATTCATGATCTCCGGAGGGCCCCGAAGCATCAATGCGGTCTCTGGGCGGCCACGGCCTATCAGATTTGGTTAACAAGGAACCAGATTATATTCACAGAGGACTTCATTTCTTTCCATCGGCTTATGTGGAAGATTAGAGCTTTGTCTGCTGATTGTGCCCATGCTACTCAAGCGGTTGATCATGACTCCTCTGGCCTCTGGGGTTTCCCTGCTGCTTCGGCAGCGAACCGGAGTACGGTTTTTATTTCCTGTGAGCCCCCCTCCAGGGTTCGTCAAAATCAACTTTGATGGAAGTGTCCATGGCAGACTTGCTGGATCGGCCTTTATCATCCATGGGCCTCAGGGCGATATGCTGGCAGTAGGCGATTTGGTACCCTCGACTCCTCTGTCCCTATGACCGAGCTTTATGGGGCCTGGGCAGGTATTACTTATGCTTCTAAGTTTCTTCATGCCCATAGATTAGTTATCGATGGCGATTCTTTGACTGTCATTAGGTAGTTACGGAAGGAGAATGTTCCGCAGCCCCCATCAATTCGATTCTTCGGGACACCTGGTCCATTCTTCAGAAAGTGGATTCAGCCCAGATATGTCATATTTTCTGTGAAGCCAACTCGGCGGCTGACTGGGTGGTGGCTTCCGTAGCTCAGCACACTGGCCATTGGCTATGGAGGCTGGGAAACCCATGTCCTCCTGTTTTGGTGCAAATTTTGTATTCTGATGTATCTGAGCTAATTCACACAAGACTAGTGTGATTGCCCGTGTGTTAAAAAAAAAACACTAAAACTTTTAGATTAAGAATTAATGCCAGTGAAGCCTATGATGCATAAAATTTGTATGAATAAAAAATTATATAATTTTAAGATTTTTTATCCGTACATCAAAGTAATGAAAATGGATAACTTTTAACAATTTGATGCCTCGTATCAAATTAGGTAAATCTGGTCTGTCTATTTTTTGAAATTCTTAGATCAAAATGAATGCTTTGGATTTGCAAATTATATATAATATATGGCGTATTATACTTTAGCTCACTAGTTATAATAGCTAATGATGTTGTTTATTTTATATTCATTTGAACCATAGAAAGAAACCTTGAAAATAATTGAATTTTAATTTTTTGATATTTATATATTATGAATCATAATTGATGGTATCAACTTTTATTTTAAGAAGTAGTTGTTTTTTTTTAATGAAAACTATTTGAGACTAAATGCACCGAAGTGCATTCTACCACAACTCTCCCCCCCCCCCCCCTATATATATATATATACACACTATTAAATAATATAATTTTTTATTATTGACAATTAACTCTTCTATATGAAAGTTCATTTGTCTAACATATAATTACACCAAAGATGCAGCCAAATTAATGGAGAAAAGGAAGAAAGAAATTAAGTGCTAGAGTTAAAATTGAACTCTCAGCTTTTTTAAATGCCTATGAGCAGAGAAAGAAAGGAAAAGAAAAGAAATAAGTTAAAACAATCATACTAAATTCCCTTGTCTTATGCATTTAAATTATAATAGCAGCCATTAATTTTTTTCTTAAGAGGAGTTAATTCTTTTTAAAATTTTTATATCAGATATAGTAGCTGCTGGCAAAACTCTTGTTAAATAATCTCTGATAAAAAATTATAGCAGCAGCACCAATTGAGTTATAATAACTGGACGTTAAAATTTACTTAGCCGTAAAAATGCGAACATGGCCACCGTTTCAATGGTAGATCTTCTCACGACCTCAATGCCGACAGTCTCCACTCTCCACACGTACTAAACTATCTACGTGCCCGAACTCCAAAAAAGCAAGTGGCTTCAAGAAAACACCGGCAGAAGTCCAAAGGCTGCAGTTCTTGAGCCTGTTTAATATCCTTTTCCTCTCTCTCTCTCTCTCTCTCTCTCTCTCTCTCTCTCTCTCGCTGGCTGGCAAAGTGCAACTTGTAAGCGCGTCACCTGGCCCACCCGAGGGTGGAGCGACCACCTCCCCTTCCACACCACCTTACTCACCCATCACTCATTCACTCGCATAGAGAGAACAAAAAACTAAAGAAAGAAACGCTCCACCCACCACAAAACTCCAAACTCCATCAGCGGCATCAAAGACAACAAGTAGAAAGAACCTTTTCCTCTTGCTCTCTCCCACTCCACTCCCTCACCCCTCTTCCTCCTCGTCTTTCTAAGAGATCGAGAAGGCTGTTACCGTTATCGATATCAGAGTAAGAGAAGAAAGAAGGAGAAGGAGAAGGAGGAGAGGAAAATGTTTGGAAGAGATCCATGGGGTGGCCCGCTGGAGATCTCCAACGAGTCGGCGACCGACGATGACCGGAGCCGGAACCTGCAGGACCTGGACCGCGCCGCGCTGTCGCGGCCCCTCGACGAGACCCAGCAAAGCTGGCTCCTCGCCGGCCCCGGAGATGGCAGCAAGAAGAAGAAGCGCTACGTCGACCTCGGCTGCATGGTCGTCAGCCGCAAGCATTTCCTCTGGACGGTCGGTTCCGTCCTCGGCGTCGGCTTCCTCATCGGATTCATAATGCTGATCGTGAAGACGCTGCCCCACCACCACCCCTGGCCGCCGCCTCCCGACGAGTACACCAAGGCCCTTCACAAGGCCCTCATGTTCTTCAACGCCCAGCGATGTGAGCTCCTCGCATTCACTTGACTGCATGTCAAATAAATATCCATCTTCTTAATTCTAAATCTTTAGAGTTTTTCTAAAGAAATCAATCATGGCTTAATTATTACACCACCACCTGATGCCTACTCCAGAGTTCTCATATTCCTCTCATCATTGGAATGGGTGGTGAATTGGCTCTATCGAGTATTTGATCCAATGCCCCCCATGTTATCAATTTTTTCGCTGAATAAATTTGCTTTTGTCCTGTTTACTTATTGGAAGAAAATGGTGACCTGTTTTGCCAAACATGAGAAGATCTCTAGTTTTTCCTCAGTCTTTAGCTTTCTCACTAAATTGCACTCTCTGCATCATCCAAATGATGAGAGAATTTCCAGATCTGGAAAGAAATGGTGTTTATTTTTCACAGATTTTCTACATATCAATTCAAGTGTCAAGCATTTGGAAAATCCTTTTACCTTCAGGTTTCTGATCTGATCTGTTTGTGTTGTTAGCTGGCCCAATTCCAAAGCATAACAATGTGAGCTGGAGGGGGAACTCCGGCATGAAAGATGGCCTCTCCGACAATGCGATTAGAAAGAAGCTGGTGGGAGGGTACTACGACGCCGGCGATGCGATCAAATTCAACTTCCCCATGTCCTTTTCCATGACATTATTAAGTTGGAGTGTGATCGAGTACAGCGCCAAGTATGAGGCCGCCGGCGAGCTCAATCATGTCAAGGAGATCATCAAGTGGGGCACTGACTACCTCCTTAAGACCTTTAATTCCTCGGCCGACACCATTGACAAGATTGTTGCCCAGGTATAGAACAAAATGAAACTGATCTTAGAGTCCAGGACTTGCACTCTGTTTGACTCCTTTTTGCTCGATTTGAATCCTGTTTCGGAATTCATAAATTGCAATAAATGGAACAAACAAAAGCTCCAATTCTGGCAAAACATGAGATATATTCAAACAAAATGAGAAGGTCAAGAGATCTACAAACAATTCACATTATGTTATTATCATTGGGTGATTCAGATCTGTTATCTAATGGAAGCAAGTTGAAACTTTTGACCTGCTTCTTGTGTTCTGAAAAAAAGATGGGATTTATTCAAACAGAATGAGAATGTCAGGAGATCTACAAATAATACTCATTATATTATTGCCATTGGGTGATTCAGATCTGTCATCCAATGGAATCAGGATGGAAATTTTGACATGCTTCTTGTATCCTGCTTTAACTTAAGCAATAATTGCAGTTGTTGGCCATGCCAAATTGTGGATTTCTCTGCTTGGTGGAATCTTAAACTGAGCATCTATTTCTGGCAGGTTGGAATAGGGGACACTTCGAAGGGACCAAGTCCTAATGACCACTACTGCTGGGTGAGACCAGAAGACATCGATTATCCTCGGCCAGTGTATGAATGTCACAGCTGCTCTGATCTTGCCGGCGAAATGGCAGCTGCCCTGGCTTCAGCATCCATAGTGTTCAAGGACAGCAAGACCTACTCAGAGAAGCTTGTCCATGGCGCAAAGACGCTCTTCAAGTATGGGAGAGAACAAAGGGGTAGATATAGCCCGGGGGTTCTGATCCTTCACTGTTCTATAACTCTACCAGCTACTGGGATGAGTTTGTATGGGGTGGAGCATGTTCGTATTATCTCAGGTTCGGGTTACGGTCAACCCAAATCCGGATTAATTATAAATCAGGCCGGGTTAAACCCGGGTCTTTCAGGTTTGGATTGGGCAAACATGAGTTTAAACAATGCTGTAAATCAGGTTCGGCGGGCCGGATTCGGATTGAACTCGGCCCAAGTTGCATCCCTACAAATGATTGTGCTTCTATGCATTTAAATTCAATAATTGAAGCAATTTATATGATAAATATAGGTAAAGATAGATCTTGTGATGCTCAGCGAAGTGAGATGGATGCCAATACAACATATAGTTGCTAACTTGATCCAAAGCCTACAATTGGCACACCAAAGAGAATAAAAGAAAAAGGACTCTTTGTTGGATCCACTGATCAGGTCTATTAAGAGAGAAAATAAGAAAGAGAACAAAAAGTAGCTTGGTCTCATGATCCATAGATAACAAAAATAAAGATGGGTTGTGGCTCACTAGGCCCACTATATTAAGTAATGGTCTTTAGCCTGTTTCTTTACTTTTATTGAAGAGAAAGAGAAAGAGAGAGAGAAAGGAGAATGAAAGAGCATGAGAGAAAAGATAGAAAGCAAGGTAGAAGATAGAGAGAGAGGGGCAAGTGTGAAGGAGAAGCACTTTAGGCTAAGGATTGAATTTTATAGGTCATGCAACATCAATGAATAATTGGTAAAGTCAAAAATAGTATCCTTGACTAGCATCTCACCACCACAAGCTCATAGAAAGAATCTAGAATATAAGCTAAATATGTAGGAAGAGGGTCTTGATGCAGACAATGAAAACTTTGAAGTAGATTGATCATTTCTCAATGACCAAGTGGCCGAATAATTAAGTTGTTATCGGGAAGAAAATTATGATGCATGGAGTCTAAAATAATGTATAGTAGCAGTAATCAAAGGAAAAAAAAAAATTAAAGAGAGAACGGCCTACCTTAATTTTGTAGCACTTTTATTTCAAAACAAAGTTGACACCTCTAAATGGGGTAGAATCAAACAAATTGATCCTAATAGCTTCTCTGCAAGAACTGATGAGCAATAATGATAAAAAATCAAGAAAACAAAAGAGAGAACAGGTGGAGGGCTTTTACTTCATCTTTTGCAAGGTTATTCAAGGGCAACAAATAAAGAAAATTTTATCAACAAAGTGAATAGAAATGCAGGGCAATCGATGGTAATATCTTAAGAGAGAAGGGATTAATTTAAATGGAGGAAAACCCAAGGCTTTTCTTTCTAATACGATGGTTTTTGGAAATTCGACTTCCATCAATTGTTGAGAGTTTGATTCCAATCAAAAGTCAACCAAACTCCCCTCATGTGCAATGCACTCTCCCACCCAATTTGGTTAGGTTGATGGTATCGTGGACAAGTCAAGTGGATTAAACCTAGGTTTGTTTTGAGTTAAATCAAAAAATGATTGAATATTATCGTTACAATGACTAAGAGAGGATAGATTTTAAAATATCTTTATTAAAAGGTTTCTCTTGAATTAAGATAAGTATGCTCGTCATGAAGTTCCATCCTAAACTTGGTGTATTACTTTATTTTGTAATCAATGAATATATTGTATATAAATTAATATATTTTATATAATGATATACTTGATTTAACTAGAGATAACTCAGGAGCATTTGATGTCATCCAACCTCATCCATACTCATGAATATATTTTGAAAAATTATAAATATCTAATTCTCCTTATATAAAATATTCCATCCACTCGGGTAACCTCTCAAAGTCACTCGTAAACTTTTCTAGCTCTAAGCCGGTATAGAAATATACTCTATGATATTTATGACTATGTATAGAAGGAGATAATCATGACATTTTAATATATTTTATATTAAATATTCAAGGGCCCTTATTCTAACATGCGCCGGCCAACGTCTTTGATTGCCCAAGTATGCATGGTGTTTATATATATATGGCTTTGTAGAGGTCTCTCACGTGGAATAGACGACTGACCCGCCGAGAATGAGATTCCAACAGCTGGTCCACGAATCACGCAATTAAATTCGGATTTCAAAATAGAAATAAATGAATATGAAAGGATAAAAAATTTATGGGCGGTGGTAAAACAACGGACGCTGGTCAATCTCTATATCCACCGGAGAATCCCAGCAACCCAATCTCTGGCGTTTATATTAGCTTCTGAAATCTACCAGCCGATATGGTATGTTATCTAAAATAAGTATTATTAATTAATTTATTATCTAAAATATTATTCAATTAAGAACCAATGAAATATTCCTTCTATATATGAGTGGAATTGACATTACGTATTAAATTAGGTAATTATCCACCGGAAAATCCCAGCAACCCAATCTCCCCTGCCATCACGTATCATCAACGTTAAAATCTGGCGTTTATATTATATTAATTTTATTAAAATCTGATATGTTATTGGTCCATTAAATTACTTCCTCCTTAAGTCTACCAGCCGATATAGTATATTATTCAATTAAGAACCAACGAAATATTCCTTCCATATATGAGTGGATTGACATTACAATATAACCTGGATTGACATTACAATATAACCAAATTGGAGTATATATTCCTTCGTTTCAAAGCTTAACCATTATGGGGCAGGCTTCCAAGATTCCCCTGCCATCACGTATCTAGACTTTCCTGCTTATTATTGGTAAATAGAAAGCAATTTTTATGTGGCAATGAAATCGGATTATAATTAAGGCGTAACCAAACAGCTATCCAATATAGTTAATTTTCAAAATAGAAATAAATGAGATAAAGAATATGAAAGGATAAAAAATTTATGGGCGCGATTAGTGGTGGTAAAACAACGGACGCTGGTCAATCTCCCCTGTCATCACGTATTAAATTAGATATTATCTACCGGAGAATCCTAGCAACCCAATCTCCCCTGTCATCACGTTAAATTACTTAAATTGGCTTTCTATATCACTTCATTCTCCTTCTTTAAGTCTACCAGCCGATATGGTATGTTATCTAAAATAAGTATTATTAATTAATTTATTATCTAATATTATTCAATTAAGAACCAATGAAATATTCCTTCCATATATGAGTGGGATTGACATTATAATATAACCAAATTTGGAGTATATGTTCCTTCGTTTGAAAGCTTATTCCAATCAAAGATCGTTCAAGGATGGTATGTAGACCATTATGGGACAGGCTTCCAAGATTCCCTTGCCATCACGTATCCAGACTTTCCTATAACTAGCCTATTATTTGTTATACCAAACATGACCCGTATATACCAAATATTATAACATTATAATCTATAAAAATCCAATTATCGCAATACACAACCCAAAAATCTGTATCCAAAACTCTTTCGCAGAGAGATCATGGAGGCATCGTCGATAGCGATCATGGACGAGATTATCGTCCGCTTGGTATTCCTCTGTCTAGCGCTAATGCTTTTCATGGGGATGTACAGGGCCATCATCATCCTCATCAAGCTCTCGAGGATGCTTTTCGTGGGAGTGTACAGGGCCATCATCATCCTAGTCAAACTCTTGAAGAAGCATCCCACCGTCAAACTCTTGAAGAAGCGTCCCGAGAGGCTGAATCGAGTGAATGCTGTGTTGCAAAGAAAGCTCAAAGAAGTTGAATCAGGGATTGGAAGGCTACTGGAGCACCCTCCGTCAACGTACATCCACGACGATGACAAGAAGGTCAATTTGTACCGGACTGCTCGAAAGATTGATTTCATCAAGAATCTGCTTACGGCCGAGATGAATTCACGCTCTCCGCACAGGCCAGAGAACTTGATTCACATGACCACGAGGCTGTCCATCCTTCAGAAGTCCTTTATCGAATGGGCGAGTCCTACCAGTAGGTTGGATGAGACCTTTGCCAACTGGGTGGAATCAGCGGACAATGATGGGGCCGTCGACAAGTGTCCTGATACGTCGGCCTCGAGCTCATGCACTAAATCTAAAGCAGAAGCAACGAAGCATGAGATAAGGGAAGTCAAAACAGCTGAAGAGAAGGGAAAACGGAAGGTGATGGAAGATGAGAAAGAAGCAACGAAGCATGATACGTCGGCCTCGGGCTCATGCACTAAATCTAAAGTAGAAGCAACGAAGCATGAGAGGAAACAAGAAGAAAAGAAGCGTCCCGAGAGGCGGTGGAAGCCCATGCGCGAAAAAGAAGCAATGTGGAAGCCCATGCGCGAAAAAGAAGCAATGGATCGAGTGAACGCTGTGTTGCAGAGAAAGCTCGAAGAAGTCGAATCAGGGATTGGAAGGCTACTGGAGCACCCTCCGTCGACGTACATCCATGACGACGATGACGATAGGAAGGTCAGTTTGTACCGGACTGCTCGAAAGATTGATTTTATCAAGAATCTGCTTACGGCCGAGATGAATTCACGCTCTCCGCACAGGCCGGAGAACTTGAATCCAATGGCCACGAGGCTGTCCATCCTTCAGAAGGCCTTTGTCGAATGGGTGAGTCCTACCAGCAGGTTGGATGAGACCTTTGCCAACGGGGTGGAATCAGCGGACAACGATGGGGCCATCGACAAGTGTCCTGATACGTTGGCCTCGGGCTCATCCACTAAATCTAAAGCACAAGCAACGAAGCATGAGAAACAAGTCAAAACAGCTGAACAAAAGGGAAAACGGAAGGTGATGGAAGATGAGAAAGAAGCAACGAAGCATGATACGTCAGCCTCGGGCTCATGCACTAAATCTACTGGGGAGGGTACGGTGGAGGTAAACGAGGATGAGAAAGAGGGTAGAGAGAAGAAAGAAGCAGAGATGGTGAGCCAGAGAAAAGCAAAAGTAAATGAGGATGAGAAGGTTGGAGAGAAGAAGCAAGAGGCACAGACGGTGCAGGAAAGAAAGGTAGTGGCAAAAAAGGATGGACAGGAAAGAGACGGCAATCGAAAGGAAAAGACGGTTTGAAGAGAAAGCATGGGAGAGTAAAGATGAGGTAATTGGTGAGAAGAAGACGGTTTACCTTGTCCCAACCTGAGATGAGATGGATGCCTTTCTTCTTTTTTGTTTTTAATCGAATGAATCTTTCTTAATTTTTTGGTTTAGTTTCATTATATACAAGTTTGAAGATATATGTTGACTGAGTCGTCTGAAAATAAACATGAATACTTCTCTTATTGAGATTTTTGCATCTTCCTCTGTTCTCTGGATTAAAAAAATATGGTTACCAAAAGATTCCATGGCGACGGAGAGCGCGGACGCTCTCGATTGTCTTTCTTTTTTCCAGCGCATTTCTTCTGGCCCAGAATCGCCCATTCCATGTGGGTGGTGCTTGGACTCGCTTGGTTTGTCCGGATGGAAGGAAGAAGCCACCCTCAGCAATCACAGGATGGCCGGCGTTAAGGGCAGCCGCCGGCCATATTGGGAAGGGGCACTTGTTAACGATGTAGAATGCCTCCATCTGTCCATTCACAAGGCCACCTGAAAGAAAGAAAAAAAGAAGGTTATTTGGTATTAGTTTCAAATAACAATGAATGAGATCTAAATCTGACCATAGCCATCATGAGAAGCATGCATTGATCATCAACGTTGAATTCATCAAAAGTAAACGATTTTATTCTCATTTATCACTTTGATATCAATTTGGCTTTCTTCAGACCATTGATTCATGCATCTAGTAGCATTGATAGGGTGAGCAATTGTGATTGTTTTGTCATGGTGAATAAATTAGTGGGAAGATATATATTAGTAGGTGACTTACCTCTGTCAGCATGCAGGCTAGTGTGCAGGAAATCCAGGCAAAATTTTAACATGATATAAGATTAAATCTCAATCACTTCTGAGAATTTTTGACTCAAAGGCAGTTCAATTCAACTAGAGATGACCCCCAACTCAGGCGTCAGCTCATTTGGTTTGAGTCAGGATGATAGGTAGAAGTTAGAAGTCATCAAAATTTAGCTTCTAGATACCAACTGGTTTGCTGAAAGTCTGCCATCCTATGTTGAGGTGGTCATGTGTTTAGTTTCACTGTAGTGCTCTGTGTTAAATATAGATTCATTAAAAGGGGTGGCATATTGGAGGAGTATGTGATTCTGGAGCCATTGTCAACTTGGTTTGAACCTAGTCCAGT
Source organism: Calamus simplicifolius (assembly GCA_900491605.1). Taxonomy (NCBI): domain Eukaryota; kingdom Viridiplantae; phylum Streptophyta; class Magnoliopsida; order Arecales; family Arecaceae; genus Calamus; species Calamus simplicifolius. The sequence goes on from UESW01005106.1 coordinate 659,425, forward strand.
GATCATTGGCGCCTTTGTTTCTCTCGAGTATCTTCTCTGTCTTATATTAAACAGCATTTGAGGTTATAGATTTAATGCTAGAAGATATAAAAAGAACTGGGCGAACACTTGCTGCCAAAAGAACTGCCAGTAACATTTCATTGATATAAGCAGAGTACATGAAAACTAGCAAAGAAAATTAGAAGAATATCAGTAAAGTAAAATAGAACTATCGGAATTACCAAACAAGATAAGCACACATAGCAAGGGAAAGAGAGAGTTAGGGAGCTTCATCATGAGCTGTTTCATCATTGGGTTTGAGATATGAGGAAACTGAAAGAATGCAGGGGGTTTATATCTCTGTCTATATCCTGTAGTTGATGCAGTTTGATAGGTTTTGTTTTATCATTCTTGCACTGCAATTCAAGTATTTTTGGGATCAGAAATCTTTGCGGCCATGTCCGGGCATGGTAGGTGGAGTTAAATGGGCCGGGCTGATCCATGATTAGTTAAGTTCAAAAGCTAGGACCTTAGCACTTGAGCTATTAACCATTAGCACGCACGTCTTCTCTTTCCCATGTTTAGGTGGATGGTACTGCTCTGAATAGGAGAAAGGCACCAATGGCATGTCTGTTCTTAGCCATAGGCTGTGATACCCTTCGGTAATGGTTTTCACCTCAAATGAAAAAGAAATGATTTGAAAAGTTATAACTTAAACTCATCTACTACCAATTAATTAAGATTTAAATTATCCACCGAAAGGCTCCATAAAGATGGCATGTCATTACATGTAAACTTTTTAGAAGTAATTATCTGCATCCGTTATTGTTGCTATATATCTTCTTAAATAAGCCATATAGTAGAAGCCAAACTTTTTTAAACTCTTTGGACATAGAAACGAGAGATCGCATTCATTTTTAACGAAGTTCCTGGAGCATCCAGGCAGCCCAAGAGAAAAGCAACTAATCTCCCTTCGCTTGGACATGTTAAGTAGGGCTCCCATAGCTCAAAATATGTGAGGTCTTGTCTCTATATATTGCGACTTTATGGGCAACCACCCTCCCTCCAGCTCGCATATGCATTCTTCACAAGCGTTAATGATGCTAATAATAATGAAGGAACGGTTGAGCCACAAAGGGTAGGTGCGGACAAAAACCACTCACCAGAATCGGTCCAGAGTTAACAAAAAGAAGATCTAATTCTTGATAATTTAAGATCATCATATTGATTTTAATATATATCAATTATTAAAGATCATTAAATACTAAAATTATTTTTAATTAGTTATTCTTTCTTTATGTTGACACTATATATATATGTTTAGAAGTTTGAGAGGAGAGTGAAGAGAAATTTTTTAAAAATAAAAAAATACAAGAAACAAAGATTAAAGGAGGTAGGGTTGGAACCTATAAGTGTTTGGAGGTTCCATAAAATGTAGGAGGGAAAGGTTAAACACCCGCAAACCTCCCAATTTGAGGGTTAAAAATAAAAGGTACGAAGAGCCCTACTAAATTTTTTGTTTTTCCACTTAATTAAAAGAATTACGAATAAAAATATTCCAAAACTCCCCATTTACTTTCATCTCCTTTTCTCTTAAAATACATCTTCTAAAGAAGCTCTAAAGAATAATTCCCCCCAATATATTTTGCAAGTATCATAATAATTTATTATTATTATATATTATTTATTATTAGGGTTCAGCCTTATACTTTTTTTTTTAATAAAAACCTTAATCTCTACCCTCTAACCCACAATACAATACTCTTACTATTAGCCTTTATACTCTTATACAGTGTATGAGAGTTGGGATTATTTATGTCACTACCGGTAAAAAGCCAAAAGCATTATACAATTTATTTTATTATTATAATAATTTTATTTTTAATTTATGATATAATATTATAGTAAAAAATGATTATAATATTATAATTATAATTCTATTATATTTTAAAATATTATAATATTGCAAAATATTATACTATATTATAGTATAATAAGATTATATTACAATATAATCTTATGATAGTAAATTCTATTATATTAATATAAAAAATAATATTGAGAAACTTTTTTATATAATGAGGAGTGTTTTGGTCTTAAATTATAAATTAAGATTAATATCCGAAAGCAATGTTTCTACCACCATCTCTGCCCAGATCATTGGGGACCATGGATGAATCACTCCTGTTGAGGGGTAAAATCACTATGTGTCAATAATCGTGTACGTGGCTAAGGCTAGCCCTGATTTTTGCTCGCTGTGCGATACCCGCCAAAGATAAGTCAGCCTCGGTAGGTCGGGGCACCTTAGCCCCTCACCGTGCCAAAGATTCTCAAGGCGCGGCCCGCGTTTCATACCCCCATCCGAGCCTCCATCATCTCTCGGTCCCAGCCGAGCTAACATCTCTCGGTCTCAGCCGAGATATTATCTCTCGGTCCTAGCCGAGCTTCCATCTCTCATTCCCAGCCGAGCTTCCATCTCTCGGTCCCAGCCGAGCTATTATCTCTCGGTCCCAGCCGAGTCCTCGTTTCTCGATCCCGACCGAGCTACCATCTCTTGGCCCCTCTAGCCAAACTATCGTCTACCGTCTCTCGGCCCCAGCCGAGCTGTCGTCCCTCGGCTCTAACCGAACCATCCCACCACCTGGCTTTTCTAGCTGGTTCCTTCCGATCACTCAGCCTAGCCCGAGTGATCCCCATACCTCTGCGGAATCCGATGCGGGAAAGCTTAAATCCTTAAGATTCAAAACAGGAATCATATCTGAGAGTGGCCTAGGCCCCTGGGGCCTATGCCCCCGCCAAATCTTGAGACATCTACAAGCTCTCCCAGCCGTTGATCCTCTAACTAACTGGATACGAATCCTACCGATCTTATAACAAACAGATTCGGATCTTAACGGCTTTTGGACCCACGATGCTCCCAAACAACCAGATGATCTTCTATAAATACCACAGCTTCAGACCCCCTCAAGTACGCGATCCCCTGTGCGCACACTTACTCACTGGCTCTCTCTCTCCCTCTCTCTCTCTGCCCTTGCTTCCGCCATTAGCGCTCCGCTTGGAGCCTCTGGAGGAACTCTTCGGCGAGAGCCTTCTCCTCATTTCTGTTGACTGTCGATCTCCATTGACTTGAGCGTCGGAGGGTCTTCCACGGAGACCACCCCCAATGCCTCTCGCGTAAGGACTGTCTTGCAGGTCCGCCCAGGAGGAAGCCCGTCTCGAAGCCCCATCGCGCCCGAGTCGGAGGACGGATTTCAGCAGCAACAGATTGGCGCTAGAGGAAGGCCACTCCATCAACGGTCACCGCGATGCGACTCTCTCGGGAGTCCCTGCGGCTGTCGGCACCGCCGTTCGGCCCTTGAGTTGATCATCTTTCGCCGCTGGAGGCCATATCCACACTCAAGAGCCGCTGGGAACTGGCTGAAAGGATGACCGACACAGGCATCCCTCTAGTCCATATTTAAACCACTCCTGGTGAGTGTTTAGATCGGTCGGGTCATTAATCTCGACCTGTGGAAACTCAGCACGCGTCACCACTCCGGTGGGCGCTCGCGGGAGGCGAGGGGTTGCGCCCCCTCCCGAGGAGGATCGTTTCGCATCAACGAGGTGCTCGGGAACTCCCCACCTTCTCTAGGGACCAGGTCCCTTCGGTTTGTCAAACCCCTCTGAGATAAATGTCCTCAAAAATCTGCCAGGCACCCTCGAATCAGGCGCCCTCGAAAAGGCGCGAAGAAATGTAACGCGTTGGCACGCCTTCCCTGAATGTAACCAAATCGTAAACTTCGGGCACCCCATGCATCAGTCGGGTGACCCTTATCCTCTCTGACAGTCTACACCAGAGGCTGAATAAAATATTATAATCCTCGGCGGCGACCGAGCCTGAGCTAAATCTCCGTACCTCGGTTGGGCCGAGCTATGAGTTGGAATAGCATATTACGGCCAGACTAAGCGGTCCCCAAAATTTCGTTCGGATTCGGATAGCTTGCAAGCCCCGGCCGAACTGAATGATCTCCAAAACTTCCTCCGAATTCGGGTAGCTTACAAGCCCCGGCCGGACTGAGCAATATCTCCGTATCTTGGCCTTAGCAAGGACTAAGCCGCGATAGCGCTGCTGAAATATGCTGCAACATAAAAGGCGCAATATAGGAGTAACAACTCCCCAGCACAAAAGAGGCAGAAGCTAAAGAAAGAAGGAATGAAAAATTTATTTCCCCATCAAAAGAAAAGTTACAATCTCCTGAGAGGAGCTACAAGTGCATCAAAGCACGGAAAATGAAAATGAGTAAATAGCTCGGCCGAACTGCTCCAGTCAGCTTCGGCTAACGATGATACTTCGGCGTCTGACTCAAGAAATCAGACAAACCAGTCAGCTCGCCCTGATAAGTGGCAAAGCTGGCCTCCCACGGTCCCTCCGGATGAATTAAGAGATCCAAAAGGAGGCATAACCCGTGGATACTGATTCTGAGGAATCGGGCAAACTAACCAGCTTCCCCCTGGGTGGGATGTTGGGCTACAGGCCGCTGCCCGATTGAGAGAGCTAGGGGACCATCAGCCCCACGCTGCTCTCAGCTCCCCTTCCCGTGGCAAGGATTCCCCTCAGAGAAGAGACGAGAATCCAGCCCGATGGAGAAGGAAGGCTCCGTGCATGCTACGGGGGTGCCTATGCACTTCCTACCCTACGTCCCCCGTAGCATGCCACAAAGGACACACAGGAAGCGCATATGTGCGCTCTCCATGTGATCTCTGCGTCCCTCCTGTGCGCTCTCCATATGATCTCCGAAACTCATCCCTTGAGGACGAGCTGCTCTTCAGCGGCCCTTCATCACCCCAACTATCCGGGGGAAGATGACTCGCAAAGGAAAAACTCGGTCCCTCCGCTCTCAGCCTCCGGGACACAGCCATCATAAAAATTTTCTACGAACACAGATGTTGGTCCAGATAGCAACCCAAGAGGGGGGGTGAATTGGGTTTTTCAAAAATTAAACTCTTTTGAATAGATAACCCCCAAGCGGAAATAAAAACTTAGATTCACAGATTTAAAACTAAGCAACTATAAATGAAGAGTTGAAGATAAAGAGACAATCACGGCAAACACAATAGATTTTATAGTGGTTCGGTGTACCTACACCTACGTCCACTCCCAAGTACCTCTTGGGTCCACACTATAATCAAACTGATTACAGCAGAGTTGTTTTGCAAGCTCACAACTCAAACTTGTTGTTTTCCCGGGCGCACAATGAACCCAGCTGGTTTTCAAGGCTCACCAGCACAAAACCTAAAACCACAAGCAAATGCTTGCACAAGGCTAACTGCCTCAACTGAATCAATCACCAGATTGACCCAGCAACTAGTATAATGAGTTTACAAAAGCAAACTGCTCCTTCAATGAGCAAATATACAATAATAAAACAATAAATAGAGATTAGGAACCAAAGCCTGATTCGAAGATCTTGGTGGCTTCTTCCTTCTCTTCCTTTGAATGGATCTTCCTTTGATATGCTCTTGAGGTTCAGAAGATTGAAAAACTAGGGCTTCTCCCTTCTTTTGAGATTTCTTCTAAGTAGAACAGCAAAGGCTTGGAATCTCTTTCTCTTGGGGAATGAGTATGATCTTTCCTTACAGGTTTTCCCTCTTTTCTTTTCTGATGGATCTCAAGGATTTTCTCTATTCTTTTCTTTTTGCCTCTTTCTTGATTTTTCTTCTCTCCTTTTGGGATGCAATCACCCCTCTTCTTATAGATTCGATTAATCCACAAATAGTGCGAAACTATCCGTTAGAAGCAAGTGAAAAAGGATTAGATCCATAAATAACAATAGCCGTTGGGATTAAAATTGATAAAGTTAAAGTTTAGAGTCGTTCTGACAGTTCTGGAGCCGTGTCTAACATTCTGGAGTCGGCTCTGGCTTTTCTGGAGTCGGCTCTAACTCGAAATAATTTAATCCGCTCGATCTGGAGTCGTCTCTGACTTTTCTGGGGTCGACACAAAATTCTTTTGGAGTCGACTCTAGCAGTCCGGGAGTCGACTCTAAGTCGTGGCCTGAAAATCCAACGTTCTGTTGTTTTGATAGAGTCGGCTCTCACAGTCCAGAGTCGACTCTAAGTCCGTGCCGTTTTCGGAGTCGGCTCTGCGATTCCATGTGTCGACTCTAATGTCTGCAGTCTTACCTTGACATTAGATTCAAACCAGAACTTGATTTTCCTTCATGATTTTGATCATTAAATAGACTTATAAACTGAAAGACTTAATCAAAATCATTAGTAACATCAAATGTTATACTCAAATAGTTTTGTTAATCATCAAAATCCTCAATTGGGTCAACAATCTCCCCTTTTTGATGATGACAAAAACTTTGAGTATATGCATTAAAGAAATTCATTTGAATTGAGAATTTAAAGCTTAGAGACTTTATAATAGAGAATTTGATGCCAACATTTAAAATGAATAAAGATAAATAAAACATGACATCAATCAAAATGATTCAGCTTTTATATGGAGAAATTTATTAAGCTCCCCCTGCATTGAATAACTCCCCCTATGTAGATAGACTGAATTACCTTTTCAAAAAATCTCATTCTTTCTATTCTCAGAATTGTTCTTCATTGTCTTTCTCTTCATTGTCTTTTTCTTTGTTATGCATTATACATTTTTAAAAATTCTCTTTTTCCTTTTTATGCATTATACACTCATCTCTCCCCCTTTTTTGTTATCAACAATAAGGTGAGTTTTAAAAGCAAATAAGGAATGTTATCAAAGCGAGGATGTTGGTTCGAATAGTCATAAAGATAGGAATTGACATTCATTGACATTCAATCAAAGACAAATTTATAATAAAAGTGTAATATTCATTCAACCATTTGTACTTCAAAGCAAGATCTATTACATGTATTCAAAAAAAGTATGTAAATCCTATATACATGCTAAGAAAGAAAACAAGAAATCCTAAGATACAACCTAGTATCAAATATGCTTGTACACTATTTTCTTTAGATGTCCGATCATCTCCATAACATCATCTTTTTGGGTTTTCTTAAAGCTTTCAAGACATGCTTCAATCTGAGAAACGGCAAGGTCAATATCTTTCTTTAGTTGACTTGTAGCATGAAGATACTTTCCAGAACCGTCAGCAATCCCTTCCATCCTTTCAAAAATACTATGAAGATCAGCACTAAAGGATTCGACAGAATTGCTAAGTGAAAAAGAAATCATGTCGAGTCTTGAATTAATCTCATCTTTTAGTTGATTGAACTCTTCTCTTAATTTACACATATCATTTGTTCTAACACTGTCATACTCAGCAAGTAAGGCCCTGAGCTGACCAATTTGCTCCTCAGAAAATCTTTCTGATGCCATTGCTGACTGATGTGGAAGTTGAGAGCTTGGTCCAGCTTCTGAGGGTCCAGCAGGTGGTCCAGTAGAAGGTCCAGCAGAAGGTCCAGCAGAAGATGGTCCAGCAGAAGGTTCAGGGATGTCTTCTCCTCTGACTTCCTCAACTCTAATCTCCTCAGCTCTGGCCTCATGTCCTCTTTTAATCCAGTTTCCATTCTCTTTTCTAAAGCCCATTCGGTGAATAGTAGAGACACTATAATAATCTGTATGTCTTAACTTCCTTAGTGGCTCATTGTCCATTATAAGAACACCTTGGCTTCTGAAAACTAAAGTTAAAACCATACCATATGGCAATGTTGATCTTTCTTAGTAGCAGCCTCCGCCATATAGCCTATCATCATCTCAGCAAGATTTAAGGGTCTACCAGTGAGTATGCAGTCCATTAATAAAACGTCTCGCTTCGAGACATACTCAAATCTTCCGATTTTAGGAAAAAGAATCCTCCCACAGATATTGTGAAGCAGTCTGAGTTCTAAATTAAGTTGGTTTGCTAAAATTTCCTCAAACTCAGAGACTTCTCTTCCTAACATCCTTGATAGAGCTCCTCCTCTATCTTCATGATGATATTCAATAAGTCCAACAGTAGGCATTTCCAATAAATTACCAAGAAATTCGGCTGTGATGACTACTTTTGTTCCTCTTACAACACTTACTAATCCTCCCTCTCCTCTACTTAAATCATTATAAAACTCTCTTACTAGGGCGGGGTAGGTAGG